>OY882870.1:53683046-54128046 GCA_963693515.1 Pipistrellus nathusii | reverse complement strand
CCGCAGCATAACTGTGAACATCTCCTCGCTCGGCTGGCGTGCTCAGTGGTGGAGCTCCGACCTCTGAGCTGGGGAGTCACGGGTCGGTTCCCATGTGGGGCACGTAGGAGGCAGCCGATCAGTGATTCTCTCTCATCATTAACCTTTTCTCTCCTCTCTGAAAATAAAAAAAAGGAAGCAACGGGGAAAACCTCCTCGGTGAGGGTTAAGAAGCGCCCCCTTCTCTCTGCTCTGGGGGAGGCCGGCCGGCCAGCCGGCCGTAAGCAGCTCTCCTGAGGGCTCGGGTGCGGTGAGGCCCAGGCGAGAGCCTGGAAGCGACTCCTGCACCCCTGTGGGTCCTCAGGTGACAACAGCCCTGGTCACCGTAAGTTCACGGGAGGCTCAGAGCCAGAGTCACCCTGCCCAGCTGCCCCCGAATCGCTGGCCACAGAGCCTGGAAGACATCACTGCTGTCTTACGCGGCTGTTTTAATGTTATGCCGAACGTAACTAGTGCTGGTCAGTATATAAACCGATCCGTGTCAGGATTCCCCGTCTGTCAGTCTGACTGCCCGTAAACAAACGGTGAGTAAGACAGACAGAGGCTCCAGGTTCCTCACCTGCACGAGGGGGGGCGTTGTCTGGGAGAAGGGGGACGTCACGCCGTAGACGGTTGGACAGGTCTGTCCTTGGTAATAGATGGTCGGCTGCGACTGCGTGGGCGTCGAGTAGGGCTGCTGCACGCTGACCGGCTGCTGGTTTGACTCCCAGACGCTGTAATTTTGTCCCTGGACCGGGGCTGCGGCCGGCACTGGCAGGACGGCGACGCTGGAGTCTTGGTGCACCACCCCTTCGCTCTGGGCCACGTACTGAGAGCTGGACACTTCCACGGGGGCTGTCACGTGTGGCACCACGGGCACCGCTGGGGGGGCGGCCAGGGGCTCCGCAGAGTGTCCCACCAGGGGCTGAGCGTGATCGTAAGGAGCAGGGGAGCACACGGGGTCCAGGCTGGGGGTGGGGAGGAGCACCTTCCCAGCATTGGGGTTGCTGGGGTCCACGTAGGCCTGCATGGGGTACCCCGGTGGGTAGCCGGCAAAGGGGTGGTGAGGGCCGCTGTAGCCGAGAGAGTCGTAGGGCAGCGGAGACGTGATCCCCAGGCTCTGCATCTGCTGCTGCTGCTTCTGGGCCTCCCGCTGAGCCACCTCCTGCTCGAACAGCTTCCGCCGCTCCTCCGTCGAGAGCTTGTTGCGGTCCTTCCGCACTTTCTTTTTGGAGGTCGGGGTATCGTATCTAGAAAGAAAGCAGTAGGAGCATCACAAAAAGTGGCTCCCAAATTATAGCCGCAATCAAAGCACTAATTGTATGTCACTCAATGCTCAGTCATTCATTACTCCAACTCCAATCAGTTATAAAATCACTCCCAACATTATCAGGAGCCTTGCAAATAGAAGAGAAGCCCACGGAAACAGACACAGATGAGAAAGGAAGTTCATCACATTCTAAACTGCTGGCTTTTCAAATTAAAGACACATATCGCATCCTAAACAGATTCTTCTTTATAGTTGGGGACAGATCTACAACTACACATTCTGAAATTAAACAGAAATCGAAATAAAAGATAAAGATAAAGAATGACACATTTGGCCACACACATTTATGACAAATACCCACAAAGGACGAACATGAACACATGGAAGAACAGAGCTATGTTCATATTCTCTTCTCTGTGCAACACCAAGTAGGACATGCTACTGCTAAGCTAGGAAGAAACCTCCCAAAACACAGTAAGCACCACCCAGCCATGAAGGAAACACAGCACAGGATACACTCAACCAAACCACAGCGAACAAATTCTCTGTGAGAAGTACAAAATGAGCCCAACACAAGGCACAACTAGGGAAAAAATACTGCAAAAGTTATCAGTAAAACGTACTGTATTTAGAATGTCGTATATAAAAAACTCCTGACAGCCCAGCCAGTGCGGCTCAGTGGCTGAGTGTCGACCCATGAACCCAGAGGTCATGGTTGATTCCTGGACAGGGCACGTGCCCGGGCTGCCAGGAGGCGGCGGCCAATCATGGTTTCTTTCTCGTTGATGTTTCCATTTTCCTCCCCCTCCCCTTTCCTCTCTCTCTGATATCAATAAAGACATATTAAAACCAACCAAACAAAAAGCCTCCCAATACTCAAAAGACAAATAATAAATGAACAGAACATATAAAGATGCTTCACAGAAGAGGGAACAGAAATGGCCAAAAAATATGCAAGATGTCCCATCTCTTTTGTAGCCAGGGGACTGTAAACCAAGCATGATCAGCTACTGTTCCATACCACACAGCCCCAAATCAACAACCTGACCCGGCTAAGTGGACGCAATCCAGTCTTCCGAAGGGATGCCCGAGTCCCTGCTGGTGACCAGGTGGCCTTTCCCTACGAGCATCCACTGCCCGTCCTCCCCCGCCAACCCCCACCCGCTCTCAGAGAACAAGGCTTTGGCTCCTCAAATAGGATTTGAATGTTACCAAACCCATTCTGTCTCCACAGCTTCCACGAGCGCCAAGAGACGCCTCACATTCCCTGAAGGTTCACACTCACCAGGAGGAAGTCTTATCCCACAAGCCCGTGGGGCCCAGACCAGGGCGAGCTGAGAGCTCTGCACTCACCTGTCCTCGGGCCTCTTGGTGCCTCGCTCGTAGGCAGAGGAGGGCGGCGAGAGGGAGCCCCTTCGTTTCCGCTTCTCTTTATTCTGAGTTTGCTTGTCTGTGTCTCTCTCTCTTGACCGGTTGGGAGTCTTTGGGGCAGCAGCTTGATCTCTGAAGACAGTAGCGTCCCTTCCCCGTTCAGTCACTAGGGGGAAAGGATTTAAAAACTTACTGGGAGCCGTTTCTCCATCGGATGCACCAACCGTGTCACAAAGTTCTACCCAACAAGTGGGTCCCCGGGCGCCTCCGGCCCTGCCTCCCAAGAGCCTCTTCTGGGAGCGCCCCTTCTACTTCCCACCGAGTGCCGCGCCTGCGGCAGCTTCAGCGGCTCCGGCTCTGTGGAGCGCAGCACGCAGGGCGCTCCAGACCTTTACGAGGCAGTCTGCTTGTCAGTCCAAGTGTGAACGCCACCTACTGCCCGTAACTCCACAGATTTATAATTTTCAGAAGAGCAGCCTGACATAAAAGCCTCAATAGGAAATGTTTACTTATTTTTTTTTTTTAATATACTTTAATTTCAGAGAGGAAGGGAGAGGGAGGAAGAGACAGAAACATCATGATGAGAATCATGGTGGATTGGCTTCCTCCTGCACGCCCCACACTGGGGATCGAGCCCATAACCAAGGCATGTGCCCTTGACCAGAATCAAACCTGGGACCTTTCAGTTCACAGGCCAACATTCTACCCACTAAGCCAAACCAACAACTAGGGCAGGAAATGTCTCTTTAGTTAAAAAAGGATTAGACAACTTTTATTAAACCAATACAAGAATCTTTAACCCTATCCCATTTTGCTCAGTGGATAGAGCATTGCCTGCAGACTGAAAGGTCCCAAGTTCGATTCTGGTCAAGGGCACATGCCTGGGTTTCAGGCTCAATCCCCAGTAGGGGGGAGGGGAGGCAGGAGGCAGCTGATCAATAATTCTCTCTCATCATTTATGTTTCTATCTCTGTCTCCCTCTCCCTTCCTTTCTGGAAGCAAATATATATGCTTGGCAAATAAATGGCCAAAAATACACACACACACACACACACACACACACACACACACACACACACATATAATGTCTGATCTAAAGGAACAAATGCATGGAAGAAAGACTACTAAAGGCCATGACTTCAAGGAAACCAACAACAATGATAATACAAAGAGACATCTCCTTCAGCAAAAATTTACTAAGAAAGCATAAAATTAGCCCTAACCAGTTTGGTTCAGTAGATAGAGCGTCTGAAGGGTCCCAGATTTGATTCCGGTCAAGGGCATGTACCTCGGTTGTGGGCACATCCCCAGTAGGGTGTGTGCAGGAAGCAGCTGATATATGTTTCTAACTCTCTATCCCTTTCCCTTCCTCTCTGTAAAATATCAACAAAATATTTTTTTAAAAAAACAAAGCAAAAACAAACAAGACTAAAAAACAAAACAAAACGAGGCATAAAATTACAAGTTCACAAACCTGTTTACACCAAACAGTCCACTTACTTACATACTGTCTGGTTTCAAAAACAGAACTACTCAATGCTTCCCAGTGACCTCGCGCATCCCAGAGGAGGGTCCGGGCACTCACCTGCGCTCTCCTTCTCCGTCTGGCTTTTCTTTGGAATCCGGTAGACCTCCTGCAAGAAAGCACACGGAGGAGGGCTGTCAGCGGGGGCAGGGAACGTGACCGCGCGGAAGCGATGATCTTACAAGGAACAGGCTGGTGGTTCATTTCTCCCAGAATGTGACTTACTCTGGCTTCACATAAGAATATACCCCAGTCCCTTAAGAGCAAGTGAAGACGTAGCACAAGTAAAAACATTTAACATCTACAAGGCCCGTATGACCTCATTAGTCGAGTCACAAAGAGTAACAAGGCATTTTCCTTCTGCTATAAACACACCTCCTGATAATTCCTGTATGCTTTCTACATATAAAGTTTAGTCGCCTATAGTTCCTCTGTAGATTATTCCTAAGAACAATTCAGACATCTTACTACCGCCCCTACTTAAAGGTTAGCAGTGACCATATGGAAAACTTAGACACATTTCGCATGAGGGTGATTCCTGCTATCGACTATATTTTCTTATCAATGCAAAAGCAACTTGGCTAGTGGCCAAATGTATGTCTGCTTTCCTCCTGCTGTCGTGGAAAGGAAAGGTGACTGGCTGACGTTGCTCCGGCTGGATTCCCGGTCAAGGGCACACACCTGGATGCAGACTCAGCCCAGCTCGGCCAGGATGCACGCAGGAGGCAACCAGTCCGTGTGCCCCTCTCACATCTCTCATATCAATGTTTGTTTTTTGTTCTCTCTCTCTCTCTCTCTCTCTCTCTCTCTCTCTCTCTCTCTCTTTTTTTTTTTTTAAAGGAAAGCAACATTAGATCATTGAGAAAGTGGCGTGTGTTGAGGCCTTAGATACCTTTCTGCTACATGACGCTAAGGCCAGAGCCGGTTCTGTCTCCGATGGCCCCTGTCTGTTCTGGCCCATCGAGCTCCTGGGCACACTTCTTACCAGTGACCTTGTTAAGTGGGAAATGGCAAACCCACGTATTCCCAACGTCACATCATATGACACCTTCCCTTCGGGGTAATCTCATAATATTGAACATAGCTATATAACCTGTACTTCCATTCTTAAACACCCCCCCCAAAGAACTCTCCCCACTTTGATGGTTGATTCTGGGGATATCTGTAGGAAACGAGAAATAACCCACATTCAGACGCACTACTGGATTGCCATGAATGTGACCGATGCGTTGGTCTCTGTGCTGTCTCCACCAGCTGAGCATGCAGACCCTCCAGTGCGCATGGGGCCCAGGCACCTGTATTTTAAGAAGCTCCCAGGTGCTTCTGGACCCCCGAGAAGGTCGAGAACCCCTGGCCTCGTAGTAGCCGTCACTCACTGCTCACAGAGAATCTGAGAAAGAACTATGAAGCAGGCATGCCTACCCTCAGCTCAGAGCCTCTGGCTCCTCCTGGGCTGCTCCTCTGCAGGGCGCCTGCAGCCGCCCAGCGCGGTGCCCCCCTGTGACACTGACTCAGGACAAAGCCAGGAGAACAGAGCTGACACCCGGCTGTCTGACTCTGCCTGCCCCTTCGCAGAGGGGAAAAGCAATAAAGCCACTCATCAGCATCTACCCGCATTATAGGGGAAAACAGGAATTCCAAAAGGTAGCACATATATCAAGGGATGTCCGTTAACTCAGAATAACACAATCTTAACCTACTGAGGGTCTTCTGCATGAGGCCTTGGCCTTACAGACTTAGTCATTTATTACAGACCTCAGGCTGGACCCATTCTGTGGTGGCCGTTAATTTCCAGAGAACACACTCCTCAAAGATACAGTCTATGATTTTAAAATGTTTTTGTTGATTTATTATTATTATTTTTGAGAGAGAAAGGGAGAGGGTGGGAGGGAGGGATGGGAGAGAGAGAGGAAGTGGGGGTGTGTGTGTGTTGGGGGGAGAGAGAGAGAGAGAGAGACACACACACACAGACATGGATCCATTGCCTCCCATAGGAACCAGAAGCCTGGGCTGTGATGACACTCAGCCAGCGGAGACACGCCTGCCAGGGCTCACAGATGCCCTCTTCGTTCTATCCAGAGGCCACCCAGCTGCTGAGGAGGAAATGTATCCCGGCCTCCACCAGAGGATGACCAGCCGAAACCAGTTTGGCTCAGTGGATAAAGCGGCGGCCTGCAGACTGAAGGGTCCCAGGTTCGATTCCGGTCAAGGCATGTACCTTGGTTGCAGACATATCCCCAGTAGGGGGTATGCAAGAGGCAGCTGATCAATGACTCTCATCTCTCACCAATGTTTGTAACTCTCTATCTCTCTCCCTTCCTCTCTGTACAAAATCAATAATATATATATATATATAAAAACAGAGGATGACCAGTGGCCAAGAGCAGTTATCAGTGTGCCCAGCACCATGGAGAGCAAGTCCTACCAACATCCACCTAAGCACGTACAGTTCCTAGCTTGGTCCTCCTTCACATGTAGTCAAAACTGCATATAACATTCACTTTATTCTTTGTTAATCTTCACAAGAGGAATTTCCCATTGATTTTTAGAGAGAGTGGGGGCGGGCACCGAAGAGAGAAACACTGACATGAGAGAGACACATCAATTGGTTGCCTCCTGCATGTTCCCGGACCGGGGCCCGGAATTGACCCTGGGATGGAGGTTATGTGCCCTTGACCCGAACCAAACCTGAGACACTTCAGTCCTGGGCTGATTCTCTATCCACTGAGCCAAACTAGGCATCACACATAAAATTAAAAATGGAAACTCAGATTATTTACTTAGAAGCCCTGAAAATGCCACTCAGTTTTCCAAAGTCCCACAATACTGAAAGCCGGGGAGGAAGCAGCCATGTGAAAGGCAGCAGGAAAGCCTACAGGCTGGACGTCGGTGGGAATGATGTCACACCAGCAGGCTTCTGAATCCCCTGCAGAAAGTACTCATCAGAGTCGGCTTCATTTACGTCAACCTTTTATGTAAAATCACTTTACTTTTTAAAAAATCCTACTCACGCCGAAACCGGTTTGGCTCAGTCGTAGAGCGTCGGTCTGTGGACTGAAAGGTCCCAGGTTCGATTCCGGTGGGGGCATGTACATTGGTTGCAGGCACATCCCCGATAGGGGGAGTGCAAGAGGCAGCTGGTCGATGTTTCTCTCTCGACATTTCTAGCTCTCACTCTCTCTCTCTCTCTTCCTCACTGTAAAATAAAATAAAATAAAATAAAATCAATCAATAAAAAATATATATATATTAAAAAGAACATTAAAAAATCCTACGCAGAGGCCGGCATATGGTTAGAGAACATGACTGTGAGCAGGGAGCCTGGATGTCGGGGGAGCCCTGCCCTCCATGGGGCCGGAGTCTGGTTCCCACTCCGCCCGATACTCTGCACACCACCACCTTATTTCATGGTGTCTAGGCAATGTGCCCAACACACACACTCACACACTCAGCTGTCATTATTGAGGGTCAGGATCATCTTACGCTTTGCTGTATCTCTAGGATCAAGAACAGGGCCAGACACATAACAATTAATTGCTGAGTGGACACGTGAAATCCTACTTCTAATTTGTATAAATCAACCACACATTGCTAAACAAACTCAGAAGTATTACATCTCTCGTGCTTTTTTCTTGTCACTAAACTTATACCATCACTAGAGGCCCAATGCACGGATTTGTGCACAGTGGGGCCCCTCAACCTGATCTGCGGGATGGGGCCAAAACCAGCTGACATCCCGAGGGGTCCAGGATTGTGAAAAGGTGCAGGCCAAGCAGAGGGACCCCACTGGTGCATGATTGGGGCCTCAGAGGGACGTGAAAGGTTGGCCATCGGGGGAGGGACTGCAGGAAGGCTCCAGGGCGTGTCCAAGTTTATTCCAAGTCCGAGTCCTTAAAAAACGACAGTGAGCCAGTGTTGCTCAGTGGTGAGCTGTTAACCAACAAGCCAGGTCACTGTTCCGATCTCTGTTAGGGCACATGCCTCGGTTGTGGGCTCGATGGACGTGCAGGAGGCAGCCGATCGATGATGCTCTCCTCATTGCTCAGAAACCTCGTTCCGCACGCCCTGAAAGGCCCCGAGGGTCAGCCCTGGGTCACAGGCTGAGCTCTCTGCTACAAGAAGGAAAAAGCCACCTGAACAAAACATCCAAGGGACCGTCTCTAAGCTTTCAGAATGAATGTGGACTTACGAGTTTACCTGAAAAGTATTAGGTCTAGTAATAATTAATGTCGTTTTCTAATATAATATACAAATCAACCAGAAAGCAAAACCAGTCGCTATGACACGCACTGACCACCAGGAGGCAGATGCTCAACACAGGAGCTACCCCCTGGTGGCCATGCCACTCAGCCAGAAGCCAGGCTCAGGGGCTGGCGAGTGCAGAGGTGGTGGCTGGGCCTCTCCCACCTCTGTGCAGGCGGTTGGTAAGGAGCCAAGAGCCCTGGACCCACGAGGGATGTCTGACTGCCGGCTTGGGGCCTCTCCCCAAGGGGTCCCGACACAGGCTGGGCGGAGGGGCCCACCCCAGCGCACTAACCTCATGTCCTGGGCCCCCAGTAAAAGATACATAAAGGGGGGAAAGAATGGGAGCAAGAAGGATAAATAGGAGACTGTTAAAATAGTCTTAAGAATGACAAGGGGGCATGTGTGTGGGGAGGGGTGTGGGATGGGAATGGGATGAGGACAAATATATACCTTAATCAATAAAAAAAATTAAAAAAAAAAGACAACCACCTAAATTAAAAATGGCAAAGAGGAGACGATAGGACCTATTTCACGTGTTCGGCAAAGAAAGCTCAGGAGGCCAGGAAATACCGCTTCAGGGACAGGAAGTCAGGGAACACCACAGCAGAAAGGAGAGGCATGTAACAGAAGGAGAGGCGAGGTCAAGCTCTCCGTGGATACACTCTCCCTTTTACGTGTGCGCTCATAAAACACACACACGTATGTATTGTTCACAGTCTGCTGACAAGCGACATCCCAGTAGCAACGGCTTCAAGGTCAACTGAAGCACTGAATAAATAATGGAACTAAGGGACCGCAATTCACTGAATAAAAACAAGAACCCATGAGTCTAAACTGATATTATCAATGAATAAAGAACTAGATGGGAGAGCAGGGGAAGCTCTTGCTTACAAAAGAACGCCACCAGAAACCAAAGAAGTGAAAGAAATGATGGGTTAGAAAATCACCTGGCAACCGTCACCGTTATGTGACCAGGCACACGCACTGGATGGTGAAACTAACGGGCAAACGTGATGGAGAAAGAATATTTACGTTTTCTGAAAGTGCTCTAAGGGACACTCTTTCGTTACAAAGGGACAAACAGAACTTCACCCTGGAGGCCGGGCAGATACCGCTTCAACCAAGCGCCCACGCTGACAGTGCCAAACGGACAAATCAACACTGGGTGACAGACACGCCTGTGTCCTGACCAAAAATGTTACAACCCAAACCCAAACCAAAGAAAACCCAACAGGCCAGAACTTAGAAATATTCTAAGAAATTGAAAAGTATTCAAAAATGTGAAGTTTATAAAAGACAAGGAAAGACTGAGGGACTATTCCCAATTAAAGGATACAAAGCCATACAATTCAATGCAACTGTTGATCCCAGGTAGGATTCTGGAAAAGGGTCTTTTTCTTTCCCTTTTTGCTATGGAGAACATTATGTGCACAGCCAGCGAATGTGAATGCGGTCTGCTGGTTAAAGACCAGTCCAGTGTCACCGTAATGTGCTCATTGTGATATGTGTAAGTCATGGAGAAGAATGCCTTGTCTCTATGGAACACACACTGGAACATCTAGGGGCAGTAGGCGTCCACCTGTAACACTTACCTCTTTAGAAGTTAAAATTTTAAAGAAAAAAAACAATATGACAAATTTGGTAAGATGTTAAATTGGGGGATCTGGGTGAAGGGCTTAACAATTTTTCAAGCTAAAAAAAAAAAGAGCCGAAACCAGTTTGGCTCAGTGGCTAGAGCGTCGGCCTGTAGACTGAAAGGTCCCAGGTTCGATTCCGGTCAGGGACATGTACCTTGGTTTCGGGCACATCCCCAGTGGAGGTGTGCAGGAGGCAGCCAATCAATGAGTTACTCTCATCATTGATGTTTTTATCTCTCTCTCCCTTTCCTTTCCTCTCTGAAATCAATAGAAATATTTTTTAAATAAAATATAAAATAAAATGTATAAAAGATCGAATTTTAAAATATAGAAATTTTAAGCTGAGTTTTTTTCCTGCCTTTGTCACCAAAATGTGTATTACATGCAGAGTACATATACAAATATATGCCTGCAGTTTTCCTGTATGTCTAAAATTACAAGGACATTCCAGAAGGAACATTTCTATTTTTAAAATTATGATTACATAGAAAATTAAATTTCACCAACTTATCTATATTCAAAATTTCTCATTTCCAACTAACTTAGTCATTGGCCTGAAGGAAAACCAATATTGCTGAAGTCTCTTCCAGACCAGTAATCCTACCCTATAGAATAAAAGGCTAATATGGAACAACCAGTCCCTGTGACGTGCTCTGACCACCAGGGGCGGAACATGGCGGCTGTTGGCCATGGCGGACAGTGGGGCAAAGGGGGGCAGTGGGCAGACCAAGACACCGAGTGCTGCCATCGGGGTGAGCCCCTGTGATTGCTGACAATTCTTTGCTTCCACACACCGTGGTCCTGCGCCAGGGCCACGGCTCGCACCCACTGGTGCCCGGTGCACGTGGGAGTGGCGGTGGGAGAGGGGCTGCCGGCAGGTAAGGGACTGGGGGCTGCGGTGGGAGGGCTGGCAGGGGCGCGGAAGATGGGCCGACACCCGCCCCCATGCCCACCACAGCCTCGAGGCCCACAGTTCCTTTCAAGGTGCACGGATTCGTGCATCGGGCCCTTAGTAATAATGTATATAGTCCCCCACTTCTCAGTCAGTCTTACATCCAAATAAAGTAACTTTTCCTATAGCATCAAGATTTTTTTTAACTTCATGGTTATAAAAACATGATCATAATGTGTCTTCAGGGAAACAGAATTAAGAGCTCACCGAAAGAATAAATTGTCAAATGACTTCATTCAGTATCAGAATGTTTAGAGCAACCACATTCTGTACTTTATTGTTTAGATCAGGTGTTGGCAAACTTATTCTGCATAGGACAAGACAGTAAATAGTCTAGGCTTTGCTGGTCACCCAGGCTCTGAACCCAACTGCTCAGCTCCACCACTGCATGAAAAAGCAGCCACAGGCAATATGTACACGAACAAACGTGGCTGTTGAAAACAAACAAACACACAAAAAACAAAAAAAAATATTTATTTACAAAAACAGGCGGTGGAGCAGATTGCCCAACCTACAATTTAGATGAAAGTATTTACCCAGTAATAACAAAAAGGACTACTAATGAGTTTAGGGCCACATTTACCTTTTACCAAGGAACCAGTATCTCATATAGTGTTCTTGGGGGCAATTATACATTTTAAAGATAATACTGATCTTTATGAACATAGAATAATCTATCAAGGATTTTAAAATTACAAAAATTCAGGGCACAAAATTTCATTTTAAAATGTTGCACTGCAGATTTCACAAAGAATATTAGTTACAGATCAAAATTCCAAGCAGTAACTCTCTTTCAGTTGGATACGTCCATGTTATTTCTATAGAGAGTTTAATGTTTAAATTCCTAGGAAAATAATGTTTGATGAGTTAAAGATACTATCTGGAAATAAAGATAAAAGGTAAGAATAAGAATGGCCATTAAGAAGAGTGCAACTTAGCATGTTACAGAATGTTGTCCTTAAATTATGGAATCCAGGTGTAACTGTAACTACCCAGAATTCATTTTAAGGAGAGGCACATCCTGTAACCTACAGATCTACAAGGCGGCTCTGGAATCAATAGCCATCATGATCTCTGGGTGTTTAACTGCAACTGAAGCTGCCAAATTCACAGGAACCTTACCTCTTTGTCTTAGGATCCAAATGAAGGAAGATTTTCCAGGCAAGGTTACAGTTAATCACACTTATAACCAGCTGTTTTGCCCTGTGAAGCCTAGGGTGTATTTTCAGCATGAGGGGTGATGTACAACTCCCTTTGTGAACAGAAATTTGTGTACACGTCTCTGCTAAAAATGTGACCCAGTGAGTGTGTGTGTGAACGTGAAGGCGTGCACATGTGTGGCCGTGTGCCAGGGATGGTTCTCGTTCGGGTTTACTTTAGAGTCAGAGCGTGTGAGCCTCGGGGGGGCCAAGGCAGGCAGAGGTCCTGTGTATGAGGCACAGAAAGCAGCTCACTTAATCCTTTCTCGCCAGGAGTCGGGATTTTCCCAGAACGACATCCATTGTCGGCAATGGACACACCAAAATAACGCCGGCGCCACGAGTTAACCACCTCTGTCCTCTTTTCACCTATTATATTTTTCATGCATCATCCAACTTCCCAACCTTCTTCCTGCTTCTTCACACAACGCACGCTAGGTTCTCGTTTTTCTTCAGCACGGAGTTGAAAATGGAGTTGAGAAAAGGAGACACATGGTCAGCTGGTGATGTTAACAAGCTCCTTGCTGCCCTGAGAAGCTGGATGGAAATGGTTCAAGTTACAAGAGGGATCATCATCAGATCTGGGAGGACAAAGCGTAATTCATGAAGCTTCATTCCCGTCCCTCCCGCCCCTCATTTGTTGATGATCCCTATCGTCTGCCTTCAGAGCAAAACCAGGAGTAGGGGATCTGAAGCCATGCTTTCCGTTCTTCACTCCATCCAGTGTGCAGGAGGCCAAGTGGGACTCACACCCACCCATGTGGACGTGGCCCGGTCAGGGAAGCCAGGAGTGGCTAACATAACCACAGCCTAAGACCAAGGCTTTTCAGTATGATCTTGGCATTAACTTCAGCAACTAACAAGGTGCGTGGCAACAGGTGCTTAATAACGATTGGTTGAATAAGACCTTTTTTTTCTGCCAAGGTCCACTTTCTACTTGGACACATAGGTGGAAGTCAGACAGAAGTAGTTAACTCTTTCAATGCCGGGTAGCAGAATATACTGCACAGTCATCACATCAAGTCACTGTGTTTCTCTACAATGTTCACACCACAGGTTCCTGACTTCAGAGTTCTTGCTAGATGCTAGCAGATGCTAGCTAAAGAACATGTTTTAAAGGCAACCAGAACCAGTTTTGAAATTAGAACATTGTGAATGTTAATATAGAATAGATCAATTAAGAACCCTGGCACCAATATATAACAAAACATCACAGTTCAGTCAAGCAAAGACATGTCTCAGCAATGCAATTCCAGATGGGTAATGATTCCAGAGCAAACTAAAGTTCGAAGAAAGAGCCTTTATTTAATGGCTTCCTTAATAGTAAGGATTGGGATAAACCTAAAGTAGAAAGAGTAAGAGGATATATTTTAAGTACGAATAAAACTTTAAACCTCAAAAGGACCATCAAGCTACACAGCACTGTGCAACTCCTTTGGTATTTTAGATAAAAGTGGGGAGGATTGTAAGCAGGGGCAGAAACAATTTTGTAGGACTCAAATGTATGTCCAGAATGTGATTTTAAAAGATATTACCTCTAATTGGGTTAAGGAAATTCCAGAGAATAATTCATACCATTACAATAAAAAACAAACAAACTACTGTATAGAGAAATAAAAATATTCACTTTCTCCAGATTTTAAGAAGAGACAGGGTTTTAAGGAAATACGATGATCATGTCTTTTTTTTTTTTTAATTACGTTCCCTCCCTATGACACTGTCTCTATGTTCACCAGCGTTCTTGTCCCCATCCCTAGCTCCCTCCAAGCCAGCCAGAGCACAGGCTCTCCTCGCAGTCTCTAACACAAACCACTAGGGAACAATGAGTTACAAGGACATTCCAGGGAAGAAAAAATGAAAGCAGGCCTTAAATGAAGGTCCCCAAGCGACTGTCCCAGCATCTCTTTCAATTAATTGCAATTCCAATTCCTGTAGTTTACAGGCGGTGTCAGGAGCACATTTACTACGAACCCTTCCTTTTGGATTTATAAAAAGGCCCGATTTCCTAAGGCTCAGGTTACAGTGAGCTGTGAGGGAAGAGCAGCATGAGGAAGCGCTCAAATGGGTGAGCTGAACCCACACCACACTAACGAAGGGTCTTACACAAAAGGCAAAAGCCGAAAATAAGCACAAACACTGTGCTGCTCATTTGCTCAGTGTAAGGCCAGTTCCGTTATGGCTCAAATCACAGGGTCTTATTGGTGAGTGTTGTGGTCGTAACTGGCACAGGAGGACTCAGATGTCCATCTCGCTGCAAACGACCTGTGCTGTTTGCCTGTTGCTTCCCTCTGGTATTAGAAAGGAGGAACAGAAAACCAGAGGCTAGAACGTACACTGTTCCCTCAGGACCCTAAGTCCTGGGGCCAAGACGGAGAGGCCTTGGATCCACGGCTCTCATGAGTCATCCTGTCACAGGTTTACCCAGGAGCCAGACTGGGTTTCTGCAAAGCAAACCCTGCCACCTTGCTCCGTTCCTTAGCGGGAGATGATGTCTGTGCTATGCAAGGCTTCCACACCTCTCTATTTTTCCTCTAGGTAGCACCTTTTGTCCAAAGAAACAGGCATACTTCAGACGTAACACTGGAACTGAACACCAACTAGCACTGCTCCATATAAAGTTGTCTTACTGGAACAGAAACTACCTTGGTTTTCTAATTAATTTTCAGTCAATTCAACAAATTTCCAATTAATTTAAACATTGTTTTCTTCCATAGAATTTTACAGAGAATTTTCAAATGCAGAACCACACATTTGTTACTCAAAGGATTTTTTGTTTTTGTTCTCACTGTAAAGAGCACGTGAGTGACTGAATCCCCGTGTCACACTTCTCTAAATGAGGAAAGGGGATATTTGTATATTAGTTTAGCTGGTATATCTCTTGCCAAGGTTTAAAGTATGTTTGAGACATTTATAATTAACTGAGAGACATTTCTAAAAAAATGCATGTATGGCTAAAGTAGATAATTCTAATTAAAGTTTGTGCAACTCTAAGCTTGAGTAATTCAGGTTAAAATGAATAGGTCTTTTCTTACCTTTAGGTCTTTCCAGCTGTCTAGGAGCTTGGTGGCCAGATCGCTGATGTCGACGGCTTTGTCCGGCTGCTCCTGGCTGCGCTCACTCTCCACGTCGGACACGCCCTCCTCCTCGTCCTGGGACGGCGTCTCCTCCGCCGTGTGCTCTTCCGGCTTCGCACCGCTCTCTCCCGGCTCTGCCTCGCCCTCGGCCTCAGGGCCGGGGGCCGGCAGCTTGCTGGCCTCCCCAGCAGCGTCCCCGTCAGCCTTGGCCTCAGGCAGCTGCTGGGTGAGCGGGGGCTGTGACGGCGACTCTTCCTCCTCCTCCACCGGGAGGCCTTCCACCGGCTCCTGGTCCTCTTTGCCGTCCTTGCCTTCCATCTCGCTGGTGGCATCCGAGATGGCACTGTCCATGCTGTTTTCGCTTATGATTTTAAGTCTGCGGAACACGAGCTTCTTGGGGGTGTCTGTGTCGGCGTCCGCGCCCAGCTTGGCGGAGGGATCGGGGGTGTTGAGCGGGGTGTGAGCCCGGGACGTGTTCTCGCTGGAATACCCATCGCCTTCGCTCAGCTGAGGAACCGCAGTCTTGGTCTGAGACCAGCGCTGGATGATTGGAAGCACTTTGCTTTCTTCCAACATATTTTTGGTAGGAATAGGTAAATGTTCCAAAGTCTTTATAATCTGATTAAACAAAAAAAAAAAAAAAAAAAAAATATCACATCACTTTGTACACCTGACTTTTCAAGCTGCTGGATGGGGCCAGATCATTTCTGCAGGAGCAGTGGGTTTTTTGTTTGTTCTGTTTGTTTTTTTTTTACTGTCTTATTAAAATTAAGACCCAAGTCTCTATAATCACAAAAGGTTTCAAATGTCATAGTGACATTTATCTATCAAAGGGAAGGAAAACACTTTCCCCCGCAGTGAAGGCCAAGCTCATTCACTGTCCCTGACGGCACCACATCCCGTCCACCTCGGCAACAACTGGCGTCAGGCCCGGGAGCTGCCGGGCTCACCTCCTCCTGAAGCTTCCGGTTGCTCTCCCGGCCGTCCCCCAGCTCCGCCATCCAGATCCACAGCAAGGACAGCCCGTGGCGCTCCAGAAAGGACTTCAGGCGCGACTGGGAGTGAGTGTTCTTCATGGCGGCAGGCGCAGTGCGGGGTGTGTGTGTGTGGGGGGGGGGGGGGGGGGAGGAAGAACACCACAGAAAGTTAAAGAGGGCCCAATGTTAAAGCGTTTGGCTACAGTATTCCAAGAAACCTAGAAACTACTTCACCTCAACTAGAACTGAAAAATTGCTTTAAAGTAAGAGATTATAATCTTTTTTGATACCCAAAATATATCCAGTCAACCTTACTTTATTAAAGTAGAAAGTTATATAAACATTAATATGTCATTTACAATGAAATCAACTCTAATTTCTAGTCCTTCTAAAAGGACTAAGAAAAAATTCACATTCACCATTTTTGTTGAAAAAGCTAAAACGATAAAGATAAACTGGAGATCACGGTTGTAATTTCTTGCTTTGAGATCCCGCGGTTAAAACGGCTTTGCTATACTCATACCCATGGGGAGAGCGTCCAGCCCTCTGTCCACCTACCACAGCAAAGGGACACGTCAAGCCATGAACTGCTGCACAAAAACTCACCACGTTCTGGTTAAAGAGAGATAGCAAGTAGGATCTACTAACAGACTAAATGCCGCTGAACTCTCCAGCCGTTAAGAACGCATGCTTTCCCGTCATGCAGAAATCACATATCCTTTTTAAATAAGAGAAATTCTTCTCATCAGAATCAGTCCTTCTTTATTCATTTATTGTGAAGTGTAGTTTAAATGTCCCACATCACATTCAGAAATAGAAAATAAATTAGTAGATATCAAAGTGCTCACCTGGATGAGCTTGAGACAGGTAAGTTTCTGTTCCAAAGTCTCAATTCTGACCATCAGCCGAGACAAGCTGAGCACCTGGTTTTTATCCGAGAGGCCCTCCCCGTTCTCCATCAGCGCCTCCAGCTCTCCGTCCACCTGCCACATGAGGAAAACGTCTGGTTATAAACAGCATAACCAGGTTCCACGGTCACCCTTTCGATTCCGTCAGGGCACATGCTGGGTTGTGGGCTCAATCCTCAGCAGGGGGCGTGAGGGACAGAACATCAATGCTGATGTTCTGTCCCTCATTTAAGGGCTTACTGTGAGAACTAAACAAGGTGAGATGCCAAGTGCTTAGAAGAGTGCTTGGCACACAGTTGCACTTTCTATGTTCTGTAAAAAAAGAGCTGAAGCACACACAATACTTGAAGAGCTTTTTTTCATATTGGGTGGCAGAAACACGGGTGTTTATTATAAACTTTCCCCATTTTTTGCATTTTTAAAATGGGATTTTTCAAAGCTTTCTGCTATCTATGACTTCTTATAGAATTCACTTTCTTCATAATAATTCTCTTCAATTAATTTTGGCTTGATGACATAATCTTATACTTTTATACATTATACTTTTATCTACTTCCCTATGTTGGCTGCTGTCTCCCCCCCTCAATCATAAGATTGACGCCATTTACGACTGCTACCATATCCTATATAATAATGAGCTAATGTGCTACTTGGACCAGACAGTGAAGGACCATCTGGACGACCCTCCAGATGAGGCCGGGCTGCAAGGGCCGAGCCCCTTGCCGAATTTCGTGTATCGGCCTCTAGCTGGTTCTTAACAAGCCCAGGAATGAGCTAATGCAAAAGGTCACAGTGGGATGTGCTAACCAACCTCCCTAGCCCCAGGCGCTTCTCCTGACCCCCCCAGGACTCACAGGCCCGGAGCCAGACAGAAACATGCAGGTGGTTATGAGGCTAAGAAACACTGCTCCGAAAAAGGACTCTTCAGAGGAGGGAGGGGGACTGTCCCAGCTGGAGCCCCTGTAAGGAACGAGACTCCTCCTGCCTCAGAGTGAGGGGGAGCTGGGGAGAAGGAGGCTATCACTTGCTGTTCTGATTATTAAATGAAAGACCACGTGAGACCATTTCTCCCTCACTCTCAGCTACCTGTTACCTTTCAAAACTCACTCACATTCCAGAGGGTTTTCAGAGATTTTAAGAACACTTGCAAGTTTTAGAGGTAAAAAACACGCAGACCAACCTGAAAGATCAGGGCTACAGAGCAGCCGCCCTGAGCTAACAGAGAAACACTCCATTTTACTTAGGATGAGAGTGTGACCAGCTCTAAAAAATCATTACCCCCCCCAAATCATTAGTCCACGTGTCTTCAAGATGACTTCAAACGTATCCAATTCTAACGTCTGTGCCGCTGAAATAAAAACAGCAATCACTCATCCTTCTTTTCCATGATTATCTCACCTGATCCTGAATTTCTCTGGTTGTAGTTCAGACTTTTCAAACTTCAATCAGAAAAGCTACCTTCCAAGCCGAGACCAGTTTGGCTCAATGGATAGAGCGTCGGCTTGGGGACTGAAGGGTCCCGGGTTCGATTCCAGTCAAGGGCATGTACCTTGGTTGCGGGCATATCCCCAGTGGGGGGTGTGCAGGAGGCAGCTGATCGATGACTTCCTCTCATCGATGTTTCTAACTCTCTATCTCTCTCCCTTCCTCCCTGTACAAAATCAATAAAATATATTAAAAAAAAGAAAAAAGAAAAAAGAAAAAAGAAAAAAAGCTACCTTCCTTAAAATGTCCATGGTGAAATTTGGGAAAAAGCCAGAACACTTACAGAATCTTTCTTACGGGATCGTTCCTTCTTCATTTTCCCTCCTGCTGCTCGAATGCTGACTCTGTTCTCCCCTCCCAGGTAACCCCGGCAATTAGCTGACCCACAGAAACATTTCTGCGCTTCTTTTCTGTTCAAGAAACAAGGATAAATGTCAGTATGTGAAAGGAAGCCATGTAAAAATGCTGAGAGTATAATAATTACAAGAGAGAAGTCAATAAAGCCTAAAGAAACAAAATTTATTCTGATACTCTAAAAAAACCTGATAGTGCCCTAACTGGTTTCACTCAGTGGATAGAGCGACGGCTTGCAGACTCAAGGGTACCAAGTTCGATTCCAGTCAAGGGCATGTACCTTGTTTGCGGGCACATCCCCAGTGGGAGGTGTGCAGGAGGCACCTGATTGATGTTTCTCTCTCATTGATGTTTCTAACTCTCCCTCTTCGTGAAAAATCAATAAAATATATTTAAAAAAAAAAAAAGAAAAAGAAAAAAAAACCCTGATAGTATCTAATGCCTGAAAATTGCTCTTAAAAATTTTCTCGCCAAAACCTGTTTGGCTCAGTGGTAGAGCGTCAACCTGCGAACTGGAAGGTCCCAGGTTCGATTCTGGTCAAGGGCATGTACCTTGGTTTCGGGCACATCCCCAGTAGGGGGTGGGCAGGAGCAGCTGATCGATGATTCTCTCTCATCGATGTTCCATCTCTCATCTCTCTCATCTCTATCCATCTCTCTTCCTCTCTGTGAAAAACCAATAAAAGGTATTTAAAAAAAAAAAAAAAAAAAAAAAAAAAAAATATATATATATATATATATATATATATATATATATATATATTTATTCTCTTTCCAATCTTTATTAGCTAGACAAAACTAGCCAAGAGGTTAATTAGTAATTTCTTTATTTTATAAAACTACCTACCAATATATGAAAATAAGAGCTCATATACATATTTGGACTAAGCACAAAATTGCTGGAATAGTTCAAATATCTATTACATGTAAATATTTAACTGGCACATAGAACAACTAAGTGTATTATTATAAAAAGATGTACAGAGGACAGTACAAGCAAAACCAATGCCCAGATACATTAGAAACGGTGATACCGGTCATTATACTTCATTTATTAGCTGAGATAATATCTATAAAGAACTTCTTCTCATCAAATATTTGGTGAAACCTAAAGTAGAATTCATTTGAAAAGACCGGATAAATGCTTTCTTTCTTTTTTAATTCTTAAAATTGGTTCTCATCAATTATTATGAGTGCAATTTTATTTCAAAAAATACTATTAATATTTAAGGATTCTACATAAAGTGTTTCAAACTGCTGCAGTTGTTACCTACTGATGCTTAGGTGTTAATAGGAACTCTCCCACTTCTGATGAGCGAGAGCCTATTTGAGCTAGCTCCTGAGCCCCTTTGACACGACCCTCCTAATCTTCTATAACAATAATAATAAAAAGATAATACGCTAATTAGACCAGGTGTCCTTCCCAATGACCTTCCGGACAAACCCAGGGCTTTGAGGAAAGCCCAGTCGGTCCTGTGTGCCAGAGGAAGCTGGTGCATGCAGCTGGGGGAAGGAAGGCCTATAGTTGCATGAATTTTGTGCATGGGGCCTCTAGTCTTATATGACAATAAAAGCGTAATATGCTAATTAGACCGGATGTCCTTTTGGACAAAGCCGGGGCTGAGGGAAGCCCGGGTCCGGGTGCCAGAGGAAAACCGGTGCCGGCAGCTGGGGGAAGGAAGGCCTACTCTTGCCTGAATTTTGTGCACCAGGCCTCTGGTATTTTATAACTGGCTTTCTGGTATGAGATAATCCAGTATCACCTCATTCAATTCCTGTTTTAAGCCTGAAATCAGCTTTCTCCAAGGAAGCAGTTCCTTTTTAGTGGGATTTTGTAAAACCACAATGTAGATGTTGGGGTCTTCATTGCTACTTCATTACTTATTGATTTTGGTAAACAAAACTAGGTGACAAATTTTTTTCCAAGTACAATATGGCAGAGATGAAACAAGTTTAAGCATGAGTTGATAACTGATAGATAAATGAGGAATTAATGATGAACTGTACTATTCTCTTTATACACACAAACAGTTAACATTTCTATAATTAAAGTTTTAAATTACATTAGAAACATACTTATATATGAAGCATGAATTTCAGAAGAAAATTATGCTGTTCATGCACAATGTCCTTTAACGGCCCAAAGTGCCATCCTGTAGGAAACTCACAAAACTGAGTCCACTGTAGACACGAGCTGGTAATAGAGGTGACTCTCAGCAGCTCCCATCAGTTCCCTGTCTCTGTAGCTGAAGCAGCAGCAGAGACACACACTCACCCGTATCTCTGGAACTGGTAGTCAAACGTCAGCTCTGAGCCTGAAGGAACCAGTTTGGTGGTGAAAAACCCAACCCTCAGCTGTCCATTCACAGTCCACTGAACGTTGTTTGTAAAAGAAAAAAGTTAGTGACTAATTAATCTGTGTTTGTTTTTTGTTTTTAAGATCAGCATTATCAACCTTAATTATGCACGTTCCTCTTTAGAAGATAAAGGCTTTTCCAAATAGATAAATTGGGGAACTTTTTTCCTTTAAATAAACTAACATATTAAAGTGCTACTCTTATTTCATGAAATACCAGATTGAATATCATCTCTAATTTGTATCTAATAAAAGTAACTGTTATTTTAACTCATTTTGATACTCGAATTTCCATATAGTAAAGATTCGCTTGTACTAGAAATAGGCAAACAGGGAATACCTGGTGTCACTGAGTATCGCAGACAAATTTATATTATGTGAAAACTAATTATGTTCTAATATAAGATGGGGTGTCAACCAGGGGGAAATTATGCCCAAAGCTGACCTTCATGAAGCAGTGGCCACACTGCTGAGTGCAGTGAGAGGGAGGAAACATTGGAACACGTGTATGAACTAAGAATTAAAATGGGGTTAGTGCACAGCAGTTAGGCCTTGAAGGTCCAGATCATTTGCGATGGAAGTCGACTGCAGAGCGCTTTTCCAGACCACCTGAACATTACTGATGAGAAAACACAGACTGAGAAGGAGGAAGGGACACTGTGCAGTCTCGCCGCCAGACATGTGGTCGCCAGCTGCAGGCACACTGAGCCGGAGCTGTAGGCCGAGTCATTTCAGACCAGTGCCTCCTATTCATGACATGGCTCAGCGTTCAGAGAGAGTCACATTTAAGGCCGAGTAGTACGTACATCAAAGGCAAGAAATACCCAGGATTCAAAACCACTATTTCACTATGAGAGGGGACCATTGGGATCTATTTTTCCTAGGGAGTGGATCCATAGTTTTCTTAACCTGAAAAAGAATCAAAGTTCTAATCTATTTATATATTTTAAATCTAAGCTCAAAACACAAACGAAGCATATTGAAAGTGACAAGTCCACCAGTGAGTGGATTTATCAAGTGCCAGCTCTGTGCCAGGCTCAGCACGAGCAGAAAAGCAAGACGCAGAGCCTGGCCTGGGGAGCAGCAGTGTGTCCCTCTCCTCTGTGCCCACTGTGCCCTCCGCTGCGTCACTGAAACGGTGAGATTTGGAACCTGGATGGGAGCTGACAAAAACCTGAGTGGGCCCAGTTGGTGTGGCTTAGTGGTTGAGTGTTGACCCATGAACCAAGAGGTCCCAGGTCCTATTCCCAGTCAGGGCACAGGCAAGGGTTGCAGGCTTAATCTCCAGAGGGGGGCGTGCTGGAGGCAATCGACTGATGTTTCTCCCTCATTGGTGTTTTACCGCCCCTTCCTCTCTCTAAAAATCAATAAAGACATTTTTAAAAATTTGAATAGTGCACACACACTGGACTCCATAAAAATCAAAATTTAGCCAAAACCAGTTTGGCTCAGTGGGTAGAGCATTGGCTTGCAGACTGAAAACTCCCGGGTTCGATTACGGTCAAGGGCATGTACCTTGATTGCCGGCACGTCCCCAGTACGGGGTGTGCAAGAGGCAGCTGATTGATGTTTCTCCCTCATCAATGTTTCTAACTCTCTATCCCTCTCTCTTCCTCTCTGTGAAAAATCAATAAAATATATATTTTTAAAAATAATCAAAATTTAATTTTGTATTTTGGCAACTTTGAAATAGTATCTAAAATTTATGGGCAAAGAATTAAATGCAACAGGAGTTTTCTGGATCTAATACTAGACCAAAAAAATGCCAGATTGTAAAATTTGAGAAAGGTCTTCAGACTAAGTAACGGTACCCTAGGTTGAGTAACTGTATTATGGCTATGTACAATGTGCATTTGGAGAAGCTTAAGTGAAGGATGGCATGAGTACTATCTCAGCGCCATTTATTATTTCATAACCTAAACTTACTTCAAAATAAAAACTTTAACAAAAGAGTAGGAAAAAATCATTTAAAAATAGAAGCCTTGGGTACTTTTGATACAATCTGACACGGTCAGACTAGCAATCTTAAAGACCCCAAACTCCAATCTACCGCAACTTACTTTTTGAGTCTCACAGTTTGGTTCACAGCTATGATTCATAAAACGAGAGCAATTTCCTTTCTGAGTGGCATCTATTATCTAGGGAAAGGATAAAATAAGAGTTAAATTTACAATCCCCCCCCCATCCCCTTTCCTTTAGAAAACACTCTCATGCCACTTTATACTTCCAAGTGGAGACCACGTCCTCAGAAGATCTGCTGACAATAAACATTTACCCAAGACAAAACCACTCCCTCATCTATCACCTCTCGTCACTCTGAGCTACTTCTGTCTCCGACTTCTTCCAGCCTCGCGTCAGGCATGACTGTGCTCTCAGTGCCCAGCTCTCACCCCGGTGGAGCCGAGTGCCCCCACCCTCGTTCCTGGTCTATCGCCAGGTTAGATACAGTAGATCCTGGAGTCCATCTCTAGGATTTGCATTTCCAGACTGAATGCAGAGGTAAAGATGAGAATCTACCTCAATTTATTAAGTCAGATATTAAAGAAATTTGTAAAAAAAAAAAAAAAAAATCAATATATGGGCTTATTCCTTTGAAAAGGTCTAATAAATATCAGCTTTAATTTTTAATATAATGAACATTGACAAATATAACCCACAAATACAAAAGCTCTTTGTGGCCCTGACCAGTTTGGCTCAGTGGATAGAGTGACGGCGTGCGGACTGAAAGGTCTCAGGTTCAATTCCAGTCAGGGGCGTGTACCTTGGTTGCGGGCACATCCCCAGTAGGGGGTGTGCAGGAGGCAGCTGATCGATGTTTCTCTCTCATCGATGTTTCTAGCTCTCTATCCCTCTCCCTTCCTCTCGGTAAAAAACAAACAAACAAAAAAAAAAAAAACAGCCGAAACCGGTTTGGCTCAGTGGTAGAGCATCTGTCTTTGGACTGAAAGGTCCCAGGTTCGATTCTGGTCAAGGGCATATACATTGGTTGCGGGCACATCCCCAGTAGGGGGTGTGCAAGAGGTAACTGATGGATGTTTCTCTCTCATCGACGTTTCTGGCTCTCTGTCCCTCTCCCTTCCTCTCTGTAAGAAATCAATAAAATATATATATATTTTAAAAAATCAATTAATTTTTTTGTTTTTTAAAAAAGCTCTTTGGGGGGGGGGGGGTTAACTGGTAATTGTGAAGACTTGTAAATGGCCTGGTCAGTGTGGTTCAGTGGTGGAGTGTTGACCTATGAACCAGGAGATCAGTCCATTTATATCAGTGACCATTTTGAATTCAGCAAGTGCCAGACCTGTTTCAAAGCTCGCACACACAGGCATGCTGCTCACCTCGTCATTCTTCAGGGCCATGAAATAGTAGTGGATGTTTTTGTTCCGTGCGTACTCCTTCACCCGGGCTTTAAACTCCTTATGATCGAGGACCTCGCCACAGTATTCCAGGACAAAGGTGTTCCTGGAAAACCAAGGAAGAGCAATTCCTGCCTGGGAACACTGTCTTACATGGAAAACACGAGTCCAGGCAAAATTAATGCATTTACAGAAATGTCCCACAGTGGACGTAAGTAAAAATACATGTAAAGGACACAGTATCTACTCCAAGTTAAGTTCCTCCTTCCTAATACTTCTAAGAGTGTTGATTCTGCCAAAACCGGTTTGGCTCAATGATAGGGCGTCGGTCTGCGGACTGAAAAGTCCCAGGTTCGATTCCGGTCAGGGGCATGTACATTGGTTGCGGGCACATCCCCAGTAGGGGGTGTGCAAGAGGCAGCTGGTTGATGTTTCTCTCTCATCGACTTTTCTAGCTCTCTATCTCTCTCCCTTCCTCTCTGTAAATAATCAATAAAATATATTTTAATTAAAAAAAAAGTGTTGATTCTAATAAGCTTTTATAATTTATCCATAGTGCCAACATGCATATCCTTATTTTAACTAGATATTAAAACAAACTTGCAACTCTGGTTTACATTATCATTTAAAAAAAAATGCTTCAGAGTCAGAAACACCTCTGAAAAAATCAGGAGGGACTGAAAAATCAGAAGCTTTGTGTTGAAGGGAAGCAGAAGGCAACTTAAATACAGCAGCCCTCCTACTGCCGTTACCCTCTAAGGCAGCGGTCCTCCCCTCCCTGTGCTGCGACCCCTTAATCCAGCTCCTCGTGCTGTGGTGACCCCCAACGTAACATTATTATTGTTGCTACTTCATAACTGTGATGTTGCTACTGTTGTGAATCATAATGTAAATGTCTGTGTTTTCCGATGGTCATAGGCGACCCACAGGTTGAGAACTGCTAGCAGGGTCATCTAAGACCATCGGAAAACACAGATATTCCCATTAAGATTCACAACAGCAGCAACATCACAGTTATGAAGTAGCAACAATAATGATGTTACGTTGGGGGTCACCACAGCACGAGGAGCTGGATTAAGGGGTCGCAGCATCAGAAAGGTTGAGAACATGCGTTAAGGTCTCTAAAAATGTACAAGGTCAAATGTGCCATTTCTGCCCTGGCCGGTCTGGCACCGAGGTTAGTGTGTCTGCCTGTGAAGCGAAGGTCTTGGGTTCGATTCCTGGTCAAGGGCATGTACCGCAGCTGTAGGTTTGGATCCCCACGCCTTACTAGGGCGCATACGGAAGGTAACCAATCGATGTGTCTCTCTCCCATCAATGTTTCTCTCTGTGTGTCTCCCCCAGTCTGCTACCTCCCTCCCACTCTCTAAAAACCAATGGGAAAATGTCCTCGGGTGAGGATTTCTTAAAATGCTGTTTCTCTGGCTGCATTCTCTTTAAGTTTTCTTGAGCATTTATCAATAATAATTATTAATTTCTCTCCTTGGCTTCTTTCAGGTACTTCCTACCCTTGATTGTTCTTTCCTTGCTTTATTTTATTCTCTATTGAAATGTTAAATTCTATTCTTCCCCCCTTCCCTTTACTCTATAAAAGCCCATTCCCATCAGGGACTTCATGTACCGTATTACTGCCTCTCTGTGGTCCCAGTCGCTCTGAACTGACGGGCCACACACACACACACACACACACACACACACACACACACACACACGCACGTGGATTTTTTTTTTTACATACATACTAGCTACTAAGTGGCCATTCTGTACAATAATCATTATTAAACATTAGTATAACAGACAAATTATTTTCCTACAAAGGATCTCATCAACTTCATCACCATGAAAATGAGGTGGAAGGTGCTGAAACACTACATCACTTACGAAGGAAGGTCTTTGGCAGCTCTCAAGCCCCAGCCTTTCTTCTCTGTGAGTATGACCTCCACGTCCGCGTGCTGTTTTCTCTGAAACCGTCTATTGGAACAATAATCCCCATTTGGACACCGAGAAGAACTGTGAGGAAAGAAGAACATTAATAAAGCGTTTGCTGCACAGTCGGCCTGCGTGTGGCAGGCCCCGATGGGCCTTCCCTGGTAATGCTTTCCACCGTGAAGGGATCCTTAGAACTGGGTGTCTATATCGACACTCAGTCGGAGGATGCCCACCGGTCCTTCACCTCGTCATCACCCTCTCCGGTGTCTAGGATACACTTCCAGGCGTGCTCCTGACAACGCTGCAGGGCTGATTAATTCCCTATCATTGCACCATCTCTTATATTCCACTCCAATCATCATTCACTTGATCTTTTGAACATAGCTAACTGATCTACATTTAAGAGAAACTAAAGCCACCATTTATCATCCTTGTTCAGAGTAAACACAATATAAAGTGGCAAGTATACTAGATAAAAACAATAAATTCTTGCTAAATTCTTAGCCCCAAACTGGTTGAAACAAAGGTTTAAATACTGAGTAAGGCCCTAATCGTCGGCCTGTTAACTGAAGGGTCCCAGGTTCGATTCCGGTCAAGGGAGTGGACCTTGGCTGTGGGCACATCCCCAGTAGGGAGTGTGCAGGAGGCAGTTGATTGATGTTTCTCTCTCATCGATATTTCTAACTCTCTATCCTTCTCCCTTCCTCTCTGTAAAAAAATCAACAAAGTGTATTTTTTAGTAATAAGTACATAAATAAATAATGAGTAAGGCTAAAACAGAAATCACCAAACACTTCCAATACGTTATTTTTGTCACACTAATAGTAAACATTCTCATGGATGTTAAAGGATGAAGATGCACCGTAGAGTGAGGTGTGAGGAAGGTTCCAGAGGGAGCAGGACTCAAGCAGAGCCGCAGTGATGTGCAGGGCGGGCAGTAAGGCAAGCCAGAGCCACAACAGCAGCGCCTGCCTGTGTGCAGACACAGGAGGCCCGGCCCACGAGCGGAGGCGGAGCCAAGGCGCTAAGAGTAACGGGAAGGAAGGCTGTTGCTCACTAGGAAGGGCTCTGGATAGCAGGCACAGTCTGCCGTAGCCCCAAGGACTACAGAGTGTGATGAGGGGCACCAGGAAGAAGAACCCTGCACTGCACTCCACGCCCGGCTGCAGAAAGCCGCTGAGGCAGGGACCGGGGCAGCAGAGCCACGGGCGGGAGCAGGGTTAACTCTGCGTCTCTCTTCTCCGTACGTGTGTGCCGTCGGTCAGTCATCCTGCTTTTAGCGTAGGGAAAGGAATACTAACAATGCTCTCTCCCCTTACGTTTCACGGTATCTATTTTATTTTTATAACATTGTAACATGAGCAAAACCAAAAACAGCCTTCAAAGACAACATTCATTAACACTAAAAATAAGGTAAATCACATTAACACCATAAATCACTTTTAATAGTCTTTCATGTTAAAAAAAATTTATCACACCTTTTTAATGTATAGATATTCACTATTTATTTAAAAAATCTAGAAGCAAGTGTCTACTAATAGAAGGTTAATACTTAGGGGTTAACTATGAATAGACTGCTAAGGCAGCTAAGGGAAAACTTCAGGGAGGCCCTTTACATACGACTCTGAATAGGTTTTCAAAGCATTTGTATTACTAAGTGTGCGTACGGTGGGGGTGAAGGAGAAGAGAACAACTTTTAAAAGTGGATACAGTGAGATCCAATTCCAGCACCTAAGAGTAAATATTGACCTATGCTGACAAAGACATAAAACTTACCTAGAAAGACTACAAAGAGAGACTGTGGTTTAGGAGAGAAATACATTTTATTTTATGAATTTTTGAAATAATAGGGTTTTATCTCATTTTACAGTAAAAGCTAACAAATAACAATACTTACCTTTCAAGACATGAACATTATACGAAATAAAAGGAGACTGGATAATAATTAATGTTACATTATTAGCATTTTAGGGCTACTTTACAGAGCACCTACAATGTGTACTATAATCTAATGCAAAATATAAAGGAAAGAGACTTATTGCTTATAAACACTCAACAAAAGATAGAAGGAAAAAGGTTAAATTTTACTCTTCACTAGTAATTCTTGTTAGTATGTGGAGACATCTGACAGAGGCTGAACAAAGCAGCCTTCCCCCCTTACCATTCGATCATGAGGAGACGGTTCAGGCAGTCCTCCCCGCACGCCACGTCCCCCTGGGCCCGCTCCTCCTTAGACAGGGGTGCACACTCGCACTGCATGCGCTTAATGTCCCGGTGGGACTTGTTCTTCTTCCTGGTGGGTGAGATTTTAAACTCTGGTTAAAAGAGAGGCAAGGACGAGAAGAAAGAGAAAAAGCAGAGACACAGGCTGGGGAAGAAAGGGAATTGCTAAAAAAAAAAAATATATATATATATATATATATATAGAGAGAGAGAGAGAGAGAGAGAGAGAGAGAGAGAGGGAGGGAGGGAGAGAGAGGGAGAGTGTTTAATTCAAATCTTTCAGAGAATCTTTCAGCAACATCACATTTATACAAATTCTACTTAAAAGTGAATTTAAACCTCATTTGCAAATAAATGTAAATGAATATACCTGTAGGAAGCCCTTTACAGCAAGGCGGGGGGAGGGGGATATTTTTAATAGAAAAAAAATTCTGATGGGACATAACTTTACAATGAGATCTTTTATCTTAAACACAATACAAAATAAAGCCCTGGCCAGTTTGGATAGAGTGTTGCCCTATGAACCGAAGGGTCCCTGGTTCGATTCTGATCAGGGACACATGCCTGGATTGTAGGCTCCATCCCCAGTAGGGGGCATGCAAGGAGTCAGCCAATCAATGATTCTCTCTCATCACTGATATTTCTAGCCCTCTCTTCCTTCCTCTCTGAAATTCTGAAATCAATAAAAATATATTATAAAAAAATAAAAAATTCCTCATTAAAAAAAAAAAGTTGAAAAGTTAATGGCATGTCAAGGTTAAACTAGAGGAGAAATTCCCCTAAGAGAAGGTAGGTTGTTAGGAGACTACAGATTTAGCGTCTATTTCTATTGGGAAAATGAGATTAGTGCTAGGGGTGAAAGAAAGCATCTGAGAAGCTCTCAGCAAGTAGAGGAATATGGTTCCCTTACTCCTATGCTCATCACGCCTGCTCCAAGTCAGGGATTTGTGTAACCATTTTACCTTTGCTTCTACAACATCTGTCACGCCACTGCCCAATTTAACCTATGAACAACAGACTACAAAGACATCTCTCTGGGGAGGGGGCATCGAAGAAAATAAATACACATTTTAGATTTTTCTATTTGTATTTTATCATGCAATTACATTTCCTACAATTAAGGTCCTAGATTCTGAATCGCTGAAAACTGATCTTTTAAAAAGAGGTTAAAATTTGCCAGATTGTTATGTTTACCTTTCTGTTAAGTAAACGTTTTCTTCTATCAGATCAAAGTAACAGGGCATCTTGCCCTGCTTGGCACACTCCTTCCACCGCTGGGGGTCTCTGAAGTCCTCCATGGCACAGGACTGCCCGGCTAGCGCAGAGCTGGGGGGTGCCGCCGGCTCGCACAGCTGTGCCTCCACTCTCACCTTCTTCCTGTCCTGAAGCTCGCCATCGCTTTCAGAATCACTCTCCAATTCCTGCCTCCTTTTTTTAGGAGGCCCTCTGTCTTTCATATCATTTTTTTCTAAGTTTTTTGAAAGAGCTTTCTTTTCATTTAGAGCTAATGAGTCCTTAACAGAGTTGCTGCTTATCTCGGGGGCTTGCACTGACCCCTTGTCCTGCTGCAGGGATAGAGAAAATGTACCAGACTGGCTCGAGAACTGCGATCCAACCCGATGGTCCCAGTGCTCTTCCTCTTCACGGTCATCTGTCAAGGAATCTGGGACCTGACCTTGAGTCCGATCATACACAACCCCAGTTCCAGGAGGTCGACCTGCTGACCTTGGATCCCAGTAGCCATTGCCTGGCCAGCAACTCCGTGCGCCACAGTACTGTTCTGCGCCCTGCGGATACCTGTGTCTGCCGCGGGCTCCGTAGCTGCTGTCCGGCTGCTGGTACGTGGTGGTGGGCTTTTCTTGCGGAGAGAAGTCCCACCCCATGTTTCTGAGCTCTTCCGACGAATGGAAGCCATCCACTCGGGAGATCTCGTAAGAGGAAGAAAAACTCAACTCTGTTCTCCCCAGTCTACTATCCGGCCTCTCGGGGAAAGGGGTCTGCTGCCGACACTTACTTGGAACCTCTTCAAAATCACCAGGAGAACAGAGCGGCAGCGCCTCCTGCCTGGAGGCTGTTTTGGCCCTCCCTGCTTCTTCGAAACTCGGAGGACCTCCAGGGTCTGACCTGCCATCACTGTGACTTGTACTATCAACCCCATCACTCTGCGGACGAGCCATTTCAGCCAGGTGGTTATCGATCAGCTTTCTGCTCATCTGTGTAAAACACATTTCCGAACTCTTCTCTGTTCCTTTATGAAGGAAGAACTTCTCAGTTTGAGGACAGGCTTTACTTGCTATGCTCTCAAATTTGTCCTCATATGAATGTCTCCTTGACTCCAGCCTCTCATCTTCCCAGAGGTCAGTGCAGTGTCTGTAACTGTGACTGCTCCGAGAAGAACACGGGCTTGTGTCTTCCATGGGCAAAGTCGAGTTCTTCGGCACGACCACCACAGACTGAAGGCGGTTCCTTGGAACACTGCTGTCGTCAGAATCTGTCTCCTCTGAATCGCTTCCATCACTTGAACTTTCAGAGGAACCAGAATACTCTTCGTGAAGAGTAGACACGACCTCTGAGGCATGACCACTGCTGTCACATTTTAAGGGATATGTCATATACTCGCTGTCTTCTGTGGTTAAATTCAACTCACAAGAAGAAAATACAACTTCTGACTCATCAGAAGTGTGTTCATGTCCCCTTCTCCCTTCTTCCTCGAAGGAGATTTCTGGTCTTCCTCTCTCATCAGGCAACATGCTGTTCCCTTCTTCTTGAGCCTCATGCAAACATTTCCCAGATAACCCATGAGTATGCCTGTTTTGCCAGGAAGACACCCCCCTACCTAGGTCAGGAAGGCCACTGCCTACTTCTATCATGTCTTCTTCTCCGTGCTTCGAAAACTCTGCGCTTTTACTCTTCAGTGCGGCACCCAAAACTGGAGAGGTGTCCTCTCCACATTGCAAGAAAGTAAAATTGTCCACTGTTATTCCTGGTGGGAGACTCTGAAGAGATGAAGCAATGCCTGAGTTCTCTATAGGTTGATATAAATCATCAAAATGATTAACAGAAGCTGAACTAGCGCCACCAGCACTCTTATGGAATTCCTGGCATGCAAATGCCGAGTGCTGATCTGTCAGACTTCTAGTATCACATGGGACTGTTTCTGACTTCAAATGCACATCCACAAAGCTATTGGAAATCTTCCTCACTGAGGGCTCAGTCCCTTCAGCTGCAGAATGACACAAGGAAGGGCTGTTGTCATTTGAAGCATAATACACGTCTGAATCTTTGGTTTTGCAGCTAGAAACTTCCATATCAACTGGTTCTTTAACTACCGTTTTGCAGTAATCTACAGTCATAACTGGCACACACACAAGTTCATCTTGGTGAGGTGACACCGGAGGCTCTGTTTCTCTAAACGGGCTTTCTGCCTTACTACATTGCATGCAAGTATCACCCAAGTCTTTTTCTCTACAACTGTCAGTATTCTGAAATCCATTTGAAGAAAGCACACATGCTTTGACCAAAGAGGATACCTCTGATCCAGTCACACTGTCATCAGAAGATATCAAGACAGTGTCTGTTTTAGAAGTGCAAAATGTTACCAAATCAGATTCTGCGTCAGGAGATCCATTTATATTTAATTCCATGGGACAGTAACTTCTTAATTGTTCATTCTTCACTTTAGATAAAGAATCTAATTCCTTAATACTATCATGGCTATCATGTCCTATAAACTCAGATTTAAAAATAGGCGATTCTTCTAGCTTTTTAAAAGTCGGTGAATCATTTAATCGATTGGATAGAGGAGAGCCCGTCTTCTCTCTTTCAGGAAGTTTACTAATCATTCTGACTTCACTACCCTTTGAACAATGAGTCTGTAAACTAAAAGAATAAGAGTGTTTGGTTTCCTCGGTTAATTCTGCACAACAGAAAGAATTTTTTGATTTATCAGATTTGGATATAGATTTTGAAGGAGCAGATTTGTAACGAGAAGCACTGCTTTCGTGCTTGGAATAGGATGACCCCCGTCGGAACCCCAGTTCATTAAGGGGAGAACAACACCTTTTCATCGCTTCACTTTCCGAAGTCCTTCTGGATTCTCTTTCTGGTTTAGAAGAATACTTCCCTCTTTTCTCCATCTCTGAGTAAGGTTCAGTTTTGCAGTCCCGGTCGGATTTAGAATAGGAGGAGGATGTCCTTAGGTCTCTGTAAGAGGAGGAATGAGATGAGGTTCGCCTTGAGTATGTCTTTTTATACTCATCTTCAGAATCAGAACTCTCTCGTGCCCTGTTATCTGTATGTGGCCGAGAGTAACGTGCCCTCTCTCGATAAGGGGAACGGTAGCGACGGTCGGAGTCGTAATAATGGGATCGTTCTGGCCGGGAGTAAGATAAGCCAGTCCTAGAGCCTCGGTCAGATCTAGAACGAGATCTGCTTCGCCTTCGCTCTCTCTCTGATCTACATCGAGAGGATGCATACCGAGTATCTCTTTCAAGTTTTGAGTAACTAAAATATTTATCATCTCTTTCTGTCTTAGATCGTGAAGATTTCCCTAAATCCTCACTTTTTACAGGTGCTAAGCTCTTTTTTGAATCTCTTTCCTTTTCAATGCTTGCTGGGAATTTTAAATCATGTGATCTCTGACTTGAGGAAGTCCGGACAGAATCTTCATCAGATTCTGAACCAAGAAAGGTGCCTTCAGATTGTGAGAATTTCTTCTTAGAACCTGTTTTTCTAGAGCTCAGAGTCCTCTTAGAACTATCTGGAATTTCTTCCTCCTTCCCAAGATGGGAGTCAAGATGGGAGTCTTCTTTTTGTGAGGGAAGGTTTGCTTGCTCGTTCCAGTTCTGAGTTGCATGTTCTTCTGAACTGTTAGACACAGTGTCCTGCTTAGGGTCCACCTCTGAAGACTCTGGTTCAACTGCAGCTGGTGGGTCCTTCAAGGCTCGCCCTGCTCCATCGGCCGGTGCTGTCATCAGAACCATCGCTGGTGGGTGTGGCGAGGCCATTGGCTCCATTACTGGCGCTGGTGGTGAAGGTATTGTGGCTTGGGGGGGAGGGGGAGGGGGAGGAGGTGGAGGTGGAGATGGTGACGAGTCTCCTCCAGTTGTTGATTCTGCGATGGCTGCTGGTAATGGTACGGTGGGGGGAGGGGCTGGCACTGGTGTGGCTGCAGCTAGCAGTGGCCTGGATGTTACATGAAGCAGATGTTTCTTAAAATGAATTTTTCCCAATTCTAGCCTTGATTTTGGTGGGGAAGAGTCTTCTGCAGTCGATACAGGCTCGCCAACGTCCACTTTCATTTTAGGGGTCAAGTCTACTTGCGGAGGAGGAGGTACAGCTGGGGAGGCGGGGGAATCACTCTGCTTGTCGCTGCCCAGTGCAGTCAGAAACCTGTTCGGCAACGTTTTCTTCGTAAGGCTGAAGCTGAAGGACACCTTCTGTCGCCCCTGTTCCTCCAAATTAACTTTTGTCTTGGTGCCTTTGGGCAAAAACCGACTAGAAGCAACACCTTTGAACACCGGTCCTTTGATGAAACCTGTTTTCTGCACATTTTCAATCTTTGCCTATAAATGAACAAAACAAACAGTTACTACGATAATAAAGTTACTTTCAAATGGCTATCATCACAGTTTTAAATGTCAGGGAAATTAAGTCTCCTCTTTAAAATGACAAGCAGTATACCTTTCAGTGAGTACTTTAGTTTTTTTTATTGATTAAGGTATTACATATGTGTCCTTACCTCCCCTCCCCCATGTTCTCACCTCCTAGTGTCTGTGTCCATTGGTTAAGCTTATATGCATGCATAGAAGTCCTTTGTTGATCTCTCTCCCTTACCCCTATCTTCCCTCTGAGGTTTGACAGTCTGATCGATGCTCTGTCTCTAGATCTGTTTTTGTCCATCAGTTTATGTTGTTCATTATATTCCACAAATGAGTGAGATCATGTGATATTTATCTCTGACTGGCTTATTTCGCTCAGCAGAATGCTCTCCAGCTCCACCCATGCTGTTGCAAATGGTAGCAGTTCCTTCTTTTCCCCAGCAGCATAGCATTGCATTGTGTAGATGTATCCCTCTTGTGCTGATGCGCACCTAGGCTGTTTCCAGATCTTAGCTATGGAGAATTGTGCTGCTATGCACAAAGGGATGCATATGTCCTTTCTGATTGGTGTTTCTAGTTTCTTTGGATATATTCCTAGAAGTGGGATCACTAGATCAAATGGGAGCTCCACTTTTAGTTTGTTTGTTTGTTTAGGAAACTCCATACTGTTCTCCACAGAGCTGCACTCGTCTGCATTCCCACCAGCAGTGCACGAGGAGTATTTTAGTATTTTTAAAAATTAAAAACATACCCCCAAATTTGGAGAACAATAAAGGCCTGAGTACCCACTTGTGTTCCACAACCCAAGCCTCCCATCACACTCACCGTACAGGTTAAACCAACCAGCAGAGGCCTTTCTGCCTTCTATGCCCCTCAACCTGGCACACCATCACTCTCTCTGCCGAGGCCCAGCCTCAGGCCACGCTGATGTGCAGTCTGATCCTGCCGCATGAGAGACAACTACAAACATAATTTAAGGAGACTTCTCCCTCCATTATGTGCCAAACCACCAAAGGAAAGTTAAATGCATAACCTAGGGTGTAGCACAGAACTTCAGAAAAATCGATAACCAACTCAAGCCTAAACTAAAGATGGCACGTTTCCATCTGCAGCCTTCTTCTGATAGACTGTCTCTAGTCCCCTCTGGCTATTTAAGAGAAGTTTCCCCCCAACCTGGTGAAATCTGAAACCAGCTTGCAAAATTACACAGTAAGCATCCAAGCAGAAAAGTGCCTCTATATGCATTCCCACCTAGCAGTATGCACATCCTCGTAAAAACAGATTCCACTTTGCAAAGTAAGTCTTATGTGGAGGCTCAGTAGTAACACGAGGTAAGAAACTCTCTCTAGCTGGCCGGTGCGGCTCAGTAGTTGAGTCAACCCATGCACCAGGAAGTCACGGGTTCAATTCCTGGTCGGGGCACATGCCGGGTTTTGGGCTTGATCTCCAGAAGAGGGTTGGAGGAGGCAGCTGATCGATGTTTCTCTCTCCCTCCTTCCTCTCCCTTTTTCTTTCTCTAAACGTCAATAACATGCTTTTTAAAAAGAGAAAAGAAACTGTCTCCAGAGCTCCCAGCTTCCTTCACCTGGCCTAGAGCTCTTTAGTGCTAACATTTTCTTGATATATATAATGGCCCTCTCTAGAATAAGTTACTGGTGATCCAAAACCAAAATTAAACAAAACCATTACTTCATTTCACATTCCAAATAGCAAAGTTTTACAACGGCTTCAATTCTACGATTACTGAAGAACGAGTCAAGTTAAACTCACCTCATTTTCTTCTTCTCTGTTGTCGTCCAGCCAGGAAAGCATGCGAAAGAATAAAAAGAACCATAAATACTTAAAACCAATTGAAAGGAAACTTGTTTTTTTTACTAAAACTAGGATATGTAAACCCACAGGTATGTTCCCTATGGATGTCCGTTTATTCCTTCATGGCCTCGGGGGCATTTAATACAGCAGATATTTGTTTTCTATGCTAGGTGCTGGAAATAAAAGGTAAGTGAAGCTGCCCTCGCCAGTCTGGCTCAGTGAATAGAGCGCTGGCCCACCTACTGTAAGTCGTGGGTTCAATTCCAGTCAAGGGCACTTACCTCAGTGGCAGGCTCAATCCCCAGCCTTGGTTGGGGTACAGGCAGGAGGCAACCAATTGATGTGTGTGTCTCACATCAATGTTTCTCTCTCTCTCTCTGCTCCCCTCTCCCTTCCACTCTATCAACGGGAAAAAATATCCTCGCTGAGGATTAAAACAAAGAAGATGAATAAAGCTGAGTCCCCTGCCCTTAAAAAGCTGATAGTGATAAACACAAAACATGCTTTTGTTATAAAAGTAGGTACAAAGATAGAAATATGCTCAGTGTAAGAGCAAAAGAGTAAAGTAAGGCCCCCGCTGGTTGGAGGAGCATCTGTGCAAAAGAGTTCCACTCCGGTCAGGCAACCAATCGGTGCTTCTCTCCCTCCCCCTTTTTCTCCCTCCCTTCCTCTCCCTCTCTCAAATCAATTTAAAAAAAAAAATCCTTGGGTGAGGATTAGAAAGAGTAAGTTTAGTGAAAAGGCAGGAATACAAAGAATCCTGCCTTAAAAAAAATTTTTTTTGTAGGAAGACCTGAGCAAAGGTACAGAGATTAAAACAAACTATTTATGTGCAACAAACCCTAACAACTCAATATTGCCAGAGAACCAAGTGAGCAGCAAAGAAGCCAGCAGGTCCGGCGGCCAGGCTTCCCCGGAGGAGAACGTGTTTATAACCTTACGGATGCCAGTTCAGTCTGTCCCGGAGCATTTGCAATGTTTCTCTCCAGCGTAAGGCGCACACCCTGCCCCACAGCCTGGCAGCCTCTCCAGCGCCCAGGCCCGTTATGTTCTAGCAAAGGCGGCACGGTGACTCCGAACCCACGCAAGAAGGCGGGTGTGCGCACGCACCACGGTGGGCACGTGGAAGGAGGCCACGAAGGGCTCCACCGGGGACAGCGGTTACACCCTAAGCCGCAGCGGCCCACCACCGCTGCTTTTACGCCCAGCCAATGTAACTGTAACAAACGTTTTAATACCTAATTTTTACAACATCCTGTTATACATAATTATTAATAACGCACTACGTTCACTAGTGACTGAGACTGCAACGGGTTGCAGTCATCTCCCGTACGGGCCTACGGCAGGCGCACATGCCTCTCCACTAATTCCGGCAGCGGGTGTCTTAGCAGCGATGGACGCATTAGTCTCGGACTGACTTGTTTGGTGTGCACAACAGGAAGTATTTTGTTTTCCGAGAACAAAATAAATAGGTTTATTTGCATTATGTTTATTAATTTGTGCAGTTATTAAGTGTCTTGTAAGTTAATGTTCAAGATAAAACATTCATTTTAATTAAAATTTTCTATTATTTTATGTTCATGATGACTCATTTATTTCAGCCCTTTGTATTCAGCATGTCTCTATTGAAATAACCTACATTTCTATGAAAACTGAAGGTTTTTTGTTTTTGTTTTTTTTGTGGTCTACATAAACTTAAACCTTATTTGGCTCATGTTAGCCTTGGAGTTTGACATGCTTGTTGCAGGCTATGTTATGTTGCAAGATTGGAATGCATAATCTGTTTAAAATGTCCCTTAACGGAAATGTATAAAAAACTTTCCCCAGATGTAGGCCTAACATCACCATCATTCAGTTCATTCATCAGCGTCGAAGGTAGCCATACAAAACTAAGTAAAAAAGGGTAAAAAATAAGTAAGTGAATAATGAAACCTGAAGCAGTGGCTAGGCTAAACACTTTTTTCTACTTCATGGAAATCACTAAAAATTTCACAGGCGTGCCCTGGCTGGTTTGGCTCAGTGGATAGTCAGCCTGCAGACTGAAGGGTCCTGAGTTTGAGTCCAATCAAGAGCATAGGCCTGAGTTGCAGCTTCCATTCCATCCCCAGGAGGGGGTGTGCAGGAAGTAGATAATCAATGATTCCCTCTCTCCCTCTCCCTCTCCCTCTCTCTCTCTCTCCCCCCTGACATTTCACTAGCAGAGAGGTATGAATGGGGAATCAGGAAGACTGTGGTCAACCTTAATTGCTCTGAAGGGTTAGGGCTAATCACTCATTGATTGAGACATTGGTAGTGGAAGCAGCCTCCACCTGTTAGTTGTAAGTAAATTCGCTGATTGGCTATTATTGGAGTTTCCTGCCTGGGGGATAAGGGTGTATCCCATAATCTCCATCTTAATGAAAAGGATGGCAAGGAGGGGTGAGGAGTCGTCCTCTCGGGCTTCTGCCTGGCCCCCATTCCCAAATTTCCCAAATTAATGCTTTTCATTTGTGTGCGGCCTTCTCCAGAACCCGAACCCTGAACCGGAACCCTGAACCATGCGGGACGTGAAAGGGGTTTCCACACTCTCCCTCTCCCTTCCTCTCTGAAATCAATCAACCAGTAAATTATATAAATACTGTAGTTTTCAAGGCATCACGCACAGAAAAAGGGCTTCACAGCCGTGATCTCGGGATAACTTTCATCCATTCTACGGTGCACCTCTCACAGGCAGCACCTCTGCAGGTGCATCGCACTGTCAATCAGCGCCGCCGGTGCCTGGCAGTGCCTTGCCCTGCTCACCGTTCGTGAGCTCAGTGTGTGACAGCGTGTGGCACACCGGACTGGACTGAAACCGCACACGGTGGGTTTTCCCAGCACGGGAAAGGCCCGAACACTTCAGCGCCACCTATGTCTCCGCTCCTCCTGCAGGGCGCCCAGGAGCACCGAGCTGGTGTGCATGGCCCCTCCACAGGAAGTGCTGGAGATTCAGGGGCCGGAGCCTCCCAGCCTCTGCCATCTCCCTCTGACAAGCTAATGGAGAGGAAGCCCTGACAGCCTGGGAAGTCAGTCATCACACAGTCAGGGCTGAAGGACATTGTAGATGTGGAGCTGGCTGGAGGGGCCCCTTCAGAAACCAGACAGCTGCTAGACAGAGGTGGCAAGGCATATCCCACAACTTGATAATGAAGTAAAATAAAAAGTTTATAATAAAAAGGATAACAGCATACAGAAAATTTGGAGAAAATATCAAGTTTTTCATCCAAGGCCATTTCATGTTAATAAAGAAAAGGCAAATTACAAACAAACAGTGTCAGAGCCAGGGCTGGCAGTAACGGTGCGGAGGGGGACAGGAAAAGGCAGTGAGTGCCGAATTCATAGACTCTGAGCACTCTAGGAGAAAGGAGTCAGATCCTGCTACATTCGCACTCCTCCGTGAGAATAAGCTACACAAAAACGCAACCCGGGACAGAATGTGGGTTGCAGGAGGGACTGGTGAGGAGAAGAGGGAGCGGTGGGGATAGCAAGAGGCAGGCGGCACTGACGCAGCCGAAGACCGTTTGGCCCCAGAGGCACCCGAGGCCACGGAGCTACAGCGGCGGCTTCGGGAGCCTCCGCGAGGACCTTCACGTGAGGAAGAAACGGACTCACAGCCTTCTCTTCTTCACGTGTTTCCCTCTTAGCGCTCGTGCCTTTTTCAGGTTTCTAACCCTCTGGCCTCCTCCACAAGCACCAAGGAACAATCTGACCTGCGGGAGAGGCTGGCACTGCACCGAGGGGCATGTGCCGACATGCACACACCATACACGTGCGCACTCACCGTGCCACACATCCAAGACCTAAGTGCCTCAGGCAGTCAGCATTGTGGAAGAGCACATCAAACAGGAATCTTCATAAGAAACACTTCTGGCCGGGACCGGTGTGGCTCAGTGGACAGAGCGTCGCCTGCAGACTGAAAGGTCCCGCGTTCGATTCCGGGCAAGGGCATGTACTTGGGTTGCGGGCACATCCCCAGAGGGGGTGTGCAAGAGGCAGCTGGTCGATGATTCTCTCTCACTGATGTTTCTAACTCTCTATCCCTCTCTCTTCCTCTCTGTGAAAAATCAATAAAATACATTAAAAAAAAAGAAAAAAAAGAAAAGAAACACTTTCATCGCAAAGAATCACACCCACCAGTTCCCTGCTGAGTTTACGGCCTACACGTACACGCTGGATTGCAAACCTCTTTTAAGCAGTCTGTCCTTCAGCAGCCCAAGGTTCTGATTGGGCAATAGGTGTCCTAGCTGAGGACCAGGAGACAGCTGATCCTCCCATAGCGTACAATCCCCGAATGCCCAATGGCTTGCTTTGGAAAGGCAAGTCTGTGAAGGGTCAGGATCAGTACTCCTATGGATCTCAAGCTGTTTGTTCAACATTTACTTACAGCTCCACCTTTCTCACCCTGGCTCGGCCTGCGGACTGAAAGGTCCCAGGTTTGATTCCGGTCAAGGGCATGTACCTTGGTTGCGGCCATATCCCCAGTAGGAGGTGTGCAGGAGGCAGTTGGTCGATATTTCTCTCTCATAGATGTTTCTAACTCTCTATCCTTCTCCCTTCCTCTGTAAAAATTAATAAAATATATTTAAAAAGAGAGAGAGATAAAAAGTAGAGAGACTGCAAATGTCAAAAAACATGGAGTAGCCACTGGGGGAAGGGCGTTATTAACACTTAACTGCAGTCTTCAGGCCAGTGCCAGTGGCCAAGTTTTGTTCCATATCCAGAAAAAACGTAAATCGAGACTAAAGTTTAGAAACTTTTACAGCAATCTGATATTTACCAGTGATCAATATGCTTATATATATATATTTAATATATTTTGTTGTTTTTTTACAGAGAGAAATTGAGACGGATAGTTAGAAACATTGATGAGAGAGAAACATCAATTAGCTGCCTCCTGCACCACCCCCACTGGGGATGTGCCCACAACCAAGGTCTATGCCCTTGACTAGAATCGAACCTGAGACCTTTCAGTCCGCAGGCCAACGTTCTAGCCACTGAGCCGGTTTTGGCAGCTTATATATTTTAAACAATTACAGGTGGACAGGAAGTTGCAGAAACAATAGTCTCTGTACTCTCACCCAGCCCCCCTCCAGCGGCGACATCTTCGATAGCCACATTCAAATATTAAAAGCAGGAAACCGACAGTGGTACATTACTGTAGCCAGACTAGATCTTACCCAGTTCACACCCTTGTCTTCAATCTGCATTCATATTCATATTTGTGGGTGTGTGTTCTATGCAATTTGAGTCCATGTGTAGATTCACAGAAGCATCGCCACAATCACGATACATGACTGGGAACTGAGCGCACGGGCTGTACTGAAACATGTTGGTAGGCTGGATTTTGCCAACTAGCCAGTGTGCCACCTCCTGTTCTAAATCGTGCCTTTTACAAAATCAAAATATATGCATTGATGGCCTCACAGAAATCACTTTAGTAAACCTAGGCTTAATCTATAACCTGAAACTTCACTGAAACAGAACGTGTCACTTACTTTCCTCAAACTTTCTCTTAATGAGGACAAAAGGTAAGAAAATTTCCCAACAGGGAAATTTCAAAGTATGACCTAAGTTCTTTCTGGAAGTATTCGCCAACCTTGTACCAGAATGCCTTGCCTCTGTAGGACCGTAAAATAGGCACAGGTTTAAACAACTAACTGCGAATAATGCAAATTCGGAATCAGGGAGTCATTACGTTAGTGTCCTACTGTCGTACAACTTACATTAGAGGAGAATGGTCCCATTTTTTCAAACAATTCTTTAAGTAGCGAAAACATCCACGCAAGTTACATGAAAATTTCTTATTTCAAAGGAACCATAATTGCAGAGCCTCTTGTTAATCCACAACTACTTGAGGAATGATAGCTCTTTGGCATCTTATGCTCCCACAACATGTTCGTTATTGCTACGGGAGCTCTGTCTGTCCAAAAGCCATGGCTTCAAGTCCTCAGAGCATCGTGGACGAGGACCACCTCACGCCTGGAGACAGTCCGCGCTGAAACAAGACAAAAGTAGCGCAGCAGCAGCCCAGCGTGTGTGACTCGAGAAAGGCTAAAATAAATAAGCATTACCCTTCTCGACAGAAGCAGATCACTTACGGCAAACGGATAAATTTTATTGAGGCAGAATTAAATATTTTGTCAGAAATCGGTGAAAATGTACTCCTGAAGTGTTCCCCAAGGTTAACTGTAAAAGGTTTCATGTTCATTAATAATTAAAAACAAAGTTTATTGTCACAATATGAGAAGCATTTGTGGCAGATTACCAGCAGTTTATTAAGGAAGATTGTCAACAATGAACCAACCAATGGCAGTTGAATATAAACCAGCGTTTCCCCAATCACAGCGCTGCTTGCAAGCACTGGAGAAACAGGAGATGAACCGCCAAGAAATCCTCGTCGTCACCTTTCCGTGACTCCTTTTCTTCCTCGTGAGAAGGTAAGAACCATGTCAGAGGATAGAAGGTTGGGGCACAAGTTGGAGCCTGGCTGTGATGGGACAGCTTTTCAGCTGGGCATGTGCTGGCTGCAAAACCCGTTAGCTGTTGAGTGTTTTTGTGACACTGTGAATTCTGATTTTCATCATTACTACTGTTTCCATATAAAAATGTTTTAAATGTGTCTGCAAGCATGTGTATTTTTTTAACTCTCTAACGTTTAAGATCCTTTAGATGGATACTAACACAAAGCAAACAGAAAAGCTAACATTGTATTAGAGCCAGTAGAATATGTAGCATTCCTTCACAAGACGTAGACTGTTTGGCTCTACTGCTAGGACTCGGCGGTTTTGTAGTCCCCTATCCTAGAAAATCCACAGACAGGGTGAACACATATCCGGTGGAGACTTGTTCTTTTAGATGGAGGCAGCCCAGTGACTGCAGCTGGGTACGTAGTAGTACATGCTTAGTAAATGTTCCCGCTGACGTGAAGCAGTAAATGAAGCATGAAGCTCATGTCACAGAGTGAGATAGATACTCTGGTCTAGCATTGATAAGTTAATGGGAGAGTTACGTTTTTTAACCAGCCAATGTTAGAAAGCCAGTGTGCACTCAAGATCAGAATAAATGGAGTTCAATAGGAAGGGTTTGCAGCCCTCGCTGGGGGGGTCAGTGGTTGGAACATTGTCTCACAGATTGAAAAGGCTGCAGAGGTTCAATCAACAGCTAGGATGCATGAGAGGCAACCAATCAATATTTTTATCTTTCTCTCTCCCTCTTCTCCAAAGTCATTTTCAAAGGGTTTTTGCAGACATCTATATAATTTATGAAAAATGTTAGCTCTACTTTATATTAACACAAAATTCATAAAAACTTTAAACCTGGCATAACTATTCACTAATAAATAAATAACGATTCACTAAGAGGCTAAGAACATCAGACAAAAGACTCAGAATACACGTCACTGAGGCAAACACTGGTGGCTGCATACAGCCCTCCAGAGAGACCCTCACCGCTGCGGCGGAAGTGAGCAGCACACAGCTCTCCTGGAAAGCAGCCTTGCGCCGGTTCCCTCACCATCCACGGGTTTTCACTTGTGAGATGTGAGCATCTGACAGAAAAGCATTCTAAAATAAAAAGCATCTAAACTAATTCCGACCAATTATAAGCTCCATCTAATGACCAATGCACCTGCTTGGTTGAAAAGACTGAAGTAATTGTTAGCTTGATTTTTTTTAAGGCCCTAGCTGGTTTGGCTCAGTGGTCAGAGCACTGGCCTGCGGGCTGAAGGGTCCAGATTTGATTCCGGTCAAGGGCACGTTCCTCAGTTGCAGGGTCCTCCCTGGCCTGGGCCCTGGTCAGAGCACATGGATGAGACAATCAACCGATGTTTCTCTCACATCGTATTCCTGTCTTTCCCTCTCTTCCACTCTCTCTAAAAATCAATGGAAAAATATCCTCAAGTGAGAATTTAAAAATAATTAAATTTTTAAAAGGGGAGGTTACCAATTAAAGTACATTACGTGAACTCCAGTTAGGGGGGCCAAATACAAACCCCATTTCATTAGTATACAATAACCAAAACTTACACGAAGTAATAACTGCCTCATCTGAATCCATGAAAGCAGACTGCCCGATATAAATCCAATTATGAAAAACAACTAACCTGCTAAATGTTCAGTGGGCCAGCTTTTCGGCCAACTTCAAACCAACCACTTTCAAGAGACTGCACTTAAACGTGAATTTTCTCTTTAAAATAACCAACTGCCTGACCAGCATGGTTGAGCACTGACCTACGAACTAGGATAGGAGGTCATGGTTCGATTCCTGATCAGGGCATGTGCCCTGGTTTGGAATCAATGCCCAGAGTGGGGGGTACAGGAGGGAGTCCATCAAGGATTCTCTCTCACTATTGTGTTTCTCTCTCTCCCTCCCTCCCTCTCTCCCTCCCTCTCTCCCTCCCTCCCTCCCTCCCTCCCTTCCTCCCCTCTCCAAAATCAATAAAAATATATTAAAAATAAAATACCTAAGCAACTCATCAAAGTAGGGCAGGAATGAAAACTCTTTAATCCATCAGCACCATGGCAAACATTAAGTATGGACAATAAAGTTCACTTTTTTGAAAAAAGAAAAAGGTATAGGAGTCAAACTCTAAATAAAATCGTGAAAACACTACCATAAATTACCAGACATACTCACCCCAGGGGGAAACAGATTTGAAAAGGAGACACCTTCCACATAGCACAACATGCCATAAGGCCCTTTTAAACTGCTTATGATAACCAGACACCTTAAGAAAATAAAACAATATAGTAAATCCATAGTACAGTAGAGTGCCTATGAAAAAACCGATGAGCACATCTTATATGTAAATGCACACGCGATACAGTAAGTAGAAGAAAGCGGTATGTGTAGCAGTAGGACTCCATTTACATAAAAACAAAAATCAGTCCTGGTCAGAGCATCCCTGTCAACAGAAACCAACAAGAGGCCTGGAGGAGCAGAGCAGGGAAGAGATGTTAAGGAGACATTTCTACCTTTTTCCTCTATAAACACCTGTATTTTCTCACCCTCTTGCAGCAAGCAATCATTGTTTCAGTGACTTAAAAAAGAAACCCTTTCGCCGTGCCCAGTTTTCCTCGGCTCCACCCCAGGCCAGGGCTCGTTCCTTCGGGGCAGGCTCCCTCCCGGCCTCGTCTGCGTGCAGGAGGCAACCAGTCCACGTGCCTCTCACACTGAAGTTTCTCTCTTCCTCTCTCCCGCTTGCTCTAAAAATCAATGGGAAAACGCCGAAACCGGTTTGGCTCAATGGATAGAGCGTCGGCTTGGGGACCAAAAGGTCCCGGGTTCGATTCCGGTCAAAGGCATGTACCTTGGTTGCGGGCATATCCCCAGTAGGAGGTGTGCAAGAGGCAGCTGATCGATGACTCTCTCATCGATGTTCCTAACTCTCTTTCTCTCTCCCTTCCTCTCTGTACAAAATCAATAAAATATATTTTTTTAAAAATCAAGGGGAAAAAATATCCTTGGGCTAGAGTTAACAAAAAACAAACCAAAGAAACATTCTAGCAGACATTGTTATTTCTAAAACATCACATTTAAAGGTGGTACCAAACGATCATAGCAAAGTAAGTACCTCCCAGAGCTTAAATTTAAAGCTCTATATTCTGATATTAAAGAAAAGACTAAGCCGAAGCCGGTATGGCTCAGCAGTAGAGTGTCGGTCTGCGGACTGAAAGGTCCCAGGTTCAATTCCGGTCAAGGGCATGTACATTGGTTGTGGGCACATCCCCGGTAGGGGGTGTGCAAGAGGCAGCTGGTGGATGTTTTTCTCTCATAGACACTTCTAGCTCTCTATCTCTCTCCCTTCCTCTCTGTAAGAAAAATCAATAAAATATATTTTTTTTTTAAAAGAAAAAACTAAGAAACAAGACAATTAAGTGAAGTATGTAATCCTAGACTAAAATTACGGTAAGACACTATTGAAGAAAAGACACTATTAGAAAAATAGGCAAAATTTAAATATGAGCTGTATTCTAGCATATAAGGTAACCAATTGTTAACGTGTATGAATTTGATTACTGGATATTAGTTATCTAAGAGAATGATTGTTAATACCATGAAATATTAAGGAATGAAGAGTCATGTTTGCAATTTATACTCTCAAATAGTTTAGTCAAAAAGAAACAAACAACTATATATTTTTTAATATAGAAAAATAAAGCAAATATAGCAAAATTTTCATTACTTGTTAATGTAGACAGAAAGTATATGAGAATTCATTATGCTATTCTGTAAATTTCCTGTAAGTTTTAAATTTTTTTCAAAATAAAAGGTTGCTTTTTCTCCCCTAAAGAATGAATCTCAAAGAAAAAGAATTCAAAAGCTGCTTTTCAGTGACTCTAGGTATAAATAGTTCAGTTTCCAATATAAATTATCTCTCAGGGTCTTAATAATTACCTAGCGCATTACAAAAAAAGGTACTCAACAGGACTCTGAGAGAATTAAAGGGGAGGGCCAGGGCAGAGAGAGAAAGAAGAAGTAAAAGAAATGATGGAGCTGGTCAGCTTTTGACTTTGCAGCCCAGTGGAGTCATACTTTGCCATCCGATGTGACTGTTCTAGCTTCTCTGCAAAGCTGACAGGGCCATGGAACATTGAATATGAGGGTCAAGAAAAACCATGGCATCTGTTAAAGAGTAAATCATAATGGACTTCATTTCTTAAAAAGGGGAATAGATTAAACCTAGTCACTATAGTAAAAGGTAGCAGGAGAAATTTGTGAATACCAAAGTTCCACTAAGGAAAAGTGTCTTAACCATTGGAATATTTCTTAGGAAAACACAACTGCACCAACAATTGCTTCATACCCTGCTAAAGACATAACGTATCCATACAAGAATCATCCGCCTGAAATCTAGAAAAGTTAAGAGCCGAAGGGGACATGAATGCTGGAGGGACATACTTTACCCTAAGTGCTAGGAGAGTTTGTGAGGCTTTCTGTAGTATTTTGGCCTCCATGTTCCTCAGTAGCCCAAAAAGGATACCCTGGCCTGTAGAGCAAGACCTCAATACTACAAAAATATTCCTCTCAGGAAGTAGCAAAAGGTTTTGTGCATGTGCTGTCCACAAAGCTACTAAATGTCCAGACCCTGTGCGGAATCTCGGGATTACATTAAGACTTTCTCCGCCAGCGTATCTCTATCCCCAATGAGCTAAGGTGAATTATGACACTTTATCCTCCCAGCTTTATATCTTATTTAAAAATACTGAAATATTTCCCCACTTAATTAACTTTAGCTTTGCCAAATTCACCATGCTTTTCATATTGTGGTGCCTTGTAAAGTAAGTGTTCTTTCTAGCTGCATCTTTCCATCCAATATTCATCCTAACTCAAATTCTCATAAAAACCTTTGCAGAAAATGCTATCACAATCCCCTTTACAAATGACGGCAAGGCAGAGTCATAACAAACTGCTGGTGAAGAAGGAAAGGTTCTAAACCGGCAGTTATTGCTCCAGAGCCCAGAGGTTTAACTTTTTGTGCCGCAGGCCATTTTGGCAGCCTGATGAAGCTGGTGAATGCTTCTCAGCTTAATATTTTTTAAAATGTGTAAAATAAAATACATATAATTACAAGAGACCAGTTACACTGGGGACCAAAAAAACTCCCCAAATGTGTTATAATAGAAATATACTTCTTAATCTAGTGGTGGATCTCATATCCACTGTAATCTTAGTGTAATGATGAACATAAATCACATTTTGAGGTATCTAAATAAACACAATTCTCCTACAATAAAAGGCTAATATGCAAATGGCTGAATGGTGGAATGACCAGTCACTATGATGCACACTGACCACCAGGGGCAGACACTAAACGCAGGAGCTGCCCCCTGGTGGTCAGTGCGCTCCCACAGGGGGAGCACCACTCAGCCAGGGCCAGGTTCACAGCCATCCGTGGGACACCCCCCAGGGCTCTCCCTGAACCCGCACAAGTGCACACATTTTGTGCACTGGGCCTGTAGTCTAATATGCTACAGGCCCAGTGTCCGACTGGTTACTGTGACACGCACCGACCACCCGGGGCAGATGCTCAACACAGGAGCCTGAGCTGCAGTGATTGGCAACAGTGGCTCTCAAGTGTGGCACCCCAAAATCAGAGAGGAGAGAGCTCGAATTCGGCCGTGGGTTTGTGTTCCACACCCAGCACAACACCAACTTTGCAGAGTGCCCTCTCGCACGCTGGGGCCTCTTAGGCGGGGGGGGGGGGGGGTGTTTTTTTGCTATAACGAGATCTGTGACAGGTACCGGAAGCACAGGTACTGTTAACAGTACTGTTGTATGCTGTTTAATTAGTAATTAAAAGAAATGCCTTCTAGTCAGATGTGAAGAGGGAATCCACAATAAGACCCTTAACACCTCACACTACCACAATCCTCCCGACAGGCAGACAGGCGTTTAGAAGGACTCAGCCTGGGCCCCTCTTCCCACACTGGACCCCTGATGACCCATCCAGTCCAGTGGCTTTGGACACCACCTAAGGGACGACTACACAGCTCACCCCTAGCCCAGACCCTTCCCCTGACTCCCGTCTAAAGGAGGCATCTCAAACTCATCACATCTAAAACTGAACTACTGACTACTCCCCACCCTTCCCTTCTACGGTCATCCTCATCACTGGGGACAGCACTCAATCTTTCAACCGCTCAGCCCAGAAACTGCGGAACCATCCTGGCTCTTCTCTCACATGCCACATCGGGTCTATCCACAAATCGTTCTGGTTTAACCTTCAAAATATACCCAGAATTCAACCATGGCTCACCATCGCCTGTTACCACCTTGGTACAAGTCACCACCTACCTCCGTCCCCCTGCCTCGCCTGTTGTCCCCCTGCACCCTGAGCGAGCCTGCCGAAGCTGAGAGCAGCGTGCCCACCTGCTGAAAGCTCAGAAGGCCCCACAATCGCTCCCCAGAGACCCGAGATCTGCACCCCACCCCACCCCACTCTTCCTCTTTTCTCTTCATCCCACTCAGCCACTCGGGCAGGACGCACCATGTGTTCGCCTCGGGGCTGAGCTACTTACTCCCCCACTTGGCGGGCTTCCCCTCCAGGCAGACACGCGACCCCCTCGTCTCTGCCTCCATGTCACTCAAAAAGGCTCACCCAGTCCATCCACCTCACTTATACTACATCTTCCTCAGAAATGCTGAGTTTCCCCCCCCCCTGCTCCATTTTTCAAAGTGTTTACCTTTGAACATTCCACATTATTTGTTTACATCCCTCACTAGCAGGTGCATGCCCACAGTACACCCGTTTGGCACAAAACACACACGTTATGCTCGAAGACAGCATTTCTATCGTCCGCCCAGCGGACGGGCCTGTCTCCGGAAGAGCCCCTTGAAGACTGACAGCTCCAAGCGCAGGGTTCTCAACGCCTGGGCCTGCCCTGCCCCACAGCAGGCCCCAAAGGCAGACACGCAGGTGATCATGGCTGCCGTCTCACCAGGAAAGCCAGGCCGTACAGCTGTGCCCGATACAGAGCGGCCGCGCCAATACAGAACACAGGCTCCAGCTCACGTCCACCTCTTCTCCGCGCTTCTGCTCAACTTCTTCATGCATCTGAGAACCGTTTCCAACAGAAATCTGCGAGGGGCCCACCCCACTCGGCATGCTTGCCTTAAGTCCTGGCCAGAAGCGATCACCCGGCCACACTCGGTGGGTGCCAAGGGCTTTTCGCACCTTATTCTCATTTGATCCTCCCCATCGCCCTCGGAGGCTGCTGCCATCACACACCTATCTCAAAGATGAGAAATCCAAACTCGGAGGGTTCAAACCCCGTCTGCCTCTGCCGTCCCACTTCTTTCCCGGACACCGGCCGGGCCCTCTCTGACACCTACCACCTCAGGGGGTGCTGTCACTGCACTTCGCTAGGCCTCTGTCTGCCTCTGTACCACAGGTGATGGCGCTCAGGATGCCTCCAGCTCTCCTGGTGTTAACAGAAAACACCTTCTAACTCTTTCCGTAGTCCAGGAGGGCCGTGCACACATCCGTGTTTCAGAACTTCAGTCAACGTTAGCAACCCAAAGCAGTGGGAACAGAAAAGCAGTGAAAACACTAAGACCTCATGTAAAACAACACAAAGTCTTGATTCCCCTATTACATGTCTATCAGATGCACGTGGGTCTATCTCCCCGCATGGCATGAAAAGTTACTTTTCCCCGAAGAAATGTGAGGATGGGTCCGCGGAGCCTCTGGGCTCCTCTAACCCCTGGGAGCTTTACTGCATGACCACAGTTTCTGCTCTTTTAGGTTTTCCAAGCCCCAAACCAAAAGCCAGTAACCTGAGCTTTGTATTGCAACCAACGACTGTGCCGTAAATCAAAGCCGTCTAACGAGGATACTGTTAACCGACAAGCAACCACCGACCACCCAACCACCCAGGGAAGGAGGAAGCCGCGTCGTCAGGACGCATCGCACATGGAGCGCCGGCTTCGGGCTTCGCTGGAGGAGGCAGGTGGCCATTCCTCCTTTTGTGCGGAGGCGCCCTCCACGCCCCACACAATCCCTCCGCGGTGGCCGTGAAGCTCACCGCTGCTGAGATCCAGACAGGCTGGCCGGGAGGAAGAGGCGTGGAAAGGGTTGCAAAGGAAAAGGGGAGAAAAAAAAAGGCATCGGAGAACTGGGGTAAAGTGTCCACGGAGGGGCCTGTTGGTCACCCTTCTGGCCATAAAAGTAACAGTTCCGGGGAGCCCCTCGGCAGGGCGGGCGGAGAACGGCTTTGCACAACAATGGTCTCCGGCGCCGGGCGGCGGGGCCTCGCGGGGCCGTCCGGGCCGAGGCCGCCGGAGACAAAAACGCCGGCCGGCCGCCTGCTCCCCGGAGCGCCCGCGGGGCCCCCGGCTTCCGAGCGGGCCTCGTCCGCAGCGAAAGTCCTCGCTCCGGGGCGAGCGGCCGCGGGGTCGGTCCTTCCGGAAGCGGCGGAGCCGACGCCGGGCTGTGTGCACCCGGCCGTGCTCCGGGCGGCGCCGCGGCGCCTCCGCGGCTTTCGCTTTCGGGCGGAAAGCAGCCCCGGTGTCGCCGCGCCGCCGTGAGGGAAGCCCCGGGCCGGGGCCGGGCCCGGGTCCAGGAGGAAACACCACACGCGAGCGCGCAGCGCGGGCCCCGCCGCGGCCCCGAGCCGAGCGGCGCGCGCCAGGCCCTTCCGGTCCCGCCGCCGGGCCAGGAGGCCGGGAGCCGGGGCGGGCTTCCACCCGAGCCCGGGGATCCGCGGCCTACCTTCGCCGGGGCCTCTCGCCGCGGCGGGAGGCGGCGGCTGCTCCGCTCGGCCCCCGGGCCTGCAGCGCGGCCGGCGGGAGCCGGAGGAGCCTCGGGGCCGGGCCGACCGGTCGGTCGGTCGGGGCGGACGCGGCGGCGGCGGGGCCGCCCCTCCCCCACCGCCCGGCCTAACCGCCGGCCGCGGGCCCGGGCGCGGCGAGGAGCGCGGGCCTGTCCCGCCGCCGCGCGGCCCCGCGGCCCGTTACCCCGCGCGCCGGCCGGGCCCGGGCGGAGGCGGCGGCGCGGGCGGCGCGGTACTCACTCGGGGGTCGGGTGCTCGGGGTCGTAGAAATCGCCCATCTTCTCCGGCGGCGGCGGCTGCTTCCCCGGCGGCGGCGCGCGCCCCCTCCCCGGCCGGCGACGCGAGGGGGAGGGCGGGAGGCCGCGGGTGCGACCGCGGCGGCGGCAGGGGCGGCCGAGGCGCTGCTCGCTCGCTCCCTCCTCCTCCCTCCGCCCGCCGCCCGCTCCCGGCGCCGCCGCCGCCGCCTCCCAGGCCCGGCCTCTTAAAGGGGCCGCGCCCGGGGCCGCACCGGACCGCGGCGCAGGCGCGCTTCCGGAGCCGCAGCCCGGCGGGGCACGACGGCTTCCGGGACCGCGGCGCCGGAGCACGGCCCGGGCCGCCGGGCACAGCGCGAGCCGCCGCCGCCAGGACCGGAGCCCCGGAGCCCGGGCACCCAGCCCGCGGCCGAGGCCGCTCGGCCTGAGGTAAAGCCCGCCCCGCGCCCCCGCGCCCGCCCCGCGCGCCTCACCGTCCGGCCCCGCGGCCGCTCGCCGCCGCTCCATCCCGGTCCCGGCGAGTGCGGAGCCGCCGCCAACCTGGGCTTCGCCACACGCCGACCCCCCGGCGCCCCCTGACTCACCCCGCCCCTCGGGCCCGCCCTCCGCCCTTCCTCCTGCCCCCGGCCCCGGCCCCGGCCCCTCCCTCTCCCCCGACCCCCACCCTCTTCCTTCTGCCCGACCCCCGCCCGGACCCCATCCCCTTCCTCCGGCCCCGCCCGGGGACCCCGACCGCCCGCCGCCGGCCCCGGCCCCTCGGTCTGCCCCCATCCTCCCCGGCCTCGGACGCCGTCCCCTTCCTCCTGCCCCGCCCGCCCCCCCGTCTGCCCGCGGCGCCCGGACCGGACCGGCCTGCACTCAACAGGCTCACTCTTCCGCTCGGACCCGCGCGGCGCGCTGTGGGCGGAGGGGCGTTCGCGGGCTGACCTCTGGGTGGGCTCCTTCTTTTAGGAAACGTTTACCGGGAACCAGGCGGAGGGGCAGCTGGAAGCCCCGCGCCCCCCGGGCTGCAGTCGGGCGGGGCCTCTGGAGGGGGATCGGGTCTTTTAAACGTTTTTATTGATTTCAAAGAGGAGGGAGAGGGAGAGAGAACATCAGTGATGAGAGCCGATCGTGGATTCTCTGGGATGGAGCCTCTGGGACCGAGCCGCCGCCGCCGGGCACGTGCTGACCGGACTCAGACCGGAACCAGACGGGAGCCAGGCCGGAACCTGGCCGGAGCCAGACGGACTCCCGGTGCCGAGGCGGAGCGCCCCTGGCCACGCCCGCGGGGCGGGGCTGGGTCTGCAGAGGATCCTGGGATGGAGATTGGGGCGGTTGTAGGGAAAACCCCGCTGAGTCCGGGTCTGCTCCGTGAGGACAGGTGAGAACCGAACCGGGAGGAAGGCTGTCCTCCCCGCTCAGCCCTGCCGGCACCTGGGCCTCCTGGAGCCCGAGAAGTAAATGCCTTTTCTCCAGTCACCAGCCTGCTGAGTCCTGTCACACGCCTGCACCCAGTGTGTCCGTTATGGGAATGTCTACTCTAAGGGAACATACACCCTGGGCCAGCTCCTTTCCATGTCCTGTGAGTGTGAGTCTGTTGAGTAAATGGTGTCTCACTTGGGATTACGTTGGCATCACATCCGGGTCAGTCACCAGAGGTTCGGGTCTCCCACAGCTACCTTTCTGCAGACGTAACAGAGGCCTAACTTCTCTGTAAGATGAGACTGTGCACGTGGACCGGTCCTCTCACCGTTAATAAGATTCAGTGGGATGATATCTGCAAAGCCCAAAGACTCAGTAAATGCTGGCACTGATTCAAACACGGTGCAGTGGTTAGGAGCTCGCAATGCCTGGCACTTTCTGGCGATGTGATGCTGGTCGTGGTTACTTCTCATGTTCCCAGCGCCTTGTCTGTAACACAGAGCTGCTATCCGTGGCACAGGGGATGTGGTGGTGATTCAGCCTCAGCGAGGAGGGTCTGTCCAGTAAGGGTTAGCGTTCAGGCTTGGGACCTGAGGCTGTTTGCCACCGAGGCCATCAGGAGCCACTAGATATTAGGCAATAAAAGGCTATTTTAATTTTAGGTGGAAGTGGCTGAAACAGTGTGTGAGTTGTTAAGATCTAAACTGAGGTGAATGAGAAAGCAGCAATCAAGTACAGATTTCCTATACTCAATAGCAAAGGAAAAGAAGGGGTCAGCACTAAAAAAATGTCCTCCTATATAATAAAAGACTAATATGCAAATTGCCTGAAGGGTGGAACCACTGGTCCCTACCATGTGCACTGACCACTAGGGGGCAGGCGCTCAATGCAGGAGCTGCCCCCTGGTGGTGAGTGTGTTCTCATGGGCAGTGGTCTGCAAACCCCGGCTCTCGAGACACATGTGGCTCTTTGGCCCCTTGAGTGTTCTAACACCACTTCTTCAAAAAGACTCACCCAGGCCAAAAACCGACTTCTGCCCATGGGCCCGGAAGTTTCCATCGCACTGTCCATGCACGCCTGCACATGGTATTTTGGAATGTAGCTTTTGTCAATGTGAACTTTATTTTGTGGTCTATCTTTACCTGTAAAGCCAGTTTTCTCAGGTTACATTTTTCCATCTTAATGTTGTGATGAAGACTTCATTCTTTTGTCAATTTTCAGTCAGCAATTCTATTTTGTGTCAGTTATTTACTATTTTACTTTTTCCTGGGTCAGACTTTAGAGTTCAGTTTTACCTGAAAGAATTATGTCAGTATCTGAAATTCCAAGTTTAGCATTCGGTATCCTTCCAACTACTCTATGTACAAAAAGCCAGGAATGTCCTCAAAGTAAAACCTTAGGAACAACGGCATTCCATCAGGTTTAGATTTATGGGACCTGATCATTCTCTGTCCATCCATCCATCCACCTGTCAATTTGTCCATCAGCCCCTTCACTTTGCCCACCAGCCATTCATCAGTCCTTCCGTCCATCTGCCCACCTATCTACTCAATAATCTACCCAGCTAACTAGCCATCTATCCACTCATTCATCCTTCTAACCAAACGTCCATCCACCGATCCTTCCATCCACCAGTCCGTCACCTTTCCATTCATTGATCTACCCCAGTGGTTCTAACCAGGGGCAGTTTTGCCCTCAGGGAATAATTGGAAGTGTCTGGAGATGTTTTTTCTGCTGTCATAGTGGTTGATGCTCCTGTCCCCTGGTGGATAAAAGCTAAACAGTCTACAGCACAGGACAGCCCTCAGCAAAGAATTGTCCATCCAACTTTCAATGTCTTCAGTGCCCAAGTTAGGAACCCCTCATCTATTCCCGCCCGCCCACCATCCATCACCACGCCCATTCATTTAAATGTTTGTTGAGCACCTGTTGCTGGTCTCCCAGTTCTGACTGCAGCGTGTAAAACATAACAATGCACAGGTGTTACCCTTGAGTGTTGAGTTTTTTATAATCAGAAACCATGGAGCCCTAGCTAGTGTGGATAGAGCGTTTGCCTGCGAACTGAAGGGTTCCAGGTTCTATTCCAGTCAAGGGCACAAGCCCAGGTTGTGGGCTTGATCCCCAGTAGAGGGATATGCAGGAGGGAGTTAATCAGTGATTCTCGTCCCCTCTCTCTCTCTCTCTCTCTCTCTGTCCCCCTCTCTCTCCTTCCCTCCCTCCCTCCCTCCCTCCCTCCTCTCTCCTCTTTCTCTCCCCCCACCCTCTCCCTTTCTCTCTGAAATTAAAGTGTATATATATATATATATATATATATATATATATATATATTAAAAAAAAAAAAACATGGAAGTTTGTGAATGAAAAGTTATTCAATTGAGAGCTTGGTTGCTTATTGCCAGAATAGTATGTGATATATAATCATTGCTAATTAAGATCAATTTATCACCATATCAATCAGGTAAACAGAAACATACCAAAGATGAAAAACAAACATCCAGGTTTTTTTCTACCACAACTCACTCTACTCACTAGGATCACCCGGGGCTTTTAGGATCTACTGTTACCAGATGGAGGCTCTATTCCAATTAGTCTAGGACGTGGCCTGGGCGTAGTGTCTAGAAGGCCCAGGTGATTCTGACATTCAGCCAGGATGGGGCAGCTGTGTCAGAACTCAAAAAGGCACCACCACCCCTTTTCTTTACTGGATTTTCTTGTTTGTACGTAACACGTGATTTTCCCCCCAATTTGTTCAGACCCTAATCCTATAAGGGTCGGGGTGATAATCTGTGTCCCCTTGGCCCCTGAGTTCTTGGCTGGCCTTACGGGGGGGGGGGGGGGGGCAGGGAGAAGGGACCTGGAATCACAGGCCCGGGATCCCAGGATTGCCGGCCACCATGGGGGGAGGGCTGCAGTCCGTCTGCTCCTGGGGCTTTTCCACAGTTGCACTAACCGGGAGCCACAAGCTGCCACAGGAGCCACGGTGCATCTTTGTGAATATTACACAGATGGTAACATAATTTAGATGAAAGGAAGTAAAGAATAGAAAGACTGGAACTTTTTAATGCTTGACTCGCTGTCAAAACTCACAAATTCTTTCTTTTCTGTGGCTCCAGCCCAGAGAGAGTAAATACCTCACAGGATTTCTGCCATTCTGAGGGACCGGGATGTCACGGAATCTGTAGGAGGCCTTGGGGAGCCAGGGTTTTCACAGACGTTACCTCCAGCACTTCCTAGTGGGAGGCCCTACAGCTCCCGTTTCCTGGGGCTGTGGGCATGCTGTTGCTGGGGAAAGGGCAGGACGGCAGTTTTTCTTACTCTACTGCAGTGTTTCCCAAACTTCTCTCATGATGAGAATCACCTGGTGGAGTTGTTAAAATACAGATTCCTGAATCCCAACTAAGAAGTGCTAAACTAGAATTTTGGGGAACATATAGGTAAAATTGTATACTTAGTGCTCTTAGAGCGCTAGTTAAGTATACAGTTTTACCTATATGTTCCCAAAAATTCTAGTTTAAAAATCACTCCAACAGATGATTCTCATCATGAGAGAAGTTTGGGAAACACTGCTCTATTGGCTGTTTCAGCCTTGGGCTCACATCTTACGCCTCCCGGCCTGGTGGCTCCTGGACCCCAAACCTGTGTGTGGCCACAGGTTCTCCCGGGACCTGGCGCCCTCCTCCCTGGGGGTCCCCTGCTATTTCTCCACAGGCGGGGCCTCTGGCTCCTCCTCCAGGGCGCAGCCTTCCTCTATGGCTCTGCCTTCGATGGCTACACTGAATCCCGGGGTCTCGGATGGGACAGGAGCCATCAGCTCAGCCGTCCGCCCAGTGCAGGTTCCGCGCCTCCCGGCCCGCCTCCCCGTGGACCCTGGCTGCTGCCTTCATAGGAGGACGGCTCTCGTTTAAGGCTCTGGTTATTTTGATGGAACGTTTCCTGCAGCCATGTCTGCCTGTCCCGTCCTCTCCGGCTGCTGAGGAAGGAGGGCCTGCCGCGGAGGGGCCGAGAGCCAGGCCTCCGGCCGCCATGACCCCCTGGCCCTGCAGGAGAGGGGAGGCTGGCTGGCACAAAGGCCTGCACGGAGCCGGCTCTGCTTCTCGCTCTCTGACTGCAGACCCCGCTCTGCCCCACCTGTACGGGAAGGAGCCTCCAGGCAGGAAACAGGCACACAGTCCAGACAAGCGGTTTATCTGTCCCTGCATGAGACGGAACTGAAGCCCGGCGTGTCGTGTGGGAAGGCCCACCCTCTGGGGGACGTCCCTCCCGGCAGGCAGGCCCGCGTGCCCTCTGGGCGGGCCCAGCCTGGGGCAGACTGGCCAGAACTGGGCAGGTGGTTGAGCAGCTCCACTGGAGCAGGCAGGGGGCGCTGCCGCGGGGCCCCTATCTCCTCTGCGCCCTCGGAAGGCCCATCGTGGACTTCAAGTAGCTGTGCTGGACACGGAGAAGGGAAGCGGGGGATTGGTTAGGACTCAGCCGGCACCCACTGCATCCCCGTCCTCCTTCCTGCCCTCGCGCGTCCACACACACACACACACACACACACACACACACAGTGGTGTGTCCTGTACAAGAGGAAGCACTCAAGGCGGCTTCTCTTTACAGACTGCCACATCGCTCCTCCTCCTCTCTGGGGCCAGCGTGACGTTTAGGGGTGACCTGGGCACACCACGCAGCACCAGCACCGTCCGTCAGGGTGGAGATGGCCACTCTGAGCACGGAGGCCCCGGACACAGGGTGACTCGCAGGAGTGGTCAGTGCTCACAGCAGGCCCAAGCCCGACCACGGCCTGTGGACTGGAGCCGGAAGGCACCCCTGCCTCTGGGTGACTGGCCCCAGCTGGACGCTCCTCCCTGCCTCTGGTGGGCAGTTGGGTGCTGGGAGTGCTAGTCCCGAGGCCCACCGCCTGGAGCCGCGAGCCAGGTACCTTCTGTTCCCTCTTGACCTTGGCATTGTAGAAGGAGATGGACTCGGGGCCCTCGGGCAGCACGTCCTGCTGCAGCTGGCTGAACTTGTCCTGGTCGTCTTCTCCCTGGGGGCCCAGCACACGGTCATCCTGCAGCCTGGCCTGCCAGGACGCCCCTGCCTGGCCTGTGGTGGGCAGGAGGCAGCCCCAGGCTGGGCTTACAGTTCCCCAGGCAGCTCACACGCTCGGGCCTGTCTGCCAGCCTCATCACAGACGCCCTGTACCTGCTCCTGGACAGGGCGGCCACCCAAAAGGGGATCATCTGTGCGCCCACCCTCGGTAACCGGGCAGAGACCTGTGGCTTCCCACCTGCCTGGGCAGCTGTGGGAGCGGCTGGGAGCAGCCCACACATGGCATGTTTGTGGGCAGAAGAGGCTTGGGCCCCTGGCCCCCTCCCAGCGCCCACCCCGATTTGGGGCACTCACCAGAGACACAATCCTGCTGACGGGCACCATGCCTGGCCGGACGCTGCTGCCCAGCGTCAGGGCTGCCTGCATGTCCTCCGGGATGAAGAAGGACTCATTGTACCAGATTTCAAATTCTGCAGGAGGAGGGGCCGACACTGAGGCTGCAGGCAAAGGCTCTGCTCCTCAGAGGTTCGCCCTGCCACTCCCTGCTCCACGTCCCCCTCCATCTGCCTCCTGCCCCCCCCCCAATCCTGTCAACAAACCCTGCAGGCCCTGCCGGGTCCTGCCTCTGCCAGAGAGAAGCTCTTCCTTTTAAGAACCATGGTTTCTTTTTAATTTTTTAAATATATTTTTTAAATATATTTATTTTTATCCTCTTGCACGCTCCCTACTGGAGATCCAGCCCACAGCCCTGCCCTGTGCTCTGACTGGGAACCCAACCGTGACCTCCTAGTTCATGGGTCACTGCTCAACCACGGAACCACCCTGGGCCAGAGAGAAGCTGTGAGGCTGCTTCCAGAACCAGGGGCGACCCTGCCCTGCCCTGCCCTGCAGGCCCGCACCCCGATGGCCGCCCCTCCCTGGTGGCACCTGTGAGCAGGCGGTGGCGACACTGGTCCACCAGGTGCTGGCAGTACTGGATCTCAGCCCTCAGGTCGCGCAGGTCCTGGTACTCGGCCCGGTACTGCTTCTTGAGGTCTTTGAGCTTCAGGATCAGCAGGAACTCCTCCTCGTCGATGATGATCAGCCCCTTCTTCTCATACTCGCCTGCGGAGGAGGGAGGTGGGAGGAGGCCGGGTAAGGTGCCACCTGCGGCGAGGAGGGAGGAGTGTCCGGAGAGAGGGGAGCACTTCAAAGCACCGGACAGGAGCCCAGGGGGCGGGCACCGCGCAGACACGTCCCCGGGAAGAGGGCGCTCAGAGCAGGGCCACTCGGCATTTCCAGGACCAGGAGGACCCGTGTGCCGCACATGATCCTAAACCCCATCCATGGAAATGCTCAATAGCATCTCAATACAGGGATGTTCGTCTTTTTTGTCTTTTTGTTTTCATTTTTATTATTTTTTAAAATATATTTTATTGATTTTCTACAGAGAGGAAGAGAGGGGGATAGAGAGAAACATCAATGAGAGCGAGGAAGAGAGGGGGATAGAGAGAAAGATCGATGAGAGAGACATCGATCAGCTGCCTCCTGCACACCCCCTGCTGGGAGTGTGCCGGCAACCAAGGTACATGCTCCTGAAGGCAACTGAACCTGGGACCTTTCAGTCCGCAGGCCAAGACTCTATCCCCTGAGCCACACCGGTTTCGGCTGGTTTTTTCTTTTTAAAAACACAAACCATGACATTTATTGGAAGACTAATCCCTGAGTCCTTAGGGTCAGCGGACGGGAGCAGCTGCCTGGGTGTGAGTGCTGCTTGGAGTCTGGCAGACCACGCTTAGGGGCCTCAGGCGACGGTCCGCAACGCCCCGGCCTCGCCGCACCGCCTCCTGCAGGCGGGCGGGCGGGCGTGTGAGCCCACGTTTCACTGCCGCCTGTGCGGCCACCCGCACCCCATCGATTGGTGTCAGAGGCTCCGGGAAAAGAGTGAGCTCTTAGCATCGGCGCCACGCGGCCTCTGGACGGACTGAAGCCCCGTCAGCTCCTTGAGGATCGTTGGGTTGAGACCAAATAACACGTGTGAGCCACTCACCGCAGCACACTCACGCGTGTGGCCGGGAGCCGGTGTGGGCGCCCGGTCGGGGGGGGGAGCACCTCCCCACGGGGGCCCCGACGGCCCCACTCCGCCCGCCTCTCCGCCCGCCTCGGGAGCCGAGTGCTGGCCAAGCCGGGGCAGGGCGTGCAGTGAGGGGCGGGGAGGGGGGCGGGGAGGGAGGGGAGGGAGGGGAGGGAGGGGCGTGGCAGGCGGTGGGGGAGGGCGGGGCGGGCGGTGAGGGACGGGGAGGGGGGACTGTGAGGAATGGTCTCAGTGACCGGGAACCCCCTGGCCCTCCATCACTGCTCCTGGCCTCCTCTTTGCCAGCACCCACCGCCATCAGACCGCCGTGGGCCGGGAGGAGACCGCACCAGGACCAGGTGCCTCCTCCGTGGGCAGCGGGTGCGTGGGCAGCGATGGAGGCCCGGCTGGTGTGAGACAGCATTGAGGGGCCTCGGGCGGAGGCTGCCCCGTGGTGACCCAGAGCTGCAGGCCGCACCCCACGGCCCCAGGGGCTCCGAGCCTCCCAGTTCCTCGCCTTCCCCTCCGTCACCTTGCTTCTCCCGCAGGGCCTTCTGGGCGTCCAGCGCCTCCCTGGTCTCGTCCATCTCCCTCTTGATGGCGTTGATGCGCTGGGTGGTCTCGCTGGCCCGCTTCCTGCGCTCGTTGAGGATGGACTTGTTTTCCTTGAAGATGCGGTTGATCTCGCTGCCTCGCTCGTTCTTAAAGTCCTCGAAGGCCACAGCCTTGGAGGGGGGGGTGATGGGCCTGCGGGGAGCAGGGGGGACAGCTGTCTGGGAGGCAGCGGGCACTCCCTCTGTCGCCCCTGGGCCCTGGTGCAGGAAGGCCAGGAATCTGGGCACCGCCCAGACGGAGCGGACGGTGGGAGGGCACGTGCCCACTGATCAAGCCGAGGACAGAAGGGGGTGCGTGCGGGTCTCCGTCAGGGACCTCTCTGGTCGTTTTAAATGCCCGGCATCATGTACCCCTTTTATTTCCTCAGGAGCATCCGCTCCTGCGATTAAAACCTCTGAGAACTCCAGCTACTGAGAGGCGAGCTCCCGTCTGCGCTCTGTGCCGTGGAGGGGGGGGGGGAGACACGGCACAGAAGCAGCAGGCCTCGTCACAGGCGAGCCGTGAGTCCGTCACTCCTCCCGCCGGCTCCTCTGCAGACGGACGTGGTCACAGCTGGGCGCACACCCTTCCCTCCGAGCCCTCTCCCTCCCTCAGGTGTTTTATTCTCACGGCGCTGCTTGCTGCTCACGTTGATGCCATGAGCGTCTTCTGCATAAATCCCCTCCATACCCTGTCCACGTCCTCAGGACGGACTCCTGGACACTCACCCAGGAGAGGGGAGGGACAGGGTGGCCCCGCCGGACGCTCTGCCCGTGCTGCCGCACGGTCTGGACTGTGCACAGGGTCTGCCCGCCCCCATCCTATCTCAGGGACCCGTGCTGGGGATCACGCTGTCCGCCGGTCACCTGGGCGGGCGGAGCTCCTCCTTGGGGGAGTCCGAGGGCAGGGTGTCGATGTTGGAGGTCTCCCGGTCCCGCAGAACCATGTCCTTGACGTCCGCGTCCTTGGAGAGCGGGGTCAGCTGCGTCTTGGAGGTCGAGACCTCCACATCCTTGCCGCTCAATGGGCTGCTGCCCCCCTCCTTCCTGGCCGTGGCGGCGCTGGCGCTGGAGGGAGAGGGCGGAGACCCAGGCTCAGGCCGGGTTCCCAGCCTGCTCCCAGGGAAGCTCCCAGGGAAGCCCCCGTCCCCAGCTTCCGTCTGACCCCGCGGCAAAGGACAGAGCACGACCCAGAGCCCTGCAGGTGGGGGATGGAGGAGAGCGCCTTCCTCCCTGTGTGAGCCTGAGGGGCCGCCAGGGCCGGAGCCGGAGCCGGAGCCGGAGCCGGAGCGGCAGGAGCTGGGGCCACACTCTCAGGGCCGTCCTGTGCCCGGCTGAGCAGGAAGTGGAATCCGCTGGGGAAGGCGGGCTGTCTGGGCACCAACCCGGGACCTGCTCTCCTGCCCACACCGGTGCCCACCCAGCCGGCAGGCTGGCTGCCACCCCGTGTGTTGGTGCCGGTCTGCCCGCCCGGATTGTGCCCAGCATCGTGCTTTGGGGGAGGAAGCTTGGTCCACCTGTGAGTGCACCAATTATGGCAGCAGACGGGGGGGGGGGGGCTGCGCCTGGTCCCCGACTCTGCGGTCAGTGCTGGGCACATCCTTTCCGAGCGCTAATACCAGTAACAAGGGGCGGCATCGCGCGCTTCTGCTCACGGCAACGCCAACGACACTGCTATAGTTATTACTATTCCACTTTGTTTTAAAAACAATTTTATTTATTGATTTGAGAGGGAGAGAGAGAAAAGAAAAAAACCCCTTTGTTGTTCCACTTATTTACACACTCGTTGGCTGATTCTTGTCTGTGCCTGAGCGGGGACTAAACCTGCCACCTCAGTTATCAGGACAAAGTCTAACCTCTGAGCTCCCGGCTGGGCTGGCGGCTCCCATTTCACAGGCGGGAGACCAAGGCCAGCAAGGCTCCCATCTCCCACACGGCGCAGAGGAGGGGAGAGTAAGGAGAGCCCTGTCTGCCTCCTCACGGCCTGCACCCTCCCCGGCCTCGCACCCACCACGGAGTCTGCCCGAGAGGTGAACTGGGACTTGGGGAGGAGGGGTTTGACACGGAGCAGGAGAGTTCAATGCCAACCCACTTCTCCCTTGGACTCTGCTAGACTCAGCAAAAGGGTGACCTGGGAAGTGACTTCCCCTCCCCGGGCCTCAGTTTCCCCATCAGTGACCTGGAGGCATTAGCTCCCAGCTCCTGGGCTGCTAGCGGCCGCCCGGGGCCAGCACTCACCTGAACTGCTCCTTCCACATCCGCCGGGACTTGGGCTTCTTCCCGGGTTTGGAGGAGTAAGAGGCAACGCCAAGTCCAAAACCCTGTCCGTCCGTCTCCCCCACCAGGTGGCCGTCAGCATCCATAAGCCCTGCCTGGACACGGGCCGCCGGGCAGAGCTCAGGGTGCTGGGCTGAGGCTCAGGGGGCACGTGGAGCCCTCAGCACGTGGCGGTCAGCTCAGGCCGTCCCGGCGAGCTGTCCCCTCCCACATCTAGTCCCGTGGCCTTCCTGCCAGGCCCTGGATCCTCAGCCCGGTCCCTGCCCGCTCCCGGAACCCCTGTCCCCATTCTGGAGACACTGTGAGCCCCACACATGCCCCCGCCGGGACCCCTCTGCCCTCTGCTCCAGCCCCGTGACCCCGTGACCCCTCTGCCCTCTGCTCCTGCCCTGTGGGCGCCTGGGCCTGGAAAGGTCTCGGGATAAACCACCTGCTGGGAAGGCTGCGCAGAAGGCAGCGCTCACCTTCTGGACGGCAGAAATGGCTGCAAAGTCGTTCTTGTCTATGAGGGTGTACTTCCTGCGCAGGGAGGACTCTACTTCCTGCTCCTGTTGGCTGCAGGGAGCCAACCCTCAGCCAGCCGCACCGAACCCCAGTGCGTCCCGAACCCCAGTGCGTCCCGAACCCCAGTGCGTCCCGGTGGCAGGGCTGGGGTGGCCCCGCGGGGTGACCCGGGCCTCAGGGAGCAGCTCCCTCCCCATGTGCAGGGCGCCCAGCCCCGGGCGCCGCCTGTGGGTCCCCCTCCAAGGGTCCCGCCTCCGACAGGCCCTCGGTTTCCGGCTGTTGTTAATCCCACCCACGGACATTTCCCACTGGTTTTCAGAGAGTGGGAGAACGAGGGGACTCAGAGAAACATCCACGTGCTCCTGCACAAGCCCCAACCCGGGCCTGGGGCGGGGAGGAGCCTGCAACCGAGGTGGGTGCCCTTGACCGGAATCGAACCCGGGGCCTCAGGATCTGAAGGCCAACGCTCTACCACTGAGCCACACCAGGCAGAGCCCTTTGGAATCATGTGACCAGCTTCTGTGATCCCCGCCCGCCCAGCCTGAGCCATTGGGCCCCTGGGAAGGGACGTGTGCACCCAAACAAACACAAATGCCGCTGAGGGGGCTGGGAGCTGTAGCCACATTCAGAGCTCCTGGCCCATGGATGAGCTCAGAACACAGCCACAGGGACACCGCTCTCTGGGGGCAGCTGCTGGAGGGCTGTCCCCCAGGGCAGTGGTCAGCAAACTGCAGCTCTCGAGCCACATGCAGCTGTGAGCTCCGTTTGATGCTCTGTTGACTAATGAGTTTGCCGACCACTGCCCTAGGGGCTTCCCCCAGGGATGGGCAGGGATGGGGAGGGGAAGGGAGGGCAGGGCAGGGCAGGGCAGGGCAAGAAGGTCTTAGAGCTCTGGGCACAACCTGAGCACTCGGTTCTGGCCCCACACGGGCACAGGGCACAGGGCACAAGGCACAGGCCACACTCGCACGGGGGAGCGGGGGACGGGGGTGCCCGGCGGCGGGGCCCACACCCCCGGTGAGAGTCGGGTGGGCAGGGAGGGCCCTTACGTCAGAACCACCCGGAACTGGTTGAACACCTCCTGGATCTGCCGGAGGTTGATGACCTGAAGAGGAGAGGAGAGAGGGCGGTTAGGCCTTGGCCCCGGCCTAACAGCTGTGTCTGATGTCAGCAAACAAACGGCCCCTCAGCCGTGGCTGCACAGAGGGCACCTGGCCATCGTTCCAAACCGAGCGCTTTCTGAGCGCGAACTCCCTTTCTGAGCGACGTGAAAGGGCGTGAAAACATGGCTCTGGTTCTGAAAATGCCCAGAGCAGCCAGTCTAACAAAGGTGCAATGCAAATTAGGCCGGGACTCCTGACGCCGCGGCCGGACAGCAGGCTGTGCGCCCAGGTGAGGCTCCGGCAGCGGAGCGGACGCAGGCAGGGCCCAGAGGGGACAGAGGCGGGGGTCCCGGCCCCCCGAGGGGCCCCTCCTGTGCGATGGGGCCTCCGTCGGTAAATAAAACATGTTGTCCCGAGCCCTCCACTTCCTCAGGTCCACCCTGAGCCTGAGGGTGCAGACACATCCATGTCTGTGGCTGGAGGAGCCACCGCCTCCCTCCCTCGGACTCTGACCACAAGCAGTGCCCTTGGCCGGGATCGGTCTGGGGCTGCCCTTGCTGGGGAGGCCGGGAGCCCCCTCAGCTGCCTCAGTAATGGGAGTGAGGTGGGGTCTGCGCAGGCAGCTCCCCGTGGAGCTGGCCGCCTGCGCTGCAGAGCCTTCCCATGTGGCTGGCCTCCCTCTCAGTCCACCCTGGGCCTCCGTGCGGACAGCGGCCTGGCCATCGCCCTGACTGGCACCTCCACCTCCATGGCAGCCGTGGAGCCGGGCTCGCCCTTCCCGCTGAGGAGGCCAGGCTCCCGGGACGGAGCTCACACCACCGAGAGCCGCAGGATGGGACAGTGCCCGGCTCAGCCCCGCCTGGCCCAGCGAGGCTGCGTCCTGTGTGCTCCAGCCTGCTCAGGGCTGGCCGCCGCGCAGCACCCACAGCCGGGAACCCGAGCTGGAGGCCGAGGCCTTGGGGCTGGGGGCCTCTGAGGTCAGGGGTTCCCCCCACGCCCCTGCGCCCTCTCGGGGGTCCCAGGGCCGGCGGGGCGGCCGTCAGACAGAGCTGGGCCCAGGAGTGGCTCACGTCGATCTCCTCCAGCGTCCCGTCCAGGTACCGCCGCACCTGCGAGTGGATCTCGGCGACCTGCACCTCGTCCATGGGGTCGTAGCTCACGTGGGCGCGATTGGCCTGGGAGGAGGGGGAGGAGGCACATCGGCCACCACGCCAGCCCCTCTCCCTGCCTCAGCCTGGGGGGCTGGCTCAGGCAGGGGCTCTGGTCAGTGAGGGACAGCGGGCGTGAGGGAGGGGCGCTCTGCTGGAGGATCCTGGGAGGAGGGGTGGGAGGGCGAGGCGGCCTTGGCCTCCAGGCCTCCAGGCCCCTGAGCATCCCCCGGGCAGGCCCTGCACGCCTGCCCAGTGCTGCCACCCTCCACACCCAGCCTGCCCCATCCCTGACCGTGACCATTCCGTCTGCCGGCCCCAGCCCCTCGTCCTCCTGCCGCCTGCCTGCCTCTGCTCCTTGGCCATCCGACCCCCTGCCCGCCAGGCATCCCTGGTCCCCCCTTGGGGTTCCCCGAGTCTCCCTGATGCCGGCCCAGCCCGGCCCGTACCAGGCTGTCGTGGATGGCCAGCTCCTGCTTGAGCAGTGCCAGCTCCGTCTCCAGGTTCTTGACCATCCGCTGCCAGGGAAGAGCGGGGCGGAGAGGGCAGTCAGAGAGGCCCGGCTGCTCCACCTAAGCCCGTCCCGCCCCCCGTCAGACCGAGCGCTCCCAGGTCCACGGCCTGGTCCTGGCTCCGGACAACGCCCACCCCCGGTGCTTTCCCCCCACGGGGGGCGGGAGTGTAAGGCTTGAGGGGCCTCAGCAGCCCCTGCAGAGGAGACTCAGAACAGAGTGGGCACAGGCACCCAAGGGCCCCCCAAAACCCAACTCCCATCGGGCCCGTGTGGCCCAGTGGGCAGAGCGCCGGCCTGCGGACTGAAGGATCCCGGTCTTTATTCTGGTCAAGGGCATGTGCCGGGCACGGGCTCGGTCCGCAGTGGGGAGCGTGCAGGAGGCAGCCAATCCATGCTTCTCTCTCATCAGTGAGGTTTTTCTCTCTGCCTTCCTTTCTGAAATCAATTTAAAAATGTGTTTTTTAAAATGGCCACTGGAGGGAGCCCTTGGCAGCGGGAACCCGGACACACGCTGTGGCCAGTCCGGCTGAGCTGCTGGGGTCTCCGGCCGGGTGACTGTCCAGTGGGCCATCTGCCCGGGGCCGCCAGCCTCCAGCCACTCCCCCCTCCCCGGACGGACCGGAGAGAAGCTGCTGGACACGGGCTGGAGCGGCAGCGGATGGCGCCGGGCGGCACTCCGCAGCGAGGCTCCTCTGGGCGGGACGGATGCCGTGGACCCGGCACAGACACCTCCTGCGCTGCACGCTCCCCCTGGCCGGGCCCTCGCTGGGAGGGGCTCTCACGGACGCTGTCAGCCCGGGCCTCCCTCTGACGCCCGACCTCGCCCTTTCCCCGGGGCCCCACAGGGGTGTCCGGGCCCTGGCGGCGGCCGGTCGGGAGCGGGCAGGGGCCTTTGGCGGAGCCGGGAGGGAGGCCAGGCCTGGGTGCCCCCGCCCGAGGCGCCCGCGGGCCGTACCTCGGCGTCGTACTTCTCGTTGACGGCGGGCTCGGTGGTGACCAGCTTCATGCGGCTCGCGAAGCGCAGCGAGGACAGCTGCAACGGCAGGGACCTCGCTGTCTGGGCCGCGCCGACAGGACGGCGGCCGCGAGGGCCTCGGGGTCCCCAGCCCTTGGCAGGGGCAACCAGGACCACGACGGCGGAGGCCCTGCGGCAGCGGCTCACACCCCCGGCGGCGGGAGGGGCACGGGGCCCGCGGCCTGCGGCCGGCACGGGCCCTGCGGCCGGGAGCCGACGGGAAGGGCCACAGGGACCTCTGGGGGCAGCGGGGCTGCCCACTGTGCGACCTCGGCGGGTCTGACCTCTGCAGAGCCGGTGCCTCCGGTCCCGGAGGCTCAGGGGCGTGCAGGGTGCTCGGCACAGCTGCCCACCGGCCTCGGGCGGGACCCATTCCCGCAGCTGGAGCCGCTGGGGAGGGGGAGGAGAGGGGAGGGCAGGGCAGGCTCCCTCCCTGGGGCCACCACACACGCGCGGGCACACACACACACACACGCACGCACGCACACACACACACACGTGTCCGTGCGGGAGCAGCACGTCCGTGAGGGGGCCGCCTTGCGGCTTTAGCATTGGGGAAGAGTCGCCAGCTGCCCCTCCCCAGTCCACCTCGTCCCACCCCTGAGGCCCCGGCACTCCCCGGGCTCGGGCTCGGCTCGGCTCGGCACAGCCGGGCAGGAGAGCACCGCCGGGCGGACCGTTCAGAGGCCTCCACCATCGAGGAGGCCGTGCTCCAGGCGCCCCTGAGGGGAGCCAGGGGACGGGGCCGGACGCCGGCTCTGGGGAAGCCGCCTGAGCTCGGAGGGAGCCGTCCGACCTCCCAGTCCAGGCCCCTCGCAGGAGGTTCCCGGAAGTGGGCAGCCACCCCTGGTGCAGGAAGCTGGGAGCCCCCAGGAGGGTCCTGCTCTGTGGTGTCCGGGCCGGGACTGCGTGGGTTACCAGATGGGTGAAGTGCCCTAAACACCCACATTCTAAAACCAAACTTAAACAAAAACAAAAAAATACACGAAATGTCTGGCCCGGCCGGTATGGTTCAATGGTTGAGCATCGACCTAGGAACCAGGAGGTCATTGGTTCAATTCCCAGTAGGGGCACAGGCCTGGGTCGGGCTCCATCCCCGGTGTGGGGTGTGCAGGAGGCAGGAGGCACCTGGTCCAGATCCTCTCTCATCCTTGATGTTTCTCTCTCCCTCTCCTTCTTCCCTGAAACCAGTATTTTTTTAGAAAGTGAAAACGCTAAGGGGAGCCTTCCAAACCTGGTGAAGGAGGTGGCCCTTCCGAGGAGGGAGGGGCGGCTGGCACCCATGGGTGGGCACCGCCGTGGCCTCCCCGAATCACCTGTGACCCTCCCCGGTGGGGGGGACCTCCCCGAGTTACAACTGGAGCCACAGCCCTTCCCAACTCAGAGCCCATGACAGCCCGGCCTCCCTCCATCCGCCGCACAGCCCGCCAGCCCCGCCCCCTGGCCCTGCAGCCCCTCCTTCCTCCTTCCTGAGCCTCCCTCCCAGGCAGCCACCTGTGGGCCCTCCAGCCTCTGCCCGGAACATGGAGCTTCCTGCCACCACGGCCTCAGCGCCCGTCTCCCTCTCCGGCTCCAGGAAAAGCCTCCCCCTAGGCTCCCCCGACGCGGGGCCTGGACTGGCTCCTCCTCCCGAGCTGCTCCCGCCCCCTCCTCCCTGCCGCCCCCTCCCCATGGGTGTGTGCGCCCCCTCTGACCATGGGGAACCTCGCCGCCAGCTCAGGAGCAGCCCGGGGCGTGGCTGTGGCCTCGGAGCGGCTCTCAGCCCCCCTCCTGGCCGGCCTGCGGCGCTGCCTCTTCCTCTGCCCGGTCCGGTGTTCGGATCCGGCTGGGCCGCCCGGCCCGCCCCGTGTGGAGGCCCCTCTGATTCCCGCCCGCCCGGCTGCCACGCACCGTCTCGTCCAGCTGGGCCGCCTCCCCGTAGACGTTGGCCACCAGCACCAGGTTGCAGTTCCCCCCTGCGGGCGCAGACACGAGGCCCTGAGCCACGTGGTTTGTGCCCAGGTTCCTGAGGCTCTGGGGTCGGCACGGATGGAACGTGGGTGCCCCACACCCACGTGTGGAAGTCTGACTCCCCAGGGGAGGGGGCCGTGGGAGGCAATCAGGAGGGGCAGCCGGGAGGGGCAGGCGGGTCTGCTCAGAGCTGCACTCGGTGAATAACCAGACACCGAGGACAACGGTGTCCTTGGGCCCCACACAGACCTGGGCCCTGGGATGACACCGCCCTCACCCCCGGGAGACTGGGGGAGGAAGGACGAGGGGAGGCCACGCCTGGGCCGGAGGGAGAGGGAGGAGGGGGGGAGGTGTTCCAGCAGAGGCCAGAGCTCAGGCACGGGGCTGGGGTGGCCAGCGGGGACGTGTTTATGTGACGGGAGAGGGACCAGGCGTGCCTGAGGCCACTGTCAAAAGGCTGCACGAGATTCACGCCCGGGAAGGGGCAAGGCCACCATCGTAGCAGCGGACAGGACAGCCCTGGCCGGTGTGGCTCAGTGGATAGAGCGTCGGTCTGTGGACTGAAGGGTCCCAGGTTCGATTCCTGGTCAGGGCACGCCCAGATTGCAGGCTGCAACCCAGTGGGGGGCGTTGCAGGAGGCAGCCAGTCCGTGATTCTCTCATCATTGGTGTTTCTCTCCCTCTCCCTTCCTCTCTCTCTGAAGTCAATAAAAAAGAAAAGAAATCCCTGCGCCCGCCGCCCTCACCGAGGGAGTCCTTCAGGGCGTGGGTGAGCTTGCACTGCCGGAAGGGGATGTGGTCCCGCCGCTGGTCGCCGAGGGCGATGATGGCCTGCTCCAGGAAGGACAGCGACTTGTTGATGTAGGTGGCCTCCTTCAGCACCCGGCCCTCGGACTGCAGACAGAGCCATTCGCTCAGACTGGGAGCGGGCCCACCCCGAGCATGGACACCCCACCCCGAGCATGGACACCCCACCCCGAGCATGGACACCCCACCCTGAGCATGGACACCCCACCCTGAGCCCGGGCCGCCCCACCCCAGCCTGGGCGCCACAGAGCAGCACAGCGGTCACTCTCACACGCACCTGCGGTGCTGCTGACCGTGAGCACTGTGTGGAGTCCGCGTGGAAGCCACACGGACAGGCGTGCACGTGTGCAATCTGTGCCGTCACCGAGCAAACAGCCGGTGACCATTTACACAAACGGGGACGCACGCCCAGATGCACAAAGAACGCTCCTCCAAACGCACTTCAAATGCTTTTTTTTTTTTTTTTTTTTACTTTTTTTCATGTATCTTCCCACCTGGATATTTTTATGTACCTTTTGAGGTTGCATATGTTAACTTACAATGTTTCAAATTAGAATTTTAACGAGTATAATCATAATACTCCTTCATACTAGTCTATATAAGTAAAAAAGACTTCAATGCACACTACCTTTAAAATTTTTTTTCTAAATATTTTTATTGCTTTCAGAGAGAAAGGGAGAGGGAGAGACAGAAACATCAGAGCCTCCTGCACACCCCCTACTGGCAATCAATCCCTTGACCAGAATTGACCCAGGACTCCAGTCCACGGGCTGATGCTCTACCCACTGGGCCACACCGGCCAGGACAGCACACACTGCCTTGTTAGTTGGCCGTTATTCTAAGTTTTGGGCAGGGAAGAGCTTACTATCCGAGAGAGCCAAAGCCTGAGTCTATCTTATAACATCGTACCCTACTACCCTTAGGCTAAGGAATTTTTTCTAACTTGTCAATCACAGTTGACATTCCATGTTATTTTATATTAGTTTCAGCTGTGTACTCCAGTGAATACTTATGCTAATAATCACATTCATGTAAGCATTTCAGACGAGATACTCATGCAAATACCGCTGTGAACACTCACACTCAGAGAAAAGCTCATCACTTACTGAGTGCCAGGCTCCTCGTTAAGAATTCAGGGGCTACGCCCTGGCCGGTGCGGCTCAGTGGACAGAGCGCCGGCCTGCGGACTGAAGGGTCCCGGGGTTCGATTCCGGTCAAGGGCACATGCCTGGGTTGCAGGCTCAATCCCCAGTATGGGGCTTGCAGGGGGCAGCCGATCCATGATTCTCTCTCATCGTGGCTGTTTCTCTCTCCCTCTCCCTTCCTCTCTGAAATCAATCAATCAATATTTTTTAAAAAGAACGTAGCAGCTATGATCTCATTTCAACGTTAGAAAAGCCCTGCCCGGTGGGAAGGGCCTGTGTCGGGCTGTCCCTGCTCCTCCCGTCCCTCCAGCTCTGCAGGGCCACCTGCTCTGCGGTAGCTGTCGCCAAGCTCCTGGGCCTCTCGCACGGCCTGTGGAGAAGGATCCTCTGCCCCCCGGCCCCCGTCCCCGTCCCCCCGCTTACCCCAGACTTGCCCAGCCTTTCCGAGCCGGCCAGATCCACCAGGTTGATTTTGGAAGTGATGTACTTCTCATCAGATAAGGTCCGTGAATGGGCCTGAGGGACACGGGACAGACGCGGCTGAGCTGAGGCTGAGGCCCGGGGCGGCCAGGACGCCCGGCGGGCGAGGGCCCGCTCACCTCCACGTAGATGGTGAAGATGCAGTGCGACCGGGACGAGTTCTTGTTCATGGTGTGCGAGGCGATGATCCTGTTGGTCTCCCCCTGGGGAGGAGGGAATCGGGGGCGACGTGCTGGAAATGTAATAACCGGGCCCTGGAGTCCCCGCCTCGCCTCGCCCAGGCAGCCGGCCTTCCTTTCCGGCGGGCCCGCTACGGGCCGGCCACAGGGAGACAGGGCAGGCAGCGTCCAGGTCGGCGCTGGGACCCCCGGCGAGGGGCGGGGTTCGCACGGCGGGAGCGAGCGAGGGGGGGACGGGCCTCGGCGCTCACCTCGAAGAGCAGGCTGAAGGCGTCCTCCTCCTGGCTGGTCAGGTGCACCGACAGGCCCTTGATGAAGACGCCCTGCGGGTTCTCAGCGATGGCCACGGGCGCGGCGGCCGGCCCCGCGCAGGGCAGCGTGGACAGCAGGTCGAACAGGCTCTCGTTGTAGATCTCCAGGTAGGACACGCGCACGGTGATGGCGTGCGTGGGGCGCTCCTCGATCATCCTGAACACCTGGGAGGGCGGACGCGAGGGCGGGCGGCTGCGGGGGCTGTGCCGGGGAGGGTGGCCTCCGGGGCCGCAGGCAGGCGCCCGTCAGAGACCTTCTCCTGAAAGCATCGCGGTTCGTTGGGGTGACGTTTACTGTCACCTTGTTTTCTTTTTTAATATATTTTATTGATTTTTTATAGAGAGGAAGGGAGAGGGATAGAGAGTTAGGAACATCAATGAGAAACATCGATCAGCTGCCTCCTGCACACCCCTCACTGGGGATGTGCCTGCAACCAAGGTACATGCCCCTGACCGGGATCGAACCTGGGACTCTTCAGTCCGCAGGCCAACGCTCTATCCACTGAGCCAAACCGGTTCGGCTACCTTGTGTTTTTTCCCCATATATTTTTAGAGAAAGAGGAAGGGAGAGCGACAGAGAGATAAACATCCCCCACCGGCTGCCTCCTGCCCGCTCCCCAGGGAGTGAGCCTGCAGCCCGGGCCAGCGCCCTCACCAGCAATGGAACTGGTGGCCTGTGGTTCCCGGTCCGATGCTCAGCAGCTGAGCCACACGGGCCGGCTCCAGCCCCTGGCGTTTGAGGCTGCCATTCTCCCAGGACAGCGGGTACACGCTCAGGATGCCTTTTGGGGGGGGGAGCCCTATGCCTCCTGTCCACAGGGGTCCTCAAACCCAGGCTTCACCCCCAAAGGAAGGCCCTTCCCGCCTGCCTTCCATCTCCTTCCCACTTTCCAGACCCGGGGGGCGGGGGAGAGACACGGACTCAGACCTCAGAGTGGGCCAGCTCCGCTCCCTGCGATGGCCGAGGCGCTTTGGGGGGTAAGGGAGGAGCCGGGGGGGGACGCTCTGCCAGGCCCCTATCCCCTCATTCAAGCCAGGAGGGACCTGATTTGGGCCTCAGAGCCTCAATCACAGCCACAGACCAGCGCAGCAGCCACAGGCCAGTCCGCACGGCCCACGCCCTCTGTTACAGACGGACGGACGAGGAAACGGGCTCGGCATGGGCGAGGGCAGGGCCCAGAACCCGCACTCCGGGTTTCCTGAGCCTCTGACTCACGGACACCCCCTCCCCCGGGTGCATCCTGCCGCCCCGTGTCCCGGCAGCCGGCCGGCCGCAGCCCCTGCGGCAGAGCGGGGACCTGTGTGTGTGTCCCCCCCCCCCCCCCCCCGCTGCAGCGCCCGCCCGGGGCAGAGCGGGGACCTGTGTGCCCCCCCGCTGCTGCAGGGCCCGGGGCAGAGCGGGGACCTGTGTGCCCACCCACCTGCTGCAGCCCCTGGGGCAGAGTGGGGACCTGTGTGCCCCCCCCCTGCTGCAGCGCCCGGGGCAGAGCGGGGACCTGTGTGCCCCCCCACCTGCTGCAGGGCCCGGGGCAGAGCGGGGACCTGTGTGTCCCCCCCCCCCCCCCCCGCTGCAGCGCCCGCCCGGGGCAGAGCGGGGACCTGTGTGCCCCCCCACCTGCTGCAGGGCCCGGGGCAGAGCGGGGACCTGTGTGCCCCCCCACCTGCTGCAGCGCCCGGGGCAGAGCGGGGACCTGTGTGTCCCCCCCCCCCCCCGCTGCAGCGCCCGCCCGGGGCAGAGCGGGACCTGTGTGCCCCCCCACCTGCTGCAGCCCCTGGGGCAGAGCGGGGACCTGTGTGCCCCCCCCGCTGCTGCAGGGCCCGGGGCAGAGTGGGACCTGTGTGCCCCCCCCCTGCTGCAGCGCCCGGGGCAGAGTGGGACCTGTGTGCCCCCCCCCTGCTGCAGCGCCCGGGGCAGAGCGGGGACCTGTGTGCCCCCCCCCTGCTGCAGCCCCCGGGGCAGAGCGGGGACCTGTGTGCCCACCCACCTGCTGCAGCGCCCGGGGCAGAGCGGGGACCTGTGTGCCCCCCCCCTGCTGCAGCCCCCGGGGCAGAGCGGGGACCTGTGTGCCCCCCCCCTGCTGCAGCCCCCGGGGCAGAGCGGGGACCTGTGTGCCCCCCCCCTGCTGCAGCCCCCGGGGCAGAGCGGGACCTGTGTGCCCACCCACCTGCTGCAGCGCCCGGGGCAGGATGCCTCGGTGCCTGTAGTTTTCCGTGGTCCCCGTCATGGTGTACGTCTTGCCGGCTCCCGTCTGCCCGTAGCACATGATGGTGCCTGCAGACGTTTCAAAAATGGGGCGGTGACCTCCGGGGAACAGCTCCGAGGAGCTCTCCCCCAACCTCCACCCCACTCCCACCCCCCCCCCCCATTCCACCCTCTCCCCCCCACCCCATCCCCCCACCCCGCCCCCACAGGCCTAGGACCAGCCAGCACCGGCTGGGGTGGCCATCGGAGCCTCCGCAGAGACCAGGATTTCCTGCCGTGGAGGGTGGGCGGGCAGGGAAATGGGGACATAAATGCTCTGAGCCCGAGGCCCAGAGTGCTCTGCCGGCCCCTCTCCCCAGAGACCTGGCCAGGGCTTCTGTGGAGCGGGCGGGCGTGGGACACAGGGTGTGGGGAGGGAGGGAGGGGGTCTGAGGGAGCAGAGTGACTGTGGGCTTTTCTGGAAAGAAGGGGAGGAGCCGAGAAGGACTGAGCTCTGACCCTTCTCTCTTTTTGGTTAATCTCACCCGATTTTTCTACGGGTTAGTTAGGCATGTATTTTTTACTGGAGGCCCGGGGCGCGGAATTTGTGCGAGGGGCGCGGCCCCCGCAGCCACGGTGGTGGGCCTCGGCCCTCGCAGCCCCGGCTTCGTCCGGAAGGCCCTTCAGTCGTCCGGGCTAATTAGCATATTATGCTTTTATTTTTATAGATTTTAAAATATATTTTTATTGTTTCAGGGAGCAAGGGAGGAAGAGATAGAAACATAAATGATGAGAGAGAATCATGGATTGGCTGCCTCCTGCATGCCCCCTACTGGGGATCAAGCCTGCAACCCAGGCACGTGCCCTTGACCAGAATCGAACCTGGGACCCTCCAGTCCGCAGGCTGATGATGTATCCACTGAGCCAGACCAGCCAGGGCAGAACCCAGCCCTCGGTTAGCAAGGGGCTCGGGGCGAGGCCTCCCGGGGGGTTGGCCAGGCAGGAGGCAAGGGCGTTTGGAGTCCCGGGAAGAGATGGGGTGGAAGAGGCATTTCCCCTCAGTGGTGAGAATTCTTTGTAGATGGCAGATTCCCACCCAAGCAAGAGGGGCCGCAAGGAGGTCCATCCCCTTCTTCCCTTCGGGAAACAGACTGCCCTGGCCAGGTCCTCACCGGAGCCCTGCCCTCGGGGACGCTCAGTGCACTCACACCCTTTAGGTCCCCGTCACTGCCAGGCTCCGGGGCACGGGCCCCGAAGTCCCCCCCACGGGCCCAGGTTCCCTGCCCTGCCTCCGGGCGGCCTGTCCAGACCCCGTCCCCTCCCCACGGCTGCTTCGGGCGCTCACGGCAGACCCACCGGCGACGCCGCTGTGCCCTGGAAACAGCCTGCCTTTGCAAACGGATGCTCCCTTTCTGGGACTGGAAGATTTTTAAAAATATATATATTTTGTTGATTTTTTACAGAGAGGAAGAGAGAGGGATAAGAAAGTTAGAAACATCGGCCGAAGCCGGTTTGGCTCAGTGGATAGAGCGTCGGCCTGCGGACTGAAAGGTTCCAGGTTCGATTCTGGTCTGAGGCATGTACTTTGGTTGCGGGCACATCTCCAGTGGGGGGTGTGCAGGGGGCAGCTGATTGGTGATTCTCTCTCATCGATGTTTCTGACTCTCTATCCCTCTTTCTTCCTCTCTGTGAAAAATCAATAAAATATATATTAAAAAAAAAAAAAAGTTAGAAACATCGATGCCTCCTGCCTCCTGCACATTCCCCACTGGGGATGTGCCTGCAACCAAGATACATGTCCTTGACCGGGATCGAACCCGGGACCCTTCAGTCCACAGGCCAACGCTCTACCACTGAGCCACACCGGTTTCGGCGGATTGGCAGATTTTTTTTTTTAAATATATTTTATTGATTTTGTACAGAGAGGAAGGGAGAGAGATAGAGAGCTAGAAACATCGATGAGAGAGAGAGTCATCGATCAGCTGCCTCTTGCACACCCCCTACTGGGGATATGCCCGCAACCCAGGTACATGCCCTTGACCGGAATCGAACCCGGGACCTCTTAGCCCCCAAGCCGACGCTCTATCCACTGAGCCACACCGGTTCCGGCGGATTGGCAGATTTTTACCGGCTGCTAAATTCGGCACCTGGGCCTTACTTCCCGTCTCCGCCTCCTGGCACAGCCCGCAGGCTCAGAGCGGACCACACTTCTGTGGCCACGGGGGTGTGCACAGCATCTGAGCATCTCCGCTCAGGGGCCTTCTTTCTTTCTTTATTTTAAAAATATATTTTTATTGATTTTTACAGAGAGGAAGGGAGAGAGATAGTCAGAAACATCAATGAGAGAGAAACACGGATCAGCTGCCTCCTACACCCCCTCCCCCCCACTGGGGATGTGCCCACAACCAAGGTACATGCCCCTGACTGGAATCGAACCCAGGACCCTTCAGTCCGAAGGCCGACGCTCTATCCACTGAGCCACACTGGTCAGGGCTCAAGGGCCTTCTTTAAAGTTTTCATCTTTATGTATTGATTTTGGAGAGGAGGGGAGGGAGGGAGAAATGTCAGTTTGTGGTGCCATGCGTCAGCACATCCGCTGGCTGCTCCTGGGAGGTGCCCTGCCCGGGGAGGGGGTGCCGCTCTAACCACTGAGCAGCTCAGCCGGGGCCCTCAAAGCTGCATACAGGGAACGTGCTAGTCAGCAGCCACCAGGTGGTCCGAGTCTACCGACTGTGATACGGTCTGAGGGTTTTTAAATCTCTCAAAGGGGAGCGGAAAAAAAAATTTTTTTGAAAACAATCTTACACCAAACAAGTGTAAACATTTCCTGACCCAGCTGCTCTTAATTTGTTAAGAAATCAAACGTTCTGAAACCGGTGTGGCTCAGTGGATAGAGCGTCGGCCTGCAGACTGAAAAGTCCCAGGTTCGATTCCGGGCAGGAGCGTCTACCTTGGTTGCCGGCACATCCCCGGTAGGGGCTGTGCAAAAGGCAGCCGATCCATGATTCTCCCTCATTGACGTTTCTAGCTCTCTATCCCTCTCCCTTCCTCTCTGTAAAAGATCAATAAAATACATTTTTTTTAAAAATCAAACGTGACTCCTGTTTTTAGCGCTGTATCTGCACACGATCCAACACGAGAACATAAACCGTGGATGCTGCTGACCCTGGTGGACGGAAAGAACGCCCAAAAGCAGGGAGCTCAGAGCACAACATTCGAGCTCCATCAGGTCCATCCTCGGGGCACTGCCTTCAAAACTGAGCGGGCGAGTCGCTGTGACCACAGGAGCCCGCGTCACTCCTGTGAGGCCACCCTCGGCAAGAACGTGGAGGCCGGCCGCTGAGCACGAGCGGTTAGGGAGGGAGGCTCTGTTTTATTCACGGGGGCGGGGGAAGGAGGGGTGCGGAGGGGGGAGGAGTGCGGCCCCTCCCCAGTCACACGCCCGCCAGCCCCGTACCGTTGTAGCCGTCCAGGGCCTGGGCCACCACGGCCTTGGCCACCGTCTCGTAGACCAGCTCCTGGGAGGCGTCATGGAGCACGCCGTCCAGCTTGAAGGACCAGTCCGTCTGCTGGTTGTTGACAACTCCCCTGCGAGTGTCTTTTTTCAAGTGGATGTCGATGGTCTAGGTGGGAAAAGAGAGGCGATGGGGAGGGAGGGCGAGGGGGACGGCGAGATGAAGGCACAGTTGTTAGGAGACTGCTGTAAACGGGTGCAAAAACACCGCTGGTGGCTGCGGCCTGAAGTGGAGAAAAAGAGGGAGTGGCCCTCGGGGAGCGCGGACTCCACGCTGGTCGGTCTCGGGGAGAAGGAGGAAGTGCGGCCGCGCCCACACAGCCCGGGCTAGACCCATCAGCACCTCCCTCCCCGGCCCATGGCCTCGGGTCGGGGCCAAGCACCTTTCCCATGTTCTTACTGAAGTGCTTTAGGGCAGGGGGTTTATTATTACTTTAAAAAATATTTCTTATCAATTTCAGAGAGGAAGGGAGAGGGGGAAGAAACATCCACGATGAGAGAGAATCATGGACCGGCTGCCTCCTGCACGCCCCCTACTGGGGACCGAGCCAGAAACCCAGGCATGTGCCCTTGACCAAAATCGAACCCGGGACCCTTCTGTTGGCAGGCCGACGCTCTGTCCACTGAGCCCAACCAGCCAGGGCTAAAGGGAAACTTATTAACCAGAAAGAGGACGGAGAACGGAGGGGGGGGGGGCCGGAGTGCCCTCCCCAACGGCACTGCCGGAGGGAGCCCGGAGCCCGGGCCTTTGGCACGTCCCGTCTGGGCCCTTAAAGGACCAGGACCTGCTCCCGCCCCCGCGAGGGAGGCGCACGGAGAGGCCGCGGCGGCGAGGGCCAGGCCGCACTCACTTTGTTGTCGCTGCCGAACCGGATCATGTCATGGGCGAAGTCGTCGGTGGGCCTGACGCGGACAAAGGCGTGCACCTTCTTCCTCGTGCTCATCCTGGCTGCAGGGGAAGACGCGGCGGGTCAGCCGCCGGCCACCTCCCGGCCACAGCGAGAGGAGGGGGTGCCTCCACCGGGGGAGCCACCTCCCCTCTCCCCAGAGCACTGCCGCGCGGCGCCCACAGGGCCTGCCCGCCACGCCGGTCCATGGGCTGCCCGATGGCCGCACCGAGTCCACCGTCCACCCCACCCGAGAGGCTGAAGGAACAGGCTGAGGCTCCCTCCAGCCGAGCCCTCCCGCCCGGAGTCTTAGGCGTGGCTTCCAGCAATGCTCCGTCTGAGTCCGGATGCTTTGCCTTGTTGCCTGTATTTTCCTTGGAAGTACTTACCATGAAAAGCACTAAAACTAATTTTATCTTTTTAAAAAAAAATATTTTATTGATTTTTCACAGAGAGGAAGGGAGAGAGATAGAGAGTCAGAAACATCAATGAGAGAGAGTCATCGATCAGCTGCCTCTTGCACACCCCCTACTGGGGATATGCCCGCAACCAAGGTACATGCCCTTGACCGGAATCAAACCCGGGACCCTTCAGTCCCCAAGCCGACGCTCTATCCATTGAGCCAAACCGGTCCCGGCACTAATTTTATCTTTTAAAAAATATATTTTATTGATTTTTTACAGAGAGGAAGGGTGAAGGGTAGAGTTAGAAACTCCTGCACAATTCCTACTGGGGACGTGCCCACAACCACGGGACGTGCCCTTGACCAGAACTGAACCTGGAACCTTTCAGACGAGACCGGGCGCGTCCAGGGTGGCATGGCCGTCGACGAACCTGGGACCTTTCCATCTGCAGGCCGACGCTCTATCCACTGAGCCTGAGCCAGACCGGTTTCGGCAATTATTGCATTTTTTAAAAGCGCACTAAATAAAGGATGGTAACATTTCACAGGTATTGTCTAAGAGCGGTTCAGGGAGTGTCACTGGCGAAAAACGACTCCATGTTTAAGACATGAGTGTTCCTCCACACTTCCAGACACAAGCCGTGGTGGCCACTTGCCCTCCTCTCATAACCATGTTCACTCCCAGGCGGCATGAGTACGCATAGAAGCAAGTCAAACAGGGGGCCCTCCCCTTTCTGTTTCGTGTCAAAGCCGTGGGCACAAAACTCCAACCCCAGTCACAACCTGTCGGACGTCAGATCGAGTCAGCAAACAGGTGACTTTTCCTTTGCCTGTTGGAGAGGGTGCCACCTCCTACATGCCTCACGGATGGCGGCAGGAGTCTTTCCTGCCGGGCATCGTTCAGACCTTTTTTTTTTTTTTTTTTTTTTAAATATATTTTATTGATTTTGTACAGAGAGGAAGGGAGAGAGATAGTTAGAAACATCGATGAGAGAGAGTCATCAATCAGCTGCCTCCTGCACACCCCCTACTGGGGATATATGCCCGCAACCAAGGTACATGCCCTCGAACCCGGGACCTCTTAGTCCCCAAGCCGACGCTCTATCCATTGAGCCAAACCGGTCTCGGCCGTTCAGACCTTTTAATTTTTAGAAAAGGAACGTGAAAGGCCTTCAGGTGAGCCAAGGTCACGGCTTGTCCAATGTCAGTCCTGAAATCCTTGTCGGCAAACTGATATTTAAATTTTTATTTTATTTTATTGATTTCAGACAGGGAGAGAGAGAGAGAGGGAGAGGGAGGGAGAGAGGGAGAGAGAGAGAAATATCAATGAGCAGAGAGAATCATGGACCAGCTGCCTCCTGCACACCCCTTACTAGAGATGGAGCTCATGTGCGTGTGTCCTGACTGAGGACAGAACCATAACCTGCCGGGACCGGTGTGGCTCAGTGGATAGAGCGTCGGCTTGGGGACTGAAGGGCCCCGGGTTCGATTCCGGTCAAGGGCATGTACCTTGGTTGCGGGCATATCCCCAGTGGGGGGTGTGCAGGAGGAAGCTGATCGATGACTCTCTCTCATCGATGTTTCTGACTCTCTATCTCTCTTCCTTTCTCTCTGTATAAGATCAATAAAATATTTTATTGATAAAATATATTAAAAAAAGAACCATAACCTCCTGGATCATAGGTCGACGCTCAACCGCTGAGCTATGCCAGCCAGAGGGGATTCACTTTTTTAAAAAATATATATTTTATTGATCTTTTACAGAGAGGAAGGGAGCGGGATAGAGAGTTAGAAACATTGGTGATGAGAGAGAAACATCGATCAGCTGACTCCGGCACACCCCCTACTGGGGATGTGCCCTATGACCGGAATCGAACCTGGGACCCCCCAGTCCGCAGGCCGATGCTCTACCCACTGAGCCACGCCGACTGATCTTGAGAAACAAGAAGCCACACGTAGCTCTAACACGAGCTCCAAGCTGAAGAGACCGAAGAGAACCTCTCACCTCTAAGGTCACCTTCGTCGAGATGACTGGGAAGTTGAGCGTGGAGGCAGGTGTGTTTGGACTCCAGCAAACACCCTCAATCAAGCGCTGGGAGCCATTCCCCACACCAGCCAAAGGGCCCATCCTCCTCCTGGGAGGTTCCCATTGGGGCAGCCTCTGGGGGGAATGGTGCCCACAGGTCCCTCTTGGCAGCCCCCACCACAGACCGCACAAAGCCACGCCCACGCCTCGCCCTCCCCTCGGAGCCGGCCCCTGCTCTGCCATGCAGTTGGCCAACATGCACATGCAGTCACCCTGCTGTGCCTCCCAAGGCCCTCCCCATGCTCACACCCTCGGCCCTGGCATGCCAGGAGCCAGACCCGTCACCAGAGGCAAGCCCTCTCTGCTTCTCTCTCCACGGCACCCTCCTCAGCAGACCTCTGGGGACCCCGTGCACCCTGCACTTACTGAGACGATGCCTGTGACCGCTCTGACGCCACATCATGTGAGCGGGTTTCAGCTCCCAGATTACACGACCGGCTGCTGGGGGACAGGACTCTGCCTTCTATCTGAATTCCCCCCTCAGAGTCCACAACGGTACCCACACGGGGCAGGTGCGTGGTGGGGACGGTCATGGTTGGAAGTCAGAGGGGCGCTCAATCTCCACGTGAGGGTCCATCTTCGGTCACTACTGAGAGAGCCCCCGGGCATCAATTGTCAGGGCCCTCCACAGTCACCCCGAGGCCCACAGCCCCTCTAGGGGGCGCTCACTTTCCCGGCACCACGTTCAGGAAGCTATGTGCCAGCCCCTTCAGCACCCTCCTCCTGAGGTCCTCTGAGGAATGCTGCCATGAGCTATTTCTGAGTGGCCACCAGGAAGCCCCCCTGCTGTGGAGGCTCCCGGTGTCTTTGTTTTTGGGGTGGAAGAAACAGAAGTGCCACCGAGCACGTGACGGCTCAATGAAAGCAGAGGGGGCGGACGCTGGGCAGACAGGCACCAGGGGAGTTCCTATCTCACCGCGCACCTGCCAGACCAGGGCCCTCAGGGAAGCCTCACAGCCAGAGCTGGGCGGCATCGAACCAGCCCAATGCAGGGTCCACACGCGCCCGGCCTTGGGCTAAACAAAATACTCGGATCCACGCAGAAGCTGGCCCCTCTCCTTTTCTCACCCAACTTGTCGGACCCCTATGTGGAGTCTGGGAGACAAGTGGGCCTTAGGACCATCCCTGTCCTTCTCGGGAGCAGTTTTCTCATCTGTAAAGCAAAGGGCTCGGACTGGCGAGCCTCAAGCCCCTCCCGGTTAGAAAACAGTTAAGAGCAGAAGAGCCTGGGAAACCTCTGCACCCTAGCTTTGAGCCCTCGGAACGGCGGACGCCACATAGGACCCTCGTGGGGGGACAGGGATCGTTAGATCCGAAGACTCTAAGCCTCGGCCAGCCTGAAGGGCTCCCCGCGATGCCGCCCTGGGGTTCACCGGTCGGGGGGCCATGCTGGGGAACTCCCGGGTGGAGCGATGTTCGGATCCTAGCCGCTGCCCGCCGCCCCGGCGTGCACCCCCTCCTCTCAGACCTCCCTTCACCCCCTCCCGGCGGCGCGTGGAGCCTGCTTACCGCTCCGGAGGCAGCAGCCCTGCCGCAGCACCACCAATGCAACTGCTGCGAAGGAAAACCCGCGCGCAGCTGTCAGGTTGTGTACACGGTCGCCATAGCAACGGGGCCGCTTCCGGAGGTCCCGGAAGTCCTGAGGTAGTGGCGGAAGTGAAGCCTATGGTCCTCGGTGGAGATACGAGTAAGGTCAGGGCAGGGTCAGGAAAACAGGACACGGGACCGTCGATTCTCGGAAGAATGCGGCAGCTGCAGGTGCGAGACCAGGGTCGAGGTAGCCAGGGAACGAAAGTTGCGCAGGAACCAGGAAGCGGGGCTGCAGGGCTTCCGGCGCGGGACCGGCTCCGACTACGGCGGCCGCGCAGGCCCCTCTGCCCGCAGCCCTGCGCTCCAGCCGACGTCGGCGCGCGCCCGCGCCCGCGCCCCGCCCCGCGGAGCTCGGAGCCGGCCGGCCGGCCGGGCCTGCGCAGTCGCGGCGGCGGGCGAAGATGGTGGAGGACGGCGCGGAGGAGCTGGACGACCTGGTGCACTTCTCCGTGTCCGAGTTGCCCAGTCGCGGCTACGGCGTCATGGAGGAGATCCGCCGGCAGGGCAAGCTGTGCGACGTGACGCTCAAGGTACCGGGCGGCGGCGCGGGGCGAGGGCGCCGGCGCGGCCCGGGGGACAGAGGGGCGGGGCCCAGGGCGGCGAGGTCCGGGAGCCGGGGGGTGGGACCCGGGGCCGAGGTGGGACTCGGGGCCGGGGAGCCGGGGAGCCGGGAACCGGGGGGTGGGACCCGGGGCCGGGGAGCCGGGGGGTGGGACCCGGGGCCGGGGAGCCGGGGAGCCGGGGGGTGGGACCCGGGGCCGAGGTGGGACCCGGGGCCGGGGAGCCGGGGGGTGGGACCCGGGGTCCGGGAGCCGGGGAGCCGGGGGGGGGGGGGGGGGTGGGACCCGGGGCCGAGGTGGGACCCGGGGTCCGGGAGCCGGGGAGCCGGGGGGTGGGACCCGGGGTCCGGGAGCCGGGGGGCGGGGACTTCGCCGTCGCGGGCATCGCTCGCCGTGGTCGTTCCATTGCCGTCTCGGCTCCTGAGAACTTCCCGCAGCGGATGTGGCCCCGGCCCGGTGGCTCAGTGGTTAGAGCGCCGAGGGGTCCGGGTTGGATCCCGGTCCAGGGCACACGCCCGGGTTGTGGGCTTGATCCCCAGTAGTTGGGGGCGGGGGCGTGCAGGAGGCGGCGGATCACAGATTCTCCAAGTTGATGTTTCTGTCGCTCTCCCTCTCTCCTCTCTGAAATCAATGAAGCTATATTTTGTAAAAATAAGTGGGATTGTTTAAAAAGTAATAATGGAGCCATAGCCAGTTTGGCCCAGTGGATAGAGGGTCGCGGGTTCAATTCAGGTCAAGGGCACATGTCCGGGTTGGGTTTCCAGCTCCATCCCCAGAGCAGGGCGTGCAGGGGGCAGCTAGTCAGTGATTCTCATCATTGATGTTTCTCTCTCTCCCTCTCTCTTCCTCTCTGAAATAATAAATACATTTTTTAAAAAATAAAAAATAATAATGGAAATCGGATATGGGAATCTTTTGACGTAGAAAGCTCCTCGGCCCCACACTGCGAGAGCCCCTGCCCCTACCACCGCCCAGACCACCGCAAAGGTCAGGGACAGGGCGGGGGCTGCCCGCTGGCTGAGCTGCCCGCAGGGCCCGCCCTCCCGGTGGGCAGCAGGTCCGGTCCCTGCTGGGCTCTGGCTGGAAAGCCCTCCGTCTGTGGAGGACACATTTGCAAACAAGGTAAGACCACACGTAGCTCTTTTTTCCCTCTCACTGTTTTCCACGGGCTTCAGGGAACTTCTCCTAATGCTGGAGTCAGGTCTCCGGAGGCAGCGAGTGGCCGAGTGTGGCTCGGGTGTTGTAAGGATTAGGGTGACAATCCTAGTTGTGTCCTAGTTGGGCAGGTGACTTTGCCCAGCGCAGTGTTCCAGGGCCGCCAGCGGAGATGATCCTGATGCTCAGCATTAGCACGAGGATTACAGGAGCGCGCCTGTGGTGCTCTTTGCCCAATGCCTGGCGTGCGTTTCTTATCGCTGTAAACGTTAGAGAACAGAAATGCTTGGGCCTGCCCGCGCCAGGAGGCCCAAACACCAAACGCCAAGTACGGCCCTGGCCGGTTTGGCTCAATGGACAGAGCTTCGGCCTGTGGACCAAAGGGTCCTGGGTTCGATTCCGGTCAAGGGCATGTATCTCAGTGCAGGGGTTGGCGTTTTATGCCCACGTCTTTGACACGAAATCAATGAAAATACATTGAAAAAAGAAAAGGCTGATATGTCCAGGGTTGGAGTCTCAGTTTAAACATTAAGGAAAATCGAGGTAAGCGCTCAGTAAGTATAGATATTGGAGGGTGACAACTTATGGGGCTTCTAGAAGTGGATATAAATGTGTGTGTTCAGCCTGCCATTTGGAATTTGTTTCAGCTTCTAACGAATTCTGGATGATTTTATATAAACACTGAAGGCCCAGTGGGAGAAATTCCTGCCCAGCCTGCACCCTCTCCAATCCGGGATCCCTCTCCAATCTGGGACTGCTGGCTCCTAATTGCTCACCTGCTTGCCTGCCCGGTCACCCCTAACTGCCCCCCGCTGCCGGCCAGGTCGCCCCCAACTCCCCCCACCCCTGTTGGCCTTGTTGCCCCTCCCCTCCCTTCCCTGGCAGCCTGCTTGTTCAGTTGTTTGGTCGTCCCTCACCAACACCCCTGCTGGCCTGGTCACAGGCAGCCATCTTGTGAGGGTGTGAGGGTTAATTTGTATGTTACATCATTATTATATAGGAGGATAATGTTCATTGCCTTCAAAGAGTTTGCAAACCACTGTTGTATTTAATTGCCCAAGCCCAGAAGGAAAAGGGACTTTCCAGGGTCACAGCTGAAAGCAGGGGGAGCTAGGACTAGAGACAGGCTGCTGGGCTCCGAGCTCCAGGCCAAGTGCTCTGTCGTGACCTCCATCCCTCTTCTTCACTGACAGTGACTGAGCTGGTTGCAGCTGCGATCCTGTGAGTTGATCTGCCTCAGGTCAGCTGTAACCATTCCTAACGTAACCTTCCTGTCTTTCTGCCTTTTAAGGAGAGAAAGCATTAGCAGCATGCCGCATTCTCAAACCTCACTGTCAGCTCTTGACCTTCCTTAATTTTCTAGGGAAATATTTGAAATTTAAATTCCTTAGGTCTTGCTGGATAATTAAATAGAGGCATAATGAAAAAGGATAATATGTTGGATTTTTAAAATCACATTCTCTATGTAGGGCCCTCTTTGAAAATGAACGTGTTGAGCCTTCTCTCCAGAAAAATGTACATACTTACATATGTGCAAAATTTTGTATTTGTTCTTTTTTAAAATATATTTTTATTTCAGAGAGGAAGGGAGAGGAAGAGAAAGGAAGAGAGATATAGAAACATCAATGGACAGAGAATCATTGATCGGCTGCCTCCTGCACACCTCCCCCTGCATTCTTTCCTGAGAGCAGCTTCCCTGATGCCATCTTGGGTCATGAATCCAGCTGAGTTGATTCTATTAAAAAAAAAAAAAAAAAAAGTCGTTTTAGCCATAACCAGTTTGGCTCATGTTACCCTGAAGGTCAGGAGGACAGGAGTGCAGGCCTTCTTGGCAACCTGTAGCTCATCACTTGGTCTGGGGGAAAGGCTTGCATTCACGGAGGCTCTTGCCCTTTCCTCCCACCTGTAGGGCTCGTCCCCTTCCCTCTGGGCCACCTGCACCCATTGCTCAGGTCACATCTGTGGGGTTCACCTGGGTCCAGCGAACTGGGCAGACTCCCCAGGTTCAAGGAGTGTCCTCACAACTTCCTGTTCGTGAGATCCAGACCCTCCGCATTCACTCCTTCTGTCCTCCCCTCCCCTCACTCCTTTTTCTATTTGTGAGAACAGAATGGGGTCACCAAACCAGCATACTATTTGCTGACCCATACCTTTAGGACAGAGGATCTACCCACACACACCCACTTTGTTTTTGCAATCACTGATAAATGGCTCCTCCAAGATCTGCTGGTATCCGCCTTCCCAGCACTTCCCAGGGCCCCTGCTGAGGCTTTGAACCCAGATCTGAGAATTTAGCCTCCAGAAGGAAATGCCGTTTTTCGTGGGTGAAAGGCACAGGGTGAGAACACTTCCCTTTGCCTGTCCACCAGGCCCAGGCGGACAGTCTTCGCCGAGCCTGGCTTCCAGAGCCACACATTTGCTTCTGGAGTGTTGCCTAATTGTCCCATTGGTTGTGACGAGAGAGTAGGTGGAGAAGGATGTCAGGAAGTGAGGTGAGGACTTGTTGATGCGTGCCATTTCTGTGTGATGAGTAAGGTGGTGAGCGCACAGGTATAATTACAGAGCTAGGACAGTCATGGTAAAAGGAGCCACGGAGGTCCAGGATCAAAGCCGTTGCTTCTGCAGATGACACACCTGGAGGCTTAGGGCTGTTGAGGGATCGCCCTCGGCCAGCGCTGTGTGGCCTGTGCTCCAGCCCAGCTGTTTGTGAGCGGAAGCGATGCTCACCTGCCTGCGGGAGGCAGGACCCGATCGGAGCTCACCTCTGCCGGTCTCTGGGCGTGGAGGGCCGTGGTGTTTTCCAGGTGCAGCACCACTCGTGTCGTGGAGGGAGGAAGGTGGAGGCTTTTCTGCTAGTCTTCTGGACAAATCCAGTCCTTGATTCTTTTGATTTTGAAATGACTTTGTATTGGAAAACTTGTGCTTCTGACTATAGCTCACTCCCAGGGTTTTGGAAAAATCAGTTACGAGCCAGGCAAGCTAACCGGGGTCCGCCCTGAGCCTCCCGGAGCATGGCGTGGGGAACCCCTGGTGAGGTAAGAAGCCTGGGTCTGGAAGGGCTTCTCTCTGCAGGTGGCTTCTTACTGTTCTAGAAGGCTGGGTTATGGGAGGTGAGACCACGATGCTTTTCTACGGGTGTGCTCCACGCCCTCCCTCTCCCCCCAAACTATAAGCATCTATTTCCTGCTTTGGATTTGGGGGTGTGGCCACTCCGGTGCTTCCTGGGGGTGGTACCAGCCAGCTTCCCCCACAGTTGCTTAGTAAAGGCCTTCGACTCCCACAGCTGATCACACCACCACTTGTTTCCAGCGGGAACAATGAGCCAATCAATGACCGGGAGTTGGCAGGCGTTTCCTGTGAAGAGCCAGATAGTAAATATTTTAGGATTTGTGGGTCTTTCAGTTTCAGTTGCAATTACTCAGCTCTGGGGGTGAGCACCGAATCGGCGGTACGCACCCGAGCGGGTATGTGTCTAGTAAAAGTCACTTACACAGCAGCCATGGGCCAGCCTGCTGTGGTCGCTGGTCCCTGTGTGCACCGATGCATGGCCTTGGTGGAGCTTAAGGCTTTCAAAGCAGGTTACACTTGCCTAGTTGTCCCAGCGGAGACTTCTTTGGTTTCAAGTCTCTATAAATTGGGAGATCTCGTTTAAAGCAAACAGCTAATGCAGGAGTGAAGAGCTGTCTTTCCCCCGCTCACTGCAGGGGAACGGGCTGTCCCGGTTGGTGACTGAGTAACTCTCATAGGAGAAGTCACTGTTAAAATTTGCCTCTGAGCTTGAGTCTGTGGCTCTGCTGGAGCCGGGAGCATTGACTGGAGCAGCCGCGCTCCCTCCCTCTCAGTCGCAGCTGAGGCTGCTCGGCTGTTTGCAGAATGGCGGGCCCCAGGAGACCCGTGGCCGCTGACTCCAGGCACCTGTCGGCTGTGTGCAGGGCCATGAAGGTAAGGGCCAGAGTGTGGGTTTCCGCAGGCCAAGTCGATCTGTGTGTCAGCTCTGGCGCAGAACACAGACACACTTTTTAAAAATATATGTATTTTATTTTTATTTCTACAGAGAGGAAGGGAGAGGGATAGAGAGTCAGAAACATCAATGAGAAACATCCATCAGCTGCCTCCTGCATGCCCCTTACTGGGGATGTGCCCGCAACCAAGGTACATGCCCTTGACCAGAATCGAACCTTCAGCCCACAGGCCGACGCTCTATTCACTGAGCCAAACCAGTTAAGGGCAACAGTCGGCAAACCGTGGCTCTCGAGCCACATGCGGCTCTTTGGCCCATTGAGTGTGGCTCTTCCACAAAATACCATAGTCTGGGCAAGTCTATTTTGAAGAAGTGACGTTAGAAGAAGTTTAAGTTTAAAAAATTGGGCTCTCCAAAGAAATTTCAATCGTTGTACTGTTAATATTTGGCTCTGTTGACTAATGAGTTTGCCAACCACTGCCATCACCGAAAGGTTTTGGATTCAGTCCTGGTTGGGGCCATGTATGGGAAGCAGCTGATAATTGTTTGTCTCACATCCATGTTCTCTCTCCCTTCTTCTCTCTCTAAAATAAAAATCAATAAACATATCCTCGGGTGAATTGAAAAAAATGGTTAAAATGGTAAATTTATGTTATGTTCATAACACATTCAAAAACAGAGTTAATAAGCTCACGGGTATTACCAGGTGGGCAGGTGAGGCTGCTGGAGGGGCTGTGGCCGTCTCTGCAGCCAAGTCCCTGCTCAGAGAGGTCTAAGGCCAGATGAGTGCGTGCTGGCCTTCGGCCTCTGCGGCTGGCCTCTCAGCCGGGCAGAGCCGTCTAGCTGGCTCAGACCGGGGCTGCCCTTCAGATGGTCACGTGAAAGGAGCGGACTTCCGGGGGACGCATGTTTTGTTTTTTTTTTTTTTTTAAATCAATCTTTATTGTTCATATTATTACAAAGGTTCCTCATTTCTTCCCCCCTCCACCAGGTTCCCACCCCACCCTCCGTCCACCCCCCCTCATCCCCCATTGTCCTCATCCATAGGTGCAGTTTATGTTCAGTCTCTTCTTCCCTCAATTTCCCCAATAGTAAATCCCTTTTCGGATAGTAAATCAGTTACTTAGCATTTTCTCATATCAATAATACCTCCACATGCCCAATGATACACTTCACACAAAAGACATTTCCCACTAGGTCAACCAGCCTCATCCAGGCCCCACCCAAGGCACTCACAGATCAACACCCCAGTCCTAAACTAACTCAACACATCCAGATCTAAGCCTTCATCACTTGATTCAGCAGACCGGGGGACGCATGTTTAAGGGCACCTAAGTCGCGAGCTTACTCTTCCTGTGCCGATTTGTAAACTCTAAACGTCAGGTGGCCCTGACAAGGCTAACCTGAGGGCCGCGCCCATGTGTCTCCCCAGAAAAGGTTTGCTGGTGCCGTCTGCAGTCACCGGTGGCTTCCGTCTGTGTTGCTCCCCGTGTGGTGCTGCTCCATGTGAGCCTTACATTCCTGTGCATCCTGTCCGCATCCTCATTACGTCCGAAAGGAAGCCCTTTCCCTTCCACCGTCTCTCCTTTGTTCGCTCTGTGTGGGGACCGCACGCCAGCAGCGAGTCACGTGGGAGTAAGTCCTGGGCGTGGCTTTGGCTCGTCCACTCTCTTTTATGTTCTGTTGTGGCTCTTGTCGCAATGGTAGTTCCATAATTGTGTGCAGTGTTGTCACTCCCGGGCTGTGACTGAACATTCGCTGAGGTGCCCACACAATAGGTGCTCAGTAAACCACTGCCCCCTGTAGACACGCTTCACCTTCACCCAAACCAGGTTTTTGTGGGTTTGTTTTTGGACTTTAGTCCCATGCCGAGAGAGCATCGTGTGCAGCTGGCGGGTCTGCTCAGCTCTGATCCAGTCATCCGCCGGGGGTGGCTCCCATTCACTCTCATTCAGAACGTGCTCAGGGCTCAGAAAGTGTCCTCTCTGTCCATGTGCCCCAGCACCGTTCTAAGTGCTGGGGACAAGCAGTGAGCAGAGTAAGCAAAGCCTCTGGGCGTGAGCTCACATCCTCATGGGGGAATTGGCCGGCGTAAAAACTAATCCAGAAATACAAAAGGCTGATATGCAAAGTGTCCAACTGGCCGGTCGCTATGACACACACTGACCACCAGGATGCAGAAGCTGAACACAGGAGCTGCCGTGATGCGCACTGACCATTTACAGAGAAACAGCACCTCAGACCTGGCGTCCACAAAGCAACACTCAGCTTCTCCCAAGTGGGACACAGGCCCCCCACCACCCCAGAGTGAAACCCCCACGAAATTGCAGCCCACCATGGCACAAGATGCGGCCCACAGCCCAGTCCAGCTTGCAAATGGTCGCTGTGGGCACCAGGTAATGACATCACGGAGCAACGCACGGCTTCCTCTCCCTAGTGACTAGCCTCCTTGGAGTTTCTGCAGCCCAGGAACATAACTTGCTTTACAGCCAGGTGCAAACATTTTACACTTTAACCAAATGCCTGTGAAGCGTTTTCACGTACCTCATCTCATTTAATCCTCACAGAAGTCTGGAGTAGGAGATAGGAGACTCATTGGAATCCTATTTTCCTTTCATTAGCTGGAAAACGGAGACTTAGAAAGCTTAGAAACTTGACCCCACTGAAAAGAAGTAAGGAATGGTGGACCTTGAAAGTGAGTTCAGATTTTCTCAATTTGCAGAATATAGTCAAACACGGCTGCAGTTAAATATTTCACTCTTTGTTCTCCCTGCGTGATCTACAATAATTATCTGCTTTGTGTTGATATTTATTGCTGTGTTGCTGACAGTTACCTGAAAGAGAAGCTGTGGCCCTTCACTGAACTGGGGAAAGTTAGCTACATCAGAAAGCAGGTCTAATTAGGCAAGTTTGTTCTATATATATATAAAAGGCCAAGTTGACTCACACATGTGATACATATAAAACTCTAGCTGGCACCAGGTGTTTCCATCTGTCATTGTTGACCATGAATTTGGTTGACACTTCTGTTACAGAGAAAGGGCGATAGTGATATTAAAATATTCATTCTAATTAGTTTCCTTTCAGTGTGCAGGAGTCCATGCACGGGGCCACTAGTTCAGTGGGAAATGCCCAGTGGTGATGGTGCTGTGAAGAGAAATAGAGCAGGGCGGGCTGAGAGTGCTCTGAGGAGATGGAGTGAGGAGAGAGTGTCCCGGAGCAGACCTGAGGGAGCAGTGCTCAGAGCCTGAGGCAGGGGCAGAGGTGGTGTTTCAGGAAACAGCCAGCAGCTGGTGTGATAAGAATCCGTAATCTGTGACTGAGTCACCGAGGCCTAGGGCTCACCTGAAGGGAGGCAGTCACCTCCGTCCCCCCAGGGTCCTGGGCGTCACCTCTCCCTCTTCCTCTGTACTTTCACCGCTCCCACCCGAAGCCAGTCATCGCACCGGGCGGTGTGACTAAGGAAGCCAGGACAGTAACTGTTGGCTTCCTCATGAACGCAGGGGGCCAGGGGCATGCCGAAGGAAGGGGGGTGAGGCCTCCCGGGAATTCACCGCACCTTTTCCTGCTCCCCATTCTGGAGAGAGGATGCGAATGGGCGAGTGAGAAAGACCACTGGGGCTCGTTCTTGTGAAGAACAGGGAAAGGGGAGGCTGGGGCGGGAGGGGCAGGGGGGTGAAGCTGCTTTCCCTCACCCCGAAGGGCGTCTGGGGAGAGCCGGTGCTGGGGCAGGGCAGCAGGTGGTGGCTGGTGCCGTGGACGAAGGGAAGGGCTGCTGATTGAACTGCGTCTGGTCATTCTAAGCTGCTCACAGAAAGCCGTCAGCCATCTGAGGTGTAAGCCAGAGCTTACGGATGTCCTGCAGGCACTGACCGTCTCTCCCGGGCTCTGCTGGGACTGCCCGCTGTGTTCCCGATGCTCAGGCCCAGACGTGGCCCCTCTCGCGTGCCCCCCGCCGCCCTCGGCCCCTCGTCTGCCTCCTGTGCTCCGGTTTCTGGGCCTTGGCCCAAGGATTCCTTCGCGTGGAGTGTCCACTCCATCCGCACAGAACCCTGCCCGGCGTCAGGTCCTTTCCTGCTTCTCCTTGAGGGGAGAGAGGGGCCAAGTGCTCCTCTTCTGCTCCTGGGCGCTTGGCCCGTGTCTATTCAGCCAGCCCTGTGGGCCCACGCTGCACTCCTGCCTCCCTGCCGGCCTGTGCGCCCGTGAGGCAGAGCCCTGGGCGTCGCTGTCCTGGCCCTGCCCTGCGAGTGCCCACCTCCAAAAGCATCCCGTACCCACCAGGTGCGGCTCTCCCTCCTCTGTGCCCGCCCCCTTCACTGCAGCTGCACAGGTAGCACCAGCATTGCCTGAAGTCCAGCATCGCCTGCGGACCGAAGGGTCCCGGGTTCGATTCCGGTCAAAGGCACGCACTTGGGTTGCAGGCTCCTCTGTGGCCCAACCATATGTTTCTCTCACATCAATGTTTCTCTCTGTCTCTCCCTCTCCCTTCCACTCTCCCTAAAAAAAATCAATGGAAAATATCCTCAGGTGAGGATTAAAAGAACAAAAAAGATGGGGGGGGCGGTCAGACAGTGCGCTTGGCAACGCCGTCAGAACCCCAGGCTGGACGGGGATGTTTTACTGTGCGCGCCGTTTTCCAGCCCTGCCCTGCGTTTGTGAGGACGAATAACACACGAGCAGACCGCCCGTGGCGTGCTCACCGCTGTCCCCCTGCCTTGCCCACCCGTATCCTCACACACCACGTCCTGCTCGCTCTGCTCCCGGAGAGGCAGGGAGTGGCCAGCTCCTCGGCCTCACCAGCACCCAAGGTCAGGCTCAGGAGCCTGAATTTAAAAACAACAATAATGACATATTCATATATATCACCGAGTAATACTAGGTCCTATCGAATCGTATTATTTGTAAACTTGTTACTTCATCAGACCTCTGAGAGGACATGGGGAGCATTTCTACACCACTGCTCTGTCATTTTTTAACGTGTGTTTTTACGAATTTCAGAGGGGGGGAGAGAAACGTCAGTGATGAGAGAGAATCATTGATTAGCTGCCTCCTGCACGCTACTTATAAAAAAGATGGATGGCTGAGACCGGTTTGGCTCAGTGGATAGAGCGTCGGCTTGGGGACTGAAGGGTCCCGGGTTCAATTCCAGTCAAGGGCATGTACTTTGGTTGCGGGCATATCCCCAGTAGGGAGTGTGCAGGAGGCAGCTGGTCGATGACTCTCTCATCGATGTTTCTAACTATCTCTCTTTCTTCCTCTCTGTACAAAAATCAATAAAATATATTTTTAAAAAAAAAGATGTATGTGTACATGACCAAGCTTCAGGTAATATCCAAAAAATAATAAGTTATATTCACTTAGATTATGAGTGTGTTTTTTCATTTCTGCAAACTTTTCATATGGCTGTTACACTGTTTTTAATTAACAGACTATTTTTCAGAGAAGTTTTAGGTTTATGGAAAGACTGAGCAGAAAGTACAGTTTTCATGAACTCTCTTGTTTCTTTAATTACCGGGAGAGAGAAAGGAATGGCCGTGTGAAAGTGCACCGCCCCTACAGGAACGAGGGCACGGACTGGTGCCCTGACTGGGAATCGGGCAGCCGCCTTCGGAGCAGCTGCCTCAGCTCAGTGCCCGGCCAGCAGAGCCGCAGCGGCAGGCTGGCGGGTTCCCAGTGGCAGGTGTTTTCTGTCATCTTCAGGTAACCTAAAGGAGCTTGTTAACACCGTGTTTCCCCGAAAATAAGACATCCCCTGAAAATAAGACCTAGCGCAACTTTGGGGAAAAAATTAATATAAGACACTGTCTTATTTTCGGGGGAACAGGGTAGATCGTCATCATACTATAGACAATGATAATACTGTAACATCATTAGTTCACGAGAGGCCCGGTGCACGGATCCGTGCATCCGTGGGCTCCCCCAGCCTGGCCGGCGCCCTCCGCAGTTCGGACCCCCGGGGATGTCGGGCCCCCGGGGATGTCGGGCCCCCGGGGATGTCGGACCCCGGGGATGTCGGCCCTCGGGGATGTTGGCCCCTCAGGGATGTCGGGCCCCTGGGGGATGTCGGGCCCCTGGGGGATGTCGGCCCCCTGGGGATGTCGGGCCCCTCGGGGATGTCGGGCCCTCGGGGATGTCGGGCCCTGGGGGATGTCGGCCCCTGGGGGATGTCGGCCCCTGGGGGATGTCGGGCGGGTGGTTTCGCTGGTCCCTGAAACCACCGGTCCGACATCCCCCCAAGGGCCTGACATCCCCAGGGGCAGTGGTTGTGAAGCAGCGGCGGCCTGCGGGGAGGAGCCCGGCTGGTTGCAGTGCTGCTCCCGCTCGCTCAGCCCCGCTGTGCCTCCTCCGCTGCTCAGCACGCTGCCTCCCAGGCGGACAGGCTGGAGCTGCCAGCGCCCGGGGGTCGGCTGAGTGGTGCTCCGGCTGTGGGAGCACACTGACCACCAGGGGGCAGCTCCTGCGTTGAGTGTCTGCACCCTGGTGGTCAGTTCCCATCATAGCGACCGGTCATTGGGTCGCCTAGGCCTGTGGTCAGCAAACTGCAGCTCCCGAGCCGCATGCGGCTCTTTGGCCCCTTGAATGTGGCTCTTCCACAAAATGCCACGGCCTGGGCGAGTCTGTGTTGAAGAAGTGGCGTTAGAAGAAGTTTTAAGTTTAAAAAATTTGGCTCTCCAAAGAAACTTCAATCGTTGTCCTGTTGGTATTTGGCCCTGTTGACTAATGAGTTTGCTGACCACTGGTCTAGGCTTTTAGATAAGTACTTAATAGCTATGTATATTACACAGCTATATAGAGAACATATCTAGGTAATAGTAAGTAATAATAGGTTATTGTTGTAATAGCCCTCAAGTATTATGGTTATTTGAACATTTACTGTACCTATTTCTGTAGGTAAGAAAAACTTAAAAGAAATAAGTAGGAGTCACAGAGCCCCCTACTCGGTACCTGATACTCTTTTCTAAATGTATTTGTTTTTTCCTTTTCTAGATTTAACCAAGGGAACCTATGGTCCCTTGGACTGTAACCGTAGTGAGACTGCTGTCTTTTTCCGTGGGGTTCCTTCAGACCACAGGAAATGGTTGATTTCCTCTGCTGCTGTAGAAGATGGGGTTGGATTTCAGTGAGCTATCAGTGAGCTGTTTATGGGCTGACTGAGGTCCTCTTACCCTCAAGGAGTTGGCAGTCCCTGGAGCATAAACCGACGCAGTCCCTGAGGCTGAGGCTTCCCGTCTCCAACGTGGACCCGTCTTCTCACCCGACCTCTGATCAGGTTCCGGCCGGAGTGGGAGCGGGCTGCTCTGCCAGCGCTCGGCGGTTGCTCAGGACGGTGGCCGGTGGGTTGGGACCAGGTAGGAAGATGGGTGCTCAGGCCTCACCTCCTACGTTTCTGATGGACGAGGCTGCGTTACCTGCAGAGGTGATTAGCACTTAACGCCACGGGCTGGAGGGAGAACGGTGTGGCGGGCCTCGGAAGCCAAAGGTTCGAGCAGGCACGCTGCTGGTGCAGGCCCAGCCCGAATGCCTCTGCCGCAGGCTTAGCTCATCTTTTTGAAAGGAGCAGACGCTTTGTCAACAACACGATCTCAGTGCTGAGTTCCTCAGGACCGACAGTGCCTCCGAGGGCAGCAGAGAAAGTCTGAACATCAGCAGAAAGTCCGGGGTGGTGTGGGCTGGCATGGGCTGGGTGGAGGAGAGTCGTAGGTAAGTGACCAGTCCTCCAGCGAATGTGCTCCCGGGGCTCTTCGCAATATATGTTCCCCATGAGTCTAGAGCAGAGGCAGCAACTTGCTTCTGCCAGCGGGCAGAGCAGATTATTTTTTAGAACCTGCACCTGGGTGTGTGCCCTGACCGGGAATCAAACCGGCAACCTCTCAGTGCTGGGACGAAGCTCAACAGCTGAGCCACACTGGCCGGGCAGATAGCTGTCTTTGCCGGTGCCTGGTCACTGTTCAGGACGCAGCTGTGCCAGTCTGTGGCCACGTCTGCGTTCCGGTCCTATCTAATAAAGAGGGAGTGTACTGATTGATCATCACTCCCTCACAAAGACACGTCTGCGTTCCGGTCCTATCTAATAAAGAGGGAACATACTGATTGATCATCACTCCCTCACAGCTGAGGCCAAGTTCCCTTTAGGAGTCTTTTTTTTTTTTTTTTTTTTTTAATATATTTTATAGATTTTTTACAGAGAGGAAGGGAGAGAGATAGAGAGCTAGAAAAGTCGATGAAAGAGAATCATCGATCAGCCGCCTCCTGCACACCCCCTACCAGGGATGTGCCCCCAACCAATGTACATGCCCTTGACCGGAATCGAACCCCCCCCAGTCCACAGGCCGATGCTCTACGGCTGAGCCAAACCGGTTTTGGCTCCCTTTAGGAGTCTTAACAAGCAATCAGCAGGGAACTGAGGCTACGCCTTCCCCCACCCTGTGGGGCTTGACAGGGGACCTCAGGCCGTGCTCCCCACCCAGTGGGGCAGTGCTGGGTTGGGGGAACTAAGGCCACACCCTCCACTCAGCAGGGCTTGAGGGAGGACATAGGCTAAGCCCTCCCCCGCCCCCCAGTGCCAGGCTGGGGAACCTGAGGCTCTGCTCTCTCCCTCCCTCCCCCGTGGGGCTTGATGGGAGGGAACCTCAAGGCACACCCATTGCTCCATCTGTGCGACCTCAGGCCACACCCCCATCCAGGCATCCTAGGGACCTGAGGCTACACCCCCTCCCCGGCAGGGCTTGACAGGGTGGGTCTGGCCGGGTGTGGATCTAGCCCAATGGAGGGTTGGGGGCCAGATCTGGGTCTCACTGGATTTTGAGGCACATGTGGGTGGGCAGGACTTGACTGGGTCCCCCTTTTAATGTGCACGAATTTCGTGCACCGGCCACTAGTAAAACTGTATATGGACACTGCAGTTTGGATGTCATGGCTCTGCCTTCTTTGATTTCCCCTCCATATACAAACGGGAAAACTGCACAAGCCAGAGGCAGGCCCTAGACCAGGGTGTGTGGCCCTTTTTCGAAGGTCTTAAAAGTGACTTCTGTGGAGTCCTGAGTTTGAGGACATTTTCTTTCTTCTTCTTCTTCTTCTTCTTCTTTTAATATTTTATTGATTTTTACAAAGAGGAAGGGAAAGGGATAGAGAGCTAGAAACATCGATGAGAGAGGAACATCGACCAGCTGCCTCCTGCACACCCCCACCGGGGATGTGCCCGCAACCAGTGCACATGCTCTTGACTGGAATTGAACCCAGTACCTCTCAGTTCACAGGCCGACACTCTATCCACTGAGCCACACCGGTTTCGGTGAGGACATTTTCTTTAACGAGCAGTCAGCTAGCACTGAATGTGTGTCGTGCACGGTTTTAAATGTCGTATAGATGTTTTCTGATTTCATCCTCAGAATAACCCCAAAAGAAGGGCTCTTACCTAATTTTGCAGATGTGTGCATTGAGGCCCAGAGAGGCAGAGTAGCCAGCCCAGGGTCACGGCAGTAGATGGCAGGACCCGGGTTTGAACCCTGGAAATCTAGCTCCACAGAACTGGTCTCACTACCATGACAGGTGGTCTCCCTGAGAAGAAGACTCACAGTTACTGACGTCTGACCTGAAGGCTGTGAGAGATTAATTCATCCCTGCTGCGTCTCCGTCAGAGACTCCTTACACACCAGCTCACACCATTAGGGTTCAAATCTGTGCCCGGAAACTACGGGTGATCCTCTCTGGCTGCCCACCACGCCCCCAAGGTGCTCTGCCTGCGGCCGGCGGCTGCTCACTTCCTGCTTGTGAGCCTGGGGGCAGGGCAGCGGCATCTAATGCTCCATCAGGAAGAAATCTGTTGGCACCCTGGCTTTCCTTGGGAACTCCTGGCTCAGGTGACTCGCTCAGATTTGGCCCCGCGGCTCCTCCTGCTCCCAGCAGCCGCACCGGGAATCTTGAGCCCACGTGGCCTGTGACAGGGAACAGACTGGTGTCATGCTACACCGTCCCTGTTGATCCAAAGATACCACCAGCGCAGGGCTAGGACGGAATGTTTCCGTCTCTCCCAGGAAGAATGGGAAGGCGTGTGAGTGTAAGAGAGGGAGAGAGGGGGAGAGGGAGAGAGAAGGGGAAAGGAGGGGGAAAGGGAAAGGGGAGTGGGAGAGGGAGAGGGAGGGAACATGTCGCATGTTAGGAGGCCAGTAAGGTGCTCAGGACGTCTGGGAGCTTCTGCTCAGTTACAGCCGTAGGCCCGCCCAGCTGTTTTCTTTTGGGGACCACAGCGTCCTGCATAGCTATTGCCGGCACCCCCAAATCCACGAGTGCAGTGCAGGTCTTTACTTTGTGTTCGGTTGCTTTCCACATGTATGTAGATGTCACCAAACCAAAAGGAAAAGCTCACCTGGCTGGTGGTGCTCCGTGGTTAAGCGTCAACTTATGAGCCTGGAGGTCACGGTTCAATTCCCATTCAGAGCACATGTCTGCATTACGGGTTTCATCCCCAGTGAGGGGCGTGCAGGAGCAGCCAGTCATTGATTATCTCCCATCACCAACGTCTCTCCCTCTCCCTTCCTCTCTGAAATCAGTAAAAATGTTTTTTAAGAAGAAAACTACATAAATAAAAAAGGGAGAAGCTGCACTGAAGTTGTGTAAGCTCTCGTTAGCACAACGACCACCTGCTGAGCAGCTGCATCCAGTTCAAGCCCCTCCTAGGCAGATGGGAACCCTGAGGCGTGGGGTGAGGGCAGAGTTGCCGTCCCTGGCAGCAGGGAACTGGCTTGGGAGCTGGTTCATTGCATGAGCCATGACCTTAGCTGTGTCCCTCTGGGGCGGTCGCAGAGAGATTGGCATGTATTTTGACCTTTAATACTATGCTGTACGTTCTAATATTGTCTAATCGGGTGGTTTATCGCCATAACGTTTTCCAGTTGTATAATGCTTCTCTTGAGAATCAATCAATTAGTGAATTAGTAGATTCCTATATTCCTTGCCCTGCCCCCGTGAGTGAAATCCTGTTTCCAGCCTGGGAACTTGAGGCGTGGTGGAACTGGGCGACTGGCTTCTGTCTGGGCAGAGCTGGCCCTGAAGGTTTGTCTCTGGCCCAGGCCCGTCCATCAGCCTGAGCGTGCGGATCTCGGCGTTTCTGTCTTAGTCCTCGATGGCGTTTGCGCTCAGCTGGGTGCAGCGGGACTTTTTAATCCTCACCGGGAATATGTTCATGTTTATTTTTTCACCTAATAGCTATTGAACTTTTGGGCAAGTTACCTAACTTCTAAGTCTTGGCTTACTGGAATTCATGGCAGAGGACCAAAATGAGAAAATACAGTGGGAACTCAATAAATGACTATCCTTTTTCTTAAGCGACATTTAAAAAACTGAGATTATGAATGAGGGTATTCGGTGTTTTTATATCTTTTCACAAAGTTTAGGAGCCCAGGGCTGTAGTATTGGAAGGTCTCTCAATCGTTTTAGAACCAATGAAGGACTCCCTCAAACTCTTTAACTAAAATCCGCTTCCTTAGGCCTGTCACAATATTATAACGTACAGCTTAGTATTAAAGGTCACAATACGTGCCAGTCTCTCCCTCTGCGACCGCCCTAGGGGACACTGCATAAGGTCCACCCAGCGCCAAGGTTCCCTGCTGCAACTCTCTGCCCTCACCCCACGCCTCAGGGATCCCATCTGCCTACGAGCGGCTTGAACTGGATGTGGCTGCTCAGCAGGTGGTCGTTGCGCTGCCCTGCTGCTCCCAAATCCTCTTTTCGGACTCACTCTCCGTTAGCTCTCCTCAGAAGATGCATCGTCTTCCTTTCCCGTCCGGGTCTCCCTCTTCCAACAGAGACTGGCTTTAATGGACACGAAATTCAGCTCGTTGACCAGCCTCTCCCTGCCTCTTTTCTGCGAGCTCTCCTGGAACTGGTCACCCAGTCCCCACACAGGCAGCTTGCTCTGCGTGTCTTCCCACTTTCCAGGCGAGAAGTAACTACATAGCGTTGAGCACGGCAAGTTGAACCCACATTTTAACACCCGCCCCCTGTGATATCCTTAAAATGACATAAGGGAGAAAAGGTTATCAGCGAATGAGCGGCTGTTGGCGTGTTAAAGGCACAAAGCCTGTGCGATGAGCCGGTGGGCCAGAGGCACGGGAAGAGGGAGGGCTGTAAGCGGAAGCTGGACCCGCTCCAGAGCCGAGAAACCAGGAAGAGACAGAAAGAAGGCTGGCCGGAAGCTGTGAGAAGCGATTAGAGGCCCACAGTCCCGCCCCCGCACTCGGGGCCGGGCCTCTGGTCTAGACGGTGAATCAGAGGCCGGCGGAGCAGAGAGGACGGGTGGCTGGAGCAAACCTGGAACACGGGCCTCAAAGACAGAGTCCAGCCCGTGAACGCAGTGACCGCCGGCCGCCCTCACCGGGGCCTCCTGCCCGCCGGTCCCCTCCAAAGCCAGCCTGGGGAGGGCACAACTGCTACCAGGGCCCCAGATAAATGCCCTTCACCTGCCACCCAGGCGACATGTGGAAACCCCTTCACGTCCCGCATGGTACAAGGTTCGGGTTCTGGAGAAGGCCGCACACAAATGAAAAGCATTAACTTGGGAAATTTGGGAATGGGGGCCAGGCGGAAGCCCGAGAGGACGACTCCTCACCCCTTTCCTTAGGATGGAGATTATGGGATACACCCTTATCCCCCAGGCAGGAAACTCCAATAATAGCCAATCAGCGAATTTACTTACAACTAACAGGTGGAGGCTGCTTCCACTACCAAAGTCTAGTGATTAGCTCTGACCCTTCACAGCAATTCAGGTTGACCAGCCCTGCAGACTCCCCGTCCAACCTCTGCATTAATAAACCGATGATCGGCTTCGGCCGTGACGTCCACAGGCTGACAAGCCTAGCCCCGCCCCCACGGCTCCCCAACAGCTTCCAGAGGTGTGAGCAGTTGACCAAACATCACAGACGTTTAGAGCAAGCCTCCAGCATAGCCGGCAGGCCACACGGACGGGCCGGAGAACGCTGAGGAGCAGCGAGGGGAGGAGGAGGAGGCCGTTCTCCGTGAGTGAGAGATTAGGGGAAACGTTGGTCGTGAAATGTGGACAGTATAGCTTTTAAAAAGAGAGAAGAAGCTTCAGGAAACAAGAAGGACCTCTCAGACTTAGTGGCTGAGGATGGGAGAGCCAGTGTGTGGTTCCAGAAGGGCCTGGGTCACGGTTTGCAGGACACCGGCTCAGAGCCCCCTCCGGAGCGGAGCGGCCCTGGAGGGGGCGTGTGGGTGCACGAGGGGGACAGACGGGCCCAGCGGGAACCCGGGACGACGGTGACAGGAGACCTGAGGTGGGTGAGAGTCGGCTCCTGTGAGGGCCGGTGGCGGGAGAGCAGCCAGTGCTTCGTGCGTTGATGGGAGCTGCAGGCTGCGCGGAAGGGAGCGTCCTCGGGCAGGTCGCTGGGGCACTGGTAAGGACTCCCTCGCTCCGGCTCCGGCTCCGGCTCTGCCGGCTCCGACAGCTCAGAGCCCCGGTGGCTGAGCACGGGCCGCACAGCTCATGGGCCACGAGGCGCCTGGGCTCCGTGGGGTCTGCCCCAGGCTGGTTAGTACCCAAGGACGCCCCAACTTTTGACCCTCTGCGCCGCCTCTGCCTCTGACCCCCACCTGTGCCCCTGTTCCCGTTGGTCTCCCCGCCTTATCTCTTCCTGTCTAAGCCCTTGCTCTGGGGAGCCTGCTGTGAGGGCCTCCGCGCGTGTGGCCGTGCCCGTCCTCTGCCTCCCGGCATCGGAAGGAAGGTCAGGGAACAGGTCTGGGGTTGGGGAGTCGGGCCCTGGGGAAACCCGCCACGTGGCGCACCCGGTCAGGCTGGCATGTGGGGAGCCTGTGACTGTGCCAATGACGTGTCCATGGCAGGACCCGGCGTGGGAACACTCGGGGTCTCCGATGATCACGAGGTGGACGCCTTTGCTGCCATCCCGGGCAGGGCCGCGTGGAAGGGCGTGTGGGGTCTCTGAATTTGCCTTCCTCCCTCTCTCTCTGTTTTACTTGCCCGCAGATTGGGGACCACAAGTTCAGCGCTCACCGAATCGTCTTAGCAGCCTCCATCCCATACTTCCACGCGATGTTCACCAATGACATGATGGAGTGCAAGCAGGACGAGATTGTGATGCAGGGAATGGACCCCAGGTACCGCTCCTCCTCCGACTCTCCCGGCTGCTTCCCTGGTGCCAGTGCCCGGGGGCCGAGCAGGACACGGTGTCTACAGCTCCGCACTGTGCACCTCGGTCCGTGCGCACACACACACACACACACACACACACACACCATGCACGCTCCATCCTGTGCACGCTCCGCTCTGTGCGTGGCGGTCAGTAAACAAGTTAGGCCCTAACAGTGGAGCCTCTGCTCTTTGCTCTGTCAGCACATTTAACAGGCAGTAGAGTCTAAGGTGCATTTTTGCCTGGGACGGGTACAGAGGTGGGGGCTGTCACTCTCTGCACTGCTCTGTGGCGCCGTGTGAGCGGGCACACTTTTCAAGTAAGAGCCCGGCCTCGGGCTGGAGCAGTGACTCCAACACTGGCCGGTAGCCTGCCGTTTGCTGCCTAACCTTACGCGGTGGGAATGCAGGGAGAGGGCTGGGCACCTGGGCGCCCTCTGCTGATTGAGGGTCCCACCCCAGTCCGGAGAGGGTTTGTGACCACACACGGCAGGCCGGGGACTTACAGGACGCACACAGCGGGGTCTGAGGACAGTTGCACTCGCTCCTCAGAGGTCTGTGTTGGAAGGAGCCGTGCTGCCAGGCACCTGTGTGTGTGCGGAGGCTGGCCTGGGGGTGACACGGAGGCAGCTCTCCTGCACCGACTCCGGTGGTGGGACCTGGTGATAGGCAGGTGCAGGGGGCTGACCGGGAAGAACGTGATGTCAGGAAAGCCAAGGCGAGCGAAGGAAGAGGGGCCTGTGTGTGTCAGGGAATCGGACGGCCTCTGTGACGAGGTGGCATTTGAGCCCAGACCTTCATTGAGGTGAGGGAGGGAGCCGTCTGGGGACGAGCCCTCCAGGAGAGGGAGCAGCCCGTGCAGAGCCCTGAGGTGAGAGAGGGCACAGAGTGGACGGTGACGAGGCTGTGCAAATGGAGGAGCCAGGCTGCCCGCAGTCCTGGAGGTGAGATTTGGACTTTCCTCTCAGTGCGTCGCGAGAGAGAAGAAAAAGCTGGGATTCTCCTTCTGGAAATTTATCCCAAAGAAGTAATATTCCAGCACCATTATTTATAACGGCAGTAGGATGGTGGTAGCTATTACACCGAGACCTTCTGGAACACTCTCTAGCAGCCGCTAAGGATGAGACGTGAGGGGCGTGTAGCAACACGGAAAGGGCCTCATGCATCTCAGGAAGGTTTATGCCACTCAGGCAAAGAGGGTGAAAGGGCCCAGGAAGGTGGCACCAGGGACCTGCTCAGGAGTGACATGTGGTCCTTGCTTTCTCTTTTTAAACGTTTCTGTCACAAAACTATTTGGGCAACACAGACAAGAAGCAGGACGCGTCTGCCCTGGGGAAGCACGATTCCTTCAGGAGCTCTCCAAGGGCATGGCTGTCGGGTGGGTGTCATGGCTGTCATGGCTGTCAGGGTGGATGTCATGGGTGTCATGGCTGTCAAGGTGAGTGTCGTGGCTGTCATGGCTGTCAGGGTGGATGTCATGGCTGTTAGGATGTATGTCATGGGTGTCATGGCTGTCAGGGTGGATGTCATGGGTGTCATGGCTGTCAAGGTGGGTGTCATGGGTGTCATGGCTGTCGGGGTGGATGTCATGGGAGTCATGGCTGTCAGGGTGGGTGTCATGGCTGTCAGGGTGGATGTCATGGGTGTCATGGCTGTCAAGGTGGGTGTCGTGGCTGTCATGGCTGTCATGGCTATCAGGGTGGATGTCATGGGTGTCATGGCTGTCAAGGTGGGTGTCATGGGTGTCCTGGCTGTCGGGGTGGATGTCATGGGAGTCATGGCTGTCAGGGTGGGTGTCGTGGCTGTCAGGGTGGGCCATCCGTCCCCAGGCGGAACCGCCCACCCGCTCAGGGCTGTGTCTCTGGGCGAAGACCGTCTCTAAGGAGTGTCTTGCTCTTCCCTCCAGCGCCCTGGAGGCTCTCATCAACTTTGCCTACAACGGCCACCTCGCTATCGACCAGCAGAACGTCCAGTCGTTGCTGATGGGGGCGAGCTTCCTGCAGCTGCAGAGCATCAAAGACGCCTGCTGCGCCTTCCTCCAGGAGCGGTGAGGCGGGGCGGGGGCACCTCTCCCTTTCTGGAACCCGGCCAGTTCGCGAGTCTTGGGGCCCAGAGTGTTAGAGTGAGCCAGGAGGGTGCTCCACAGAAGCGCCCTTCCTTTCTTCCTTCTTTCCTTCCTTCCTTCCTTCCTTCCTTCCTTCCTTCCTTCCTTCCTTCCTTCCTTTCTTTCTTTCTTTCTTCTTTCTTCTTCTTCTTTTTATTTTATTTTATTTTATTGATTTTTTTACAGAGAGGAAGATAGAGGGACAGAGAGTTAGAAACGTCGATGAGAGAGAAACATTGGTCAGCTGCCTCCTGCACACCCCCCAGTGGGGATGTGCCCGCAACCAAGGCACATGCCCTCGACTGGAATCGAACCTGGGACCCTTCAGTCTGCAGGCCAACACTCTATCCAATGAGCCAAACCGGTTTCGACCTTTTTAAAAATATATTTTATTGATTTTCGAACCTGGGACCCCTCAGTCCTCAGACTCTACCCACTGAGCCACACTGGTTTCGGCAAAGCGACCTTTCTTGAAGGCGGTGTCAGGCAGTGTCCGGCCCTGTGGGTTGAGCCCTGAGGAACACAGTTTACGGAGCCCTGCCTGCGCTCTCCGTGGCCTGACTGGTCCTCCCTCCCCAGGCTGACCAGCTGCTAACTGACCGCTCTCACCCAGCTGGCTTAGCCGGTGCTCCCTGGCTACTCCACAGACATCTCCTTCGTTTAGCTCCTTCCCCTCCTGACGGTCGCCATCTTGTTCCCCTTCAGCTTTAGGAGCCCACCCAGATGCCACCTCCCGGGTTTTCCTGTCCCTTGTATGCTCCTTTAGGGAGGACGATGGGCTCACTCTGTCCCCCCTGTGCCCAGCACTGGACAACGACCTTTTGATGGCTGAGCAGATAAAAGTCCCCGCCCTCCTCCTCCCGCCCCCGAAGCGGCAGAGCTCTTAGTCATAAGGTAAAGCCGCCCGTTCCCATGGCGGCTCGGACATGGGGTCAGTGCGGGCGCTCCCAGGGCCTGGTCTGCTCCTGACAACTGACCACCAGGTTCCTCCGTCTCAGATGTGCCCTCTAGAGCCGACCCCTCCCTGTCCCTCCTCCTAGCACCTCACACACATTAACCCGGTGCCCTCAGCTCCGGCTCCCGGCTAGCCACCTGCCCGGGGCGCAGTGAGGCCTGGCATGGTGCCCTCCCGGGTGCGGGGTGGGTGGCTTTGTGGTGAGGGAGGTGGTCTGCTCTGGTTTGGCAGATGGAGACCCGCAGTCCGGAGCTTGGCTTGAGCCTGCCCTGGGTGCCTTCTGGGCAGGCGGAGGGCTGCACGTCGGGCGTGGGGCAGACACTGAGCCGCTTAGGGAGCAGACTGGATTTAGTTCCCAGGAAAGGGGAGAATGCTGAGCAGGCACTCTGAGGATGAAGTGGCCTGCCTCACCGGGACAACAGCTCCACCTAGGGGCTGTGGCGGGCAGCGCTGCACCAGATCCAGGCCCTGTTACAGGGTCGTGTCCCTAAAACATGCTGAGAAAAGGGTTTTTAGACCAGAGCTGCTCTTCATGCCCCAGGGACGTGTCCTTTATCGCTTCTCTGAGCCTCGCTCCATCTGAGGAGGAGGCCACGGCTGCCCCGCACCGTGCACAGGCCTGGCGAACGCGGCTCCCTGGTGGTGGCTGCTGGGCCTGTTCTGGAGTCTAACCATTGGGCCCACCGGCCTCCGTCTCTGTAAACAGACATGCAGGTCCTGAGGTTGGAGGTCACTTCTCCTCGGGCCTTAAGCTCTCAGCTGTGCCTCTGCCTTCAGCGGCCGGAGGCGCCCACTCAGCCAAGGGGCCGGCAGCCGGGGGAAAGCAGAGTCTCCGGCGCCGGTTTCCTCTCCTCCTCCGAGAGCTGCTCCCGAGAGGCAGCGGACGGCTCACTGCTTTGCGTTCTTTCTTGTGCAAAAGGCTTCACCCCAAGAATTGCCTGGGCGTGCGCCAGTTTGCGGAGACGATGATGTGTTCCGTGCTGTACGAGGCGGCCAGCAGCTTCGTGCACCAGCACTTCGTGGAGGTGTCCGTGTCGGAGGAGTTCCTGGGCCTGCCCCTGGAGGACGTGCTGGAGCTGGTGTCGCGGGACGAGCTGAACGTCTCGTCCGAGGAGCAGGTCTGTGGGCGGGGCCGGGGGGGGGCGGCTCTGGATGCGGAAGGCACCACGGACCGGCTTCCACCGGGAGATCACGTGAGAGCCGGGGGTGCGTGTCACCCAGCGCGCTCCGTGTCGGAACCCCACGGGGAGCAGAGAAGAGTCCTCAGGAGACGAGTTGGGACGACGGAGGGGCCGGGGATGCCTCAGCAGAGGGACGGTCGGGGCACAGGGATGTGGCCCCTGACTGGGAAGAGTCGCCCCAGAGCGTCCACTCTGTCTGGGCAGGTCTTCGAAGCCGCGCTGGCCTGGGTCAGGTACGACCGGGAGCAGCGGGGGCCCTGCCTGCCGGAGCTGCTGTCCAACATCCGGCTGCCCCTCTGCCGGCCCCAGTTCCTGTCGGACCGCGTGCAGCAGGAGGACCTGGTGCGATGCTGCCACAAGTGCCGGTGAGCGGGCGGGGCTGCCGGGGCTGCCGGGCCCCTGTGGGGGGCGGGAGGGAGGCGGGGGGGCAGGCCTGGAAGCGGGAGTGTGGGCCCCACGGGGAAGAGGCCTGCTGGCCTAGCCCCTCGCATCGTGCCAGGGACCTGGTGGACGAAGCAAAGGACTACCACCTCATGCCGGAGCGCCGGCCCCACCTGCCGGCTTTCCGGACGCGGCCTCGCTGCTGCACGTCCATCGCCGGGCTCATCTACGCCGTGGGAGGCCTCAACTCAGCAGGTACCTTGCAGCTCCCCCCCGCGGAGCCCTGCCTCGCTCTCCGAGGGTGAGGGAGCACCCACCGGCCCCCTGCCCCGGCCCCTCCTGCGAGCGGCCCCTCTGGCCCACCTCGATTTTAATGCATTGCTCTGCAGTGAAGCTGTCAGCTGCTAGGACCATTGGTCAGAATATCGGGGCTGAAGAGGTTAGCCCGGAGGCCTGGCCCCTCTCCTTCCCAGCGGGAACGGAGGCCCGTGAACTTCCACCGGCTCAGGGTTGGTTTTGGCCGAGCAGGGACTAGAACGTGGGTCCGGACTCCTGAGCAGCACTTGCTCTGCTGCCCACTGGCCATGGAGGGCTCAGCCTCGACAGGGCATAGTCGGAGATCCCGCTCTGACCCCCGGCTGACTAATCCCCGAGGTTCGGCTGTGAGAAAGTCACCTTCAGCAGGACAGACACACGGCGTCTGCTGCGATCAGCAACCTGGTCCCTCTATACGCTCGGTCCTGTGAGCACCCGCTTTGCAGTCCGGGTGCCAAGGGCAGCTCTCCTATCAGACAGTCAGGGTTTGGGGAAGCTCCGTGGCGCCCCCTGTGTGCCCGGCTCCATCGCGGGCAGGAGGGACTCAGTCGGGAGGCAGGACACCTGGGTCCGGGCAGTGCAGTGACAGGAAATGGTCATCTCAGGTGCAAGGGGGCCCGGCCTGGCCACAGTGCCAGCAGGTCTGTGGAAGGTGGGTGGGGGGCAGTCCAGGCAGCTTTGTTTTTAATTGAAAGTTAACAAGGGGTGGTCACTAGTCTGACCTCTCAGTTCGCAGCTAGTAGCCTGTCGAGTGGCAGGTGCTAAGTGCCCAGAGCAGGGAAGGCGGGGCCGGTGCTTCATTTGACCCTCACAGAGGCCTGAAGGAAAGGGCTGAGTCCCACCCCTGCTGCCGAGCGCTGGGCACACTGGAGCTCTGCCAGGTCTCTGTCGGGTCCCCCGATCCGGCAGCTCTGCCCTCGGAGTGCTCCCCGGGGAGGGCAGAGGACAGGACCCAGCCACTTCCCCGGTCCAGGCCAGCGGCTGAGAGCGGGCGCTGGAACCCTCCGGCTGCCTCCTGTCCAGCGGCCGGCACGGCGCCGTGAGCAGTGGAGCCCATGGCAGCGTGAGACGGCCTCTCTCGGAAACAACCCTCCATGGGATTCTCCTTTCCTTCGGGGCGGAGGGCTGGGGTTATCAGACTGGAACTGCCTAGAGGGCCCTTCGGCGTGCAGAGCCGACAGAGCCAAGCCATACAGCCCCGTGACCAGTGCCCCGGCTGTGTCCCGCCAGGGGGTCGTTGGTTTAACGTGAGTAGCAAATTTTTACGCAGGTGACTCCCTGAACGTGGTGGAAGTGTTCGACCCCCTCGCCAACCGCTGGGAGAAGTGCCAGCCCATGACGACCGCCCGCAGCCGCGTCGGCGTGGCCGTGGTGAACGGGCTGCTCTACGCCATCGGGGGCTACGACGGGCAGCTGCGGCTGAGCACCGTGGAGGTCTACAACCCCGAGACGGACACGTGGGCCCGGGCGGGGAGCATGAACAGCAAGAGAAGGTACCACACGGGCTCGGCGCCGAGCGGGGAGCAGGGCTCCGGCTGCCGCGGGAACATGCCTGCCGCGTCCTCGGGCACCAGGGCGGAGGGGGCTCGGGCAGGCGGAGCTGTTATACGCGCCGATGAGGCCTGTGCGGCGGAGACAGCCGCCGCGGCCGGGAGAGGTCCGGGCCCCGGCCAGGCCTGTTCACTGCCCGGGGAGCACGTGAGCAGCCATGCTCTCCACCTCAGGGCCCCAGGCCTGCGCACCGAGGCCGGGAGGTAGGCCAAGCCCTCGCCTCCCACCTCCCTCCGCCACGCCCGCCTGCTCACTCACCTTCCTGGACCAGCAGCCGTGGTGCCCGTCCACCGGCCAGCGCCGAGATGACGGCGCCCTCCTCCCGTCTGCGCGCGTGTCACGTGCAGAGTGTGTGTCCGTGTGTGTGTGCGTGTGTGCGCGCACGCGTGTGCCTGTGGGGGGGGGTGTGTGGGGAAGGTGTGGGAGGGGTGTGGTGTGTGTGGGAGTGTGTGGGGTGTGTGGTGTGTGTGTGTGGGGGGTGTGGGGTGTGTATGTGTGTATGTGTGTGGTGTGTGTGTGCGCGCACGCACATGGTACATGTCTGCGTGCGCGTGGGGGGGTGTATGTGTGCGCGCACGCACGGGGTACATGTCTGTCTGTGTGTGCGTGTGCCTGTGTGTGGTGTGTGTGGTATGTGTGTGGGTGGAGGGGTGGTGTGTGTGCGTGCGCGTGCGTGGGGTGCCTGTCTGTGTGCGTGCGTGTGCCTGTGGGGGGGTGTGTGTACGTGCGTGTGCGTGGGGTGCGTATCTGTGTGCGTGCGTGTGCCTGTGTGGTGTGTGTGTTTGCGTGCGTGGGGTGCGTGTCTGTGTGCGTGCGTGTGCCTGTGTGGTGTGTGTGTTTGCGTGCGTGGGGTGCGTGTCTGTGTGCGTGCGTGTGCCTGTGTGTGGAGCTGGGCAGTTCTTCCCTCTCCTGCCCCTCGGAGAGGCCACCTGGGCTCCGGGGTTCCAGAGGGACCCGAAGGCGGAGAGAGCAGTCCCGGCCACAGCACCACCGAGCGCACGCGTGCCCCCTTTCCGCGCTGCTCGGGCCCGCCCGCCTCGGGGGAGCGCGGTGCTTTTCCGCAGCAGCAGGGGAAAGCCCGGGCCGGGCCCTCAGGGCTGAGTGTTTGCCCCAGGCCGCTTGTCCGCTGTGCCTGGGGCTTTCACCTTGTGAGGTCATGCGACCACACCAAGGTCATGTGGCCGCATGTGTGGTGGGAGAAGGGTCAGCATGCAAGTCCTTGCCACATGCATGTGTCACGCCGTGGTGCACATGTTCCACCTCCATCCGTGTCAGTGCGTGGCCTCACGCCAGAGGAGCTGCCTTACTGCCCAGCAAGACCAGCTCGCACAGGGCCCCACAGGCGTGCGGGGCGCAAAGCTGTGTCCCCCAGCAGTCCTCCCGCCGCCCCTCCGGCTCCCGGCAGCCGTGGGTCCTCGGCGGCTCTGTGGCCTCGACTGGCTGCTCCACAGCCCAGCCCGGCTGCCTTCTGCCCCCACGGCAGGCACTGCTCCCGTGTCTGTCGGCGCCAGCCGCCTCCCCGCCTCAGTCAGGAGGGCGGGGCCGGGGGCTCGTCCCGGCTGTGGGTGCCCTGCTCCTGGAGTGGGTGCCCTTCAGTCACAGCTGCCTACCCTCCTCGTCACTTCCCCGCGGACCTCCCCCTCGGCCCTTCCTGCCGCCAGCCCTTCCCTCCTCCAGCCGTGCAGGCTGCTTCCGGAGCCTTCTCTCACGGACTCCAGGCCACACCCACCAGCATTCCCCCTTCCCCCCGCCTCGTCTCTGCCCCCGAGGGGGTAGCTCATCTCACGCGTGGCCCCTCGCTCTTCCCGTGTTCTTGTTGAACTTCCGTGTTGTTGCTTGTGTCGCCCTGAAAGGACAGCGGCTGTCCCGGGAGTGTGACCCCCAAACCCAAGCCACCCGCACCCCGCACCCCTGCCCCCCGCATCCCACACCCCACCCCCCGCACCCCCGTCCTCCGCACCCCGCACCCCCGTCCCCACACCTCGCATCCCCGCCCCTCGCACCCCCCCCCAAGGCCAGTCCTCTCCGCGTTCAGGCGCTCAGGTCTGTGCCCGGCCGCGGCCTCGTGTGGGCGCTCTCGCTTGCTGGGCAGTTGAGCCCGTGGACTTAGGTTCCTGTTGTCAGACGCCAGGATTTACCGAGAACCCCCCCAGTCCTCCTCCGTTTGGTGAACACAGGCGCCGGCCGCGAGGCGTTTGTCGTCACCGGGGCTCCGGGCGGACAGATGGCGTGGCTGTGCGGCCCGGGTCCTTGGTGCTGGGGAGCTGGCGTGTCTCACTCGCGCCTGAGCTCGCCTCTGTGTGACGATGGGTGCTGCTTCGGGGGGTGGGGCCGTGCAGGCCTGGGGCAGCTGACACTGCCCTCGCGCAGCCGCGGGGGCTGTTCCCTCCCCCGCGGCATCGGCCGTGCAGGCCGTGTGTGCAGCGGAAACGCTGGCCGAACCTGGTAGTGAGTTGGGTGGGAGGGTCATGGTAAGACACCGAACGTGCAAGGGCCTGTGTGTACACGCACCTCACACAACACTCAGGCTCACGAGGGAGTGTGGGGCTGCAGGCCTCTTGCTGAGGGGTCAGGTGGCCTTTGAGGAGGAGGACAAGGACTCTGACCAGGACCGTCCAGTCCATCAGACCATGGGCACAGCCGGGGGCGGGCACGGGGGCGGGCATGGGAGACGGTTCAGGCCTGCGGAGTCGGAGTCGGGGTGAGAGACGGGAGCCCAGGGCAGCGGCGGCCCCCAGCTCTCACCTTGACTACCACACCCAGGTGTAGGCTGCCCTCGAGGCGGCGGCGGCGGTGGGTCTACATCGCGGGCGTAGGAAGGCGGCCGGAGCTGAGGCCGCCGCTGGCTGTCTTGCAGCGCCATGGGGACGGTCGTGCTGGACGGGCAGATCTACGTCTGTGGGGGCTACGACGGCAACTCTTCCCTCAGCTCCGTGGAGACCTACTCGCCCGAGACGGACAAGTAAGCACTGGGCTGGCTGAACCGGTCAGCGTCAGAGCTGGCTGCAGCCGGGCTCCCGGGGGGAGCTGTCCTGCCCGTGAGCTCCAGGGCCTGCGCTGCACCCTCAGTGACTGCCTTCGCGGGAATCAGGCAGAGGGCGAGGGGCAGTGCGCAGGCTCCTGGGGGGCAGGAGGACGGGGTGTAAGTGACGGGTCCGGCGTCTGCTTCCCTCATTTATGTGACTCCGGGCCCACTTGTGGGATTATTGGCCCCAAGTTTTTCATTTCGGTGTTTGAGTTTCCTCATGTTACGTAACAGACGTCAGCACGTTAGCGGGCTGGATTCATCGGTGCTTTTAGCCAGAACCTGCTTCCTCTGACCTGTTACGTATGGGCAGCAAGGAGGCATCTAAGCCTGTGACGTAGCACAGTCATCCACTCGGGGCCCCCCTGCGGCCTGGGCGCAGCGTGGGAAGGCCTTCCTCCCCGCCAGGGCCGAGCCGTGGCGGATGGGGTGCTCAGGAGGCAGGGAGGCAGTGGGAGGGGTCGCGGAGGTTAGACTGCCCGTGGGGTCGGGCGTGGTGTGGCTGCTGCGTGGCCGGGCTCAGAGCCAGCGAGTGGGCCAGGGCCACGTGGTGAGGAGCCACGTTAGGGAGGTGGTCTCTGCCTCGAGGGAGCACTGCGGAGCCCTGGGGCGTGCTGCTCAGGGTCCCGGTGGGCGAGGCCTGAACGCCAGGCCCCTGTAAGGAGGCTGCTGCAGTGGTTCAGGGGAGGCCAGAGCCAGGGGATGGGGACAAGCCGTGCCCAGGAGCAAACCAGCTAGGGATTGTCTACCACAAGGTCAGGGAAGATGAGGGAGAAGAGGCCATAAAGCTGCTGTTCACCAGGACAGCCACTAGGGGGTGGGCCCACAGAAAAGACCTGGGAGTGCAGGGAGGCGCGGACCTGGAGAGGCTGGGCCTTGGCCCGCTGAGGTGGGCGCCTCAGGGGTCAGAGGCCGCTGCGGGCCTGGGCTGGGGAGCTGCCTCGCTGGGGTGGCCCCGGTGCTGGGAGGTGGCTGAGGTGGGTGCGGGGCGGAGGGCGCACAGGCAGAGCCCCGAGCCTCCTAAGGCTCCCCGGAGGCAGGGGCCGACCTCACGGGCGCCTTCTGCGTTGGCTCTTCCCGAAGGTGGACAGTGGTGACCCCGATGAGCTCCAGCCGCAGTGCCGCCGGGGTCACCGTCTTCGAGGGCAGGATACACGTGTCCGGCGGCCACGACGGCCTGCAGATCTTCAGCAGCGTGAGTCGGGCCTCCTGGGCTGGGCACCTGCTCCCCCATCTGAGGGGACTGGAGGCCGGCTCCCTGGGAGCCTCCCCGTCGCCCCGGGAGGGTCGGGCCACCCACGCCGCTCTGCAGTCCGGGAGGCCGAGTGCAGCCCCTTCGGCCCGAGCCGCACGGCCGGGAAATGAACCCCCCGTCCCGAGGCCCCTCAGTGCTGGCTGGGTTCGGGGGACCCACTGCACCTGCTGTCTTCCCTGCAGAGCGGCTTTAAGCACAGACGGAGGGCGGTCTGGGCCCTGCCCTGTCCCTGTAAACCCAGGAGCTGGGGAGTCAGAGCCAGGCCCGCCCTGCGAGCTCCGTCCCCCAGGGCTCCCGTCCCCCAGGGCTCCCGTCCCCCAGGGCTCCCCATCCCCCTGGGCCCCCCCCGTCCTCTGGGGCCCCCCGTCCCCTGGGGCTCCCATCGCCCTGGGCCCCCCGTCCTCTGGGGTCCCCCATCCCCTGGGGCTCCCGTTCCCCTGGCCCCCCCCCCGTCCTCCTGAGCCCCCCGTCCTCTGGGACCCCCCATCCCCCTGGGGCTCCCATCCCCCAGGGCTCCCGTCCCCCTGGGGCCCCCCGTCCCCTGGGGCTCCTGTTCCCCTGGGGCCCCCCGTCCTCTGGGGTCCCCCATCCCCCTGGGGCTCCCGTTCCCCTGGGCCCCCCCCCGTCCCCCTGGGCTCCCGTCCCCCAGGGCTCCCGTCCCTCAGGGCTCCCGTCCCCCTGGAGCCCCCCCGTCCCCTGGGCCCCCTGTCGCCCTGGGCCCCCCCCCCCCCGTTCCCCTGGGGCCCCCTGTCCTCTGGGGCCCCCCGTCCCCCTGGGGCTCCCGTTCTCCTGGGGCCCCCCCTGGGCCCCCCGTCCTCCTGGGCCCCCCGTCCCCCTGGGGCTCCCATCCCCCTGGGGCTCCCATTCCCCTGGCCCCCCCCATCCTCCTGGGCCCCTCCCCGTTCCCCTGGGCCCCCCCCCGTCCTCTGGGGCCCCCCGTCCCCCTGGGCCCCCCATCTCCCTGGGCCCCCGTCCCCCTGGGGCTCCCATCCCCCTCGCCCGGGAGTCTGACCCCGAGGCCATGGTGCTGACGCCGCCTGGCCTCCCCGCAGGTGGAGCACTACAACCAGCACACGGCCACCTGGCACCCCGCGGCCGGCATGCTCAGCAAGCGCTGCCGGCACGGGGCGGCCGCCCTGGGCAGCCGGCTGCTCGTGTGCGGCGGCTACGACGGCTCCGGCTTCCTCAGCAGCGCCGAGGTGTACAGCGCCGAGGCCGGCCAGTGGAGCCTCGTGGCGCCCATGCTCTCACGCCGCAGCCGCGTGTCCCTGGTGGCCAGCTGCGGCCGGCTCTACGCCGTGGGCGGCTACGACGGGCAGTCCAACCTCAGCTCCGTGGAGGCGTACGACCCGGAGGCGGACGGCTGGACGCTCACCGCCCCCATGGCCTGCCACGAGGGCGGGGTCGGGGTGGGCTGCGTCCCTCTCCCCGCCGTCTGAGCGCGGGGTGGGCGTGGCGGGTCGGGGGCAGGTACCAGCAGGCACGTCCTCCAGGGGCACCCCGCCCGGAGAGGCGGGGCCAGCAGGCAGGGCCCGGGGAGCCGGGGGGCGGGTCCCGGGCGCCGGGCCTCCCTCGGCGTGCTGCCCGCGCCCTCCGAGTCCAGGGCCCCAGGATGCACGGCCTGGCCAGGTGCCTCGGCCTCACAGCTGGTGCCGGCGGCTGCTGTGGTCACTCGCACAGGCCCGTCCACCTCCCCGGCCTCGGCTCCGAGCCAGCCTGGCAGGAGGCCTCCATCTGAAGGGCAGCCACGCGTGGAAGTGGGGGTGGCTGGGAGAGGAGGACGCTCTGGAATTCTCGTGCCTGTGGGAGGCTCGCTCCAGGCACCTCAGTCCGTCCGTCCATCTGTCCGTCCGGGCAGAGGCCTCGTCCTCGTCCTGGTGAGCGGCGAGCACGGAAATCCTGTCTGCTGTTGGGTTCCAGTGAGGCCTTTTCATCTTATTCAGGAGAAACGGAAGGAAAAAAGGATACTTGAAAGAAACTGGAAAGAAAAAGAACTTTTTCTTAAGTGAACATTTTTTACAAGAAGAAAACATTAAAAAAGAGACACTAAAAGGAAATAGTGTTTAAGCAGAAAACCACTGACACGTAGAGGGTGGAGGCCTCGCCCACATTCGGATCCGGTCCTGAGCCTCGCACAGCAGCAGGGTTCCCTCCGGCCCCGCGTGTCGAACCCGCGCACTCGGCCGGCCCTGCCGCAAGGTGCTCCCGGGTGTCTTCACTCCCACCATCGGGGACTCCTCACCCAGGCCTGGGAGGCGGCCGGGCTCCTGCAGCTCCTGCAGGCGCGCGCCCGGCTGGCGGCTGAGGCTCCCGGTGCCCTGTGGCCACGCACGGCGCCCTTTCCCCCTCCCTCCTTTCACTCCTTCCTGTTCCACCGGCAGCAAGCAGTCTGGCTACTGGAGGCTGCGGTGAAGCTGGTGGGGCTCCCTGACTGCTCTGGAGCCAGCGGCACTCGGTCCGGCGGCCCTGCCCGCCCTGCCCACCCCCTGCTGCTGCTCCCACTGCCGCCCGGGCCTGGCCTCCCTGCGCCCTCGGCAGCCTGGCCAGCGGGCGGGCCTCGACTCCTGCCACGCAGAGCCGGCTCTGAAGTGAAGATCAAGGCCAGAGGTCTTGCCGCTGCAAAGAGCAGGCTTTCTAGTCCTGCCCCTCATCCGAGCAAAGGGCTCCGGGGGACACGTGTGCTCCCTTCCCTCCTCCCTGCCGGGCCTTCACAGGAGGACGCTGGTGTCTCACCGGGCGGGGGCCCCGTCAGCTGCTGATGCCTGCTCCCGGGAGGCCAGGGCGTCCTTCAGTGCCGGCCGGGCCTCGGACCCGTCTTCCCGGCGGCCTCGGGTCCGCTGTGCCGGCCGGGAGCCCGGGAGCCTGGTGGGGAGCAATGTGGGTGGGGCCCGAGGCTGCGAGGTTCCGGAGGGAAGACCCTTGTACCTGCCACTGGGCACGGGCCTCTGACAAGCACTTGAAAAGGATTTTTTTAACAATGACAATCCATACAGCTGAGCTGAGGATAAGAAGGCTCTGATGCCCGCCCTCTGGTTCCCCGCGGGGTGGTCTGCGTTCCTGGTGCGGAGGGGCGTGCAGCTCGTCCCAGTCTCATCAGCTTCCGCTGTGGACCTGACAGCCCTGAGCCTGGACGGTGACGGCGCTGAGAACCGGTTGGTGGACCAACGAGGGGGCCGGCCGGTCCTCAGGATGCTGGCCCCGAGGCTGCCCCTGGGAGTGGGTCATTTCCCGCGTCCCTCCCACGTCCCGGGCGACGCTGCATGGCCGCCTGAGGGCGCTTCCAGAGGGACCAGGCCTGACCGCTGGGCACCTGCACTCACCCAGGTTTACACGCCCTCAGCCCCTCCGTCCGGGGTGTCTGCAAACGGCTGGTCTGCCCTTCGGTGCCGCGACTTTTCAGCAGCCGGGAGAAGAGCCGCCACCCCAGAGGCTGTGGAGGCGGGACAGCTGCGGTGCCAGCGGCCTGGGGTCCAGCCCAGCCGGAGCGCGGACTGACCTGTGCGGGCATTTCCCCTTGAAAGCCCGAGTTCTGCGATCAAAACGGGGGGGGGGGGGGGCTGAAGACCAGCCTGGACTCGGCCACAGGAGGGGAGCAGAGGCGCCCCTCCCGCCCCGCACTGCTCCCCGGAAACCACGCCCTTTATTTATAGAGCACATGCCCTTTGTGATAAGAAACCAAAGAGAAATAAAGAGTACACGTCTATCGTGCCCTTCCCCGATTTATTTTAAATGCTGTTAGAAGTAAATCATATTTTTATTGCGATTCATTGGAGAAACAGAACAAAGTAAAAATATGCCTTGAAAATAAGGAAAAAGCCAGAGAGAGCAAACAGTCTTTGGAAAGGCGTGTATTCACACGAGGGGTTCTGGTGGGAGATGTGCACGCGTGCTCCTGTCCCGATCGCGCTTCCCTTGGCCCTCTGCTCGCTGCCATCGGCCTCCAGTCCCCGTGGCCTGTGGCCGCTGACTCCGGGCAAAACCGCTCCCTGCTCCCACTCTAGGCCAGAGTAGCTTTGGTACATGTAAGTCATGGGACATTCTTTTGTTTATTTTTTTAAATTTATTGAGGTGACATTGGCCAATAAAACTGCGGGTTTCAGATACACTACATCCTGGGTGTGTTGTACGGCGTTCACCACCCCAAGTCTGGGCCTCTTCCATCACCATCCTCTCCCCCCTCCCTCTCCGACTGCACGGGAAGTTCTCCGACCACAGGCTTCCCTGGGGCCGGGGGCCCGTGTCCGTGGAGACAGGATTCCTAGTTTCGTTTCCACTTCCCCACACGCAGCCACGTGCCAGACCCGCCTTCCTGAAGCCCGGTGCCGGCGAGGACGTAAGAAAGGTCACGCCTGCCCGCTCGGGCCGGGCTCGCCCTGCGCAGCGACAGCCGGGGCGTCCCGTGTTCGGGTTCACCCTGGGCAGCAACAGCCAGGGCGTCCCGTGTCCGGGTTCGGCTGCGCAGTGAAGCCGGGGCGTCCCGTGTCCGGGTTCGGCTGCGCAGCGAAGCCGGGGCGTCCCGTGTCCGGGTTCGGCTGCGCAGTGAAGCCAGGGTGTCCCGTGTCCAGGCTCGCCCTGCGCAGCGAAGCCGGGGTGTCCCGTGTCCGGGTTCGGCTGCGCAGTGAAGCCGGGGCGTCCCGTGTTCAGGCTCGGAAGGGATGCCCGTCGCACACACACCCACCAGCCCGTGTTCACACAAACAGGCCACTGACTCCCACGGGGCCCTCAGCAGCCCCGAGAAGGCAGCGTGGCTCATGGGGCAAAGAACCTGCCTCAGACCACTGAGCACCGGCCTGCCCACTCCGTCCAGGGCCGTGGTCACCGCCCAGGGCTAGGCCGCCTGCGGGGCCTGTCTGCGGCCTGGAGGGCACGGTCCTCCAGCCCCCGCCGTGCGGTCTGCTGCCCGGGCCTGGGCTGGCTCTGCCGCCGGGGAGAGGACCTGTGTGTGGTCACAGGAGGACCGCGGGCAGCACAGAGGCAGCAGCCCGCGGGCTCCGTGGCTCCGTGGCGGGAGAGATCAGCCCTTCCCCCATCCCGCTCTCCCATCGTGGAGGCTGCCGGGCTGCAGCTGCACACACCTCGTGCCTGCTCCCCTTCCCTCTCAGTCAGGCCTGGGACACCCCCTCCCTGGCACGGAGCCGCGCCTCTCCCCTCCCCCCGTGGCGCACACGCCTGGCTTTAACCGCCGCCCACGGTCGCGAACGTCACCCCCGACGGGACCGAGAGCCGCACGCCGGACTCCGTGTTCTCGCCCCCAGGCGCTCCGCGGCCCCGGTGAGAGCGCAGGATGCCGGTCTGCTGCCGGGGTGGCGGAGGGCGCTCCGAGTGCGACACCCTCTGCTCATCGCAGGAGGGGGCGGCGGCTGAGAGACGCCGGGTTCGGAGGTGCGGCCTGGCGCTGGGGAGGCTCACAGGAACTCCAGGCGGCCCTCACGTGCCCTCCACCGCCCTGTCCTGACCCAGGGACCTTGGCGCACGGGACCGCCCCGGCCGGCCTCCTGTCCAGCCTAGCGCTTCGTCCGTTCGCACAGGCACTCGGTCGTTCATGCAGAAATGCTTTATTGAGCCTCTCCCCTGAGGACGGCTGACCCCGGGCAGCCCCTGCGGGTGGGAAGGGACTGGGCGGGCGGTGTGGCGGGGGGGGGGGGGGGGGGGCAGGCATGCACAGGAGGAGCCATCCTCCCAGGAGCACCTGGCCGAGAAACCGGCCGGCGAATACAGCCGGGGGCACAGCAGGCCACGCCCGCGGGCTCTGAGGCCCCTGACCGCTCTGAGGAGGGAGGGACACCTGCTGGGGGCATGGCGCTGGGCCTGAAGGGTGAGTGGGAGTTAGACACAGACGGGCAGGCGTTCCGGCAGAGGGCAGCCGGCGTGCTAGAGCAGAGGCCTGTGGGGATTAGGCAGCAAGGGGGGTGCTGAGGGCGGTGGGAGGGGAGGTCACGGCGGGGTGCCAGCCTCCCCTCCCTCCCCAGCCCTAGAAATTGCTCAGGATGTTGGAGATGATGTCGAACTTGGCTTTCTCATATATGTCCCTGACCACAGGGGGCAGCTGGGAGCTGTCGACCTCTGGAGCGGCTGCTTCTGGGGACGGAGCCGACCGCTTCTCCCGCAAGCCCTGCAGAGGGCGCCGCGGTCACTCACCGCCCCCGCGGCCTACACCCTCTCCCCCCACCCCGTCACCCTTCCCGCCCTGTCTGGTCTCTCTCCCCGGGCGGCCGAGTTAGCCATGGGGCTGGCGGTGTGCCCGCTCCTCCCCTCACCCGCCAGGAGGCTGCACCTCAGGGTGGTTTCCCCCCAGATGTGGGTGCAGAGGAGGGTCAGTCCCTGAGGCGTTTCTTGGGGGAGAGCAGAGCCAGTGTCCTGCCCCCGAGGCAGGTGCCCTCCCAGCACCCCCTGCCCCCCCCGTCTCCCCCCTCCCCTGCTCCCGATGACCCCCATCCTCATTCCCCTCGAGAACTGCACTGAGGACACTGAGGATGGCCATCCTCCCTAAGAGGAGACTGAGGCCCAGGCGCCCAGCCAAGGCTCACCTCTTGGGGGCGCTCCGGGCCTGGGCTGCAGTGGACCATCAGGGCGCGCAGAGGGCCCCGCATGAAGGAGGCGCCTGTGCAGGTCTGCTCTTCCTGCGGGGCAGCGGGCAGGGCCTGGAGGGCGTCCGGGCCCAGCACCCACCCCGCAGCCACCCGCCCGGGCCTCGGCCCCCCAGACCAGAGAGCGAGCTGAGGATTACCCCGGGGCCCAGAGAGGCCAGCTGAAGCCGTGCTTGTTTCTCCGGGAAAACATCCCAGACAAGCCTGTTCGCTGGGTGCGAGCGTGAGGGGACCCACCGTGGTGGCTGCCTGACCCTGGGAGGGTTGTGGGAGATTTGACCCAATTTTATTTTGCTTCTCCACAATTTGTTAATTTGCTATTTTTTTAAAAAATGTTATTTTTCTAATTTTATATCTTGGTTACATTATGGTCCCACTTTATTCTTTTTCTGTTTAGTTATTTTTTATTTTTAAATATATTTTTTATTGATTTCAGAGAGGAAAGGAGAGAGCAACATCACTGATGAGAGAATTATGGATCGGCTGCCTCCTGCTGGGGATCAAGCCCACAACCCAGGCATGTGCTCTTGAGGGAATCGAGCCCAGGACCCATCAGTACACAGGCCGACGCTCTATCTGCTGAGCCAAACCAGCCAGGGCTATGTAGTCACTTGTAGTTCGTGTTGCTTTTATAATGAGGACTGAGTGACTTATAGAAAGAAAACACAAAAGCGATAGGAAAAAGGCTCGTACAGGGAAGCCTGGTGGGGCCGGGGAGGTGGGCGGAGACACACACACACACACACACACACAGACACACACACAGACACACACACACACAGACACACAGAGAGACATACACACACACAGACATACATAAAGACACACACAGAGAGACACACACAGACACACACAGACACACACACACATATAGACACACAGACACACAGAGAGACATACACACACACAGACATACATAAAGACACACACACAGAGACACACACAGACACACACAGACACACGCACACGCACACGCACACGCACACGCACATGCACACCCGCCAGGCTGGCGCAGAGGAGGGAGAGGAGGGGACCCGGCTCCTGCGGGGCCGGAGACTCACCCCGCCCTCCCTGAAGGCGCACCGCTGGGGCTCCGGCCGCCCGGCGAGGCACACGGTCTCCTGGGCCCGGAAGCTCACCAGCGTCTGGAAGGTGGAGTTCTGCGAGGCCAGAGCAGCTCCGGTCAGCCCCACCGAGGAGCCGAGGCGGTCACAGCTGCCGGGGAGGGCTGAGCCGGTCCGCTCTCCCCGGCCGGGCCTCCTCGGCAGCGGGACGGGGCTCCGGAGGCCGGCCGCAGCGGCCACTTCGGAGCTGGAACAGGAACAAGAACACCCGCCCTGCCTCCGCAGCGGCTCAGTGGTTGGAGGTGCAGGACAGTGGCTCTCTGGCGGCGTCATTTCCCGCCCTCGCTCCCTCTCATCTCCCAGGAAAAGCAGTGGGGAAAATAGCCTCAGGTGAGGATGAGAGAAAACCGACTGAAGAACACCAGCCTTGGGGGCATGGGGTGTCAGGGGGAAAGGAGACCTATGTGACACTGTGTAACCCTTTAAACAAAAGGAGAAGTTAAAGAGCGAGTGCCGGCCCTGCAGGCTCAGCTGCCTGCCCGAGAGGCCACGGGGCGGGAGGGCGGGAAGCCCCTGCCAGGCCCGGGGAGACCAGGCCTTTTCCTCCTGCGCGCCTTCCGGCAGGCCGGCTCCTGCCTGGCGAGGCCCCAGACCTCCTGGCCAGCCCGCTGCCCGGCCAGAGACGACCCTTCCATAGCTCCGGGTGCAGACACGGCCCCCTAACAGCTCGTTAACCTCCCGCCCGGCCCCTCCCGGGCTGCCACGGGCCGGTGTCCGGCCTCCGGGGCTGGGGCCGCGGACGCTCACCGATCTGGGCGCCGGGAGGACTTCCCGCAGGCGGAAGAGGGGCTGGCCCTGCCTCCCGGCGTTGAAGAGCTGCAGGGCCTGGTTGATGAGCCTCTCCTCGAAGCCCGGCTGGCGCTGGGCCACACAGGCCACCGCCGCCGCCAAGCCCGCCACCAGCACCAGTGCCCTCCAGGCCCCCGCCATGGCCCCGCCGCGGCCCGCCGCTGGCCGCCCTTTTAGGCGCTGCGGGGCTGCCTTGCCCAAGGGCTGCTGGTGACACCGGGCCGCTCCCTTCCTTGGCCGGGCACCACGGTTGGCCAACGTTCTGAAATGCCGTTGGCTAAGAAGCAAGCAGGTTTGGGCAACGGGTCCGGGCCTCAGAGTGGGGGGAGAACCCGGAGCCGGGGGCAGGAGACCCGGCTGATTTGGGGCAAGCCCCTTCCCTCCGGGCCTCCATGTCCCCTCCAGTGCCACCGGAGGCCGCCTCGGCTCTGACCGGCAGGACTCCAGGCCGTCTCCGCCTGCCAGAACCTTCCGGAACACAATTCTGTGTGCAGCAGCTCCTCGGCCACGTGCACACAGAGGTGGTCTCCTCTGCGGCTGGGCCCAGGGTGACGTCCACGACGTTAGGTTTTATAAGTGGGGGTCAGCCTCTGAAACCTGGCCCTGACTTTGTAAAAGCCCTACGATCTGACCATCCACGGCTCACCGTCCGTCCCTCGTGGCCGTGACAGCGGCAGCCGCCCAGGAAGACCTCACTGTCCCCCCCCCACTCCTGGCTGCTCCCCGGACCCGGCTGGGAGGCTGGGGTCAGGACTCCCAGCTGCTGGGATGGGCAGTATGCTTTTTAAAAAATGTATATATTTTATCGATTTTTTTTTTTTTTTTTACACAGAGGAAGGGAGAGGGATAGAGAGTCAGAAACATTAATGAGAGAGAAACATCAATCAGCTGCCTCCTGCACTCCCCCTACTGGGGATGTGCCCGCAACCAAGGAACATGCCCTTGACCAGAACCGAACCCGGGACCCTTCAGTCCGCAGGCCAACACTATCCACTGAGCCACACTGGTGAGGGGTGGGTGAGGATTTTTTGAAAGATTTACGAATGGACATCAAGCACAAGAAAAATCATATTGCCCGTGCTTGATGTCCATTTGTAAATCTTTCAAAATATCCTCACTCAGCCCTCGCCAGTGTGGCTCAGTGGACAGAGCGTGGCACTGCGGACTGAAGGGTCCCGGGTTTGATTCCAGGTCAGGGCACCTGTCTGGGTTGTGGGCTTGTTCCCCAGAAGAGGCATGCAGCGGCAGCCAATTGTTTTTTCTCATCAATGTTTCTCTCCCTCTTCCTTCCTCTCTGAAATCAATCAATAAATATATATATTTCTTAAAAAGAACTGAGCTCAGGCACAGACCTGGCAAGGGAAGGTGCTGGGAGGGGCTGGGCTATCAGCGAGGGTGGTGCCCCCTCCACTCCGCCCTTTACGGTGGGGGCTGTGGGGCTGGCTGGCCCCCGCCTGCTGAGGGGAGTCTGTTGGGAGCCGGCCTGGAGCCTGGGAGGGGAGGGCAGGATTCCCACGTCCAGGAGGAGGGTCCCCCAGCCCCGCCCTGCATGTGACCGCCTTGGGGCCGAGATTGGGGCCGGAGGCAGGTGAGGGTCTGGAAGGCACTGGAGGGTGCAGGGAGCAGGACGTGGGCTGCCTTCAGGGGAGCGCCCGGCCACAGGCTTGCTCAGCCGGCAGCACCGCACTTCGCCGGTGGACCTGCCCGGTCCCAGGCTCCCGCGCCTCCGAGAGCAGGTGGAGGCAGAAAGCGCTCCCAGGCGGCAGCTGTGCGGAGGAAGCGGCGGCCCTTGGGCAAGGCTCCGGCCTGGCGGGGCCTCAGCTTGCCTCAGCCCTTGCCCAAGTCGGTGGAGAAAGGGCTGTGGCCCCATCGCCCGTGAGGACACACACCGGCTGCAAACCCGGCAGTGTGGACACAGGCGCCCCACACCGGCATCTGCCAGGCCTCCCCGCTCCGCCCAGTTTGGGGGTTGATGGAGAGGAGATGATGACTTGGCTGAATGGGTGTTTGCTGCCCCCTAGTGGCGGGTGCACGCCTCCCCATTACTCCCAAATCTGTTTCCCCAAACTCCCAGCCCAGGCCTCAGGGCGGAAACACCTTCCGGGCCTCCTCGCTGTGGCCCCTCCCCGACCCCTCCCCACCCTTCCCTCTGCACTCTAGGCCCTCCCCACAGGGCCTCTCACACCAGGTGACGTGGCCCCTCCCCACCTCTCCCAAATTCCTGGGAAGTCCCAGCCCCAGGAACTCAGAATGGGACTCTGTGTGGATACTCTTTAAAAAAAATTCTTTAAAAAAAATATATTTTATTGATTTTTCACAGAGAGGAAGAGAGAGGGATAGATAGTCAGAAACATCGATGAGAGAGAATCATCGATCAGCTGCCTCTTGCACACCCCCTACTGGGGATGTGCCCGCAACCAAGGTACATGCCCTTGCCCGGAATCGAACCCGGGACCTTTCAGTCCGCAGACCAACGCTCTATCCACTGAGCCAAACCGGTCCCGGCTAAAAAATTCTTTATTGTTGAAAATATTATGTACATCCCCCCACCCCTTTTAGCCCATTCCCGTCCCAGGCCTTCACCACCCTATTGTCTGTGGCCTGGAGAGCATTACCCTAAGTGAATAAGCCAGTCAGAGAGACTTGCTCTCGCTCATAGGTGGAATCTCATGAACTAAATAAACTGATGAACGAGTGGGTCAGGAGGCATGGAAGCATGGACAGACTGAGGAAGCTCAGAGGAAAGGCAGGGAGGGAAGTGACCAATCAGAGAGCTCGGTGCATGTCTGTGTCACCCCTGAGACACACCCTTAAAGAGGTGCCTATGTGAACAGGTCTCACAGGGAGATTATTGGGACACGGACACGCCGAGAAGGAATGCCATGTGACGACGCAGGCAGTTGTTTGCCTACCAGCCACGGAGCCGGGCCTCGGGAGCCCAGCTTGTGACACCCTGCCCTCCGGCGTGTGGCCTCCAGAAGGGCGAGGAAAGTATTTTCTGCTGCTTAAGCCGGCCGGGCAGCCGGTGACGCATTGCTATGGCAGCCCTAGCCCTAACGTCCAGGGTCCTCACAGGCATGTGTCTGTGCAGTCCACCCCCAGGAGCGCCGGGAGGGCTGAGGGGTCCCATTCTATAAAAGGGGAAGGACAGCTGCCCCAACAAGCTCAGGAGGTAGGACCATCCAGGCTCCTCCCATCTGGAGACAGGCCAGGGTCCCCCTTTGCGCCCGCAGCCTCCGCCCACCCCACCTGCCTGGACCGACTGCCTCCACGGGTCCTCCCAGATGGCAAGATCAAGGAGAGCCTCCTCCTCCCCGGCCCCTCCTTCCTGACGGCTCCAGTCCACACTGACCAGCAACTGCTTAATCCCCGTCTCTTGCTGACCTCATGCTCGGGCCTGGGCTTTGTGTCCCGTGGCCAAACTGCTTCCCGGGCCCCACGTCCCGAATCTCGCCTTTCCTCGCTCAGCAATGCTACCTTTGGTCCCCCACCCGCTACCCGGCTGGCTCCGGTCCCGGCGGCTAGGCCGAGGTTCGGCATGCGAGTCTGCATGGCCCAGAAGAAACCAGCTAGCGCCCTCCGAGCAGCTAAGGGAGGAAGACTACTACTCCCAGAAGCCCTTTCGCGTCGGGCCGGAGATTCGCAAGCCTCTTCGCCCTCTTCTCGGAGAGAAGAACTGCGCATGTGCGCAAGGCTGCGCGGGCCGGGCGGGGACTACATCTCCCAGAAGGCCGTGCGGGCTGTTCTTCCGCCGCGTGACGCCCGCCTTCCGGCGCGGAGGGGCGGGGCAGTGCGCGCGGCTGAGCCAGCAGCTGGAGCGGCCGAGGGGAGCGGCGCGGTGGCGGGGCTCCGTCCGCCATGGAGGCCGTGCCCCGCATGCCCATGATCTGGCTGGACCTGAAGGAGGCCGGCGACTTCCTCTTCCAGGCGGCCGTGAAGAAGGTGAGCGCCGCTCTCGCCTCCCGCTGCTTCCGGTCTCCGCCGCCGGCCCGCGCGTGACGCCCCTGCGCGCCCGTCCCCTCCTCAGGCCCCGCGAGGGAGGCCGCAGGCGGCCCGGCCTCCTCCTCCGCCGGCGGCACCGCGGCCTCGTGGGAGCCGCGGTCTGACTTCGGCCCGGGCCGCCCGGGTCGCCGTCCACGCCGGACCCGCCCGGGGAGCCGGTGGGTGGGGCCCCGGCCCCCGGCGCCGGCCTCCGTGTTGTGAGACGGCCCTGGGGCTCCGGGCCTCGGGGCACTTCTGTCCGCTCCTCCCGGGGGAGCCCGGGCCGGAGCCGCCGGGCCGGAGCCCCCGGGCCGGGCCGGGCCGCACCGCACGGCTGCGTGTCCCTCGGGCGGGCGCCGCTTGCAGCCGCCGCCGGGCCCAGCAGCGGGAGCTGCGGCGGGGCCCGCTCCCCACGGTGGACTCGGTCGGAGGACGCGGCGGGGCTGGCGCGGGCCTCCGTGACCCCAAGATCGGGGGCAAAAGTCGCCTGGGAGCCCTGCGACGGGCGCCGGGCGAAGGGCCGCCGGGCGCCTTGCGCGTCTGCAGGAGGGAGGACCAGCGCCGCCGCCTCCTCAGCTGTGTTTACAAAAGCAGTGGCCGCAGGAAGAAAGGCGGTGGCCCTCAGGAGGCCGTGGCCCTCAGGAGGCCGTGGCCCTCAGGAGGCCGGGTGGCCCAGATGGCTCAGGCCTGAGCATCGACCTAGGAACCAGGAGGTCAGGGTTCGATTCCCGGTCAGGGCACGGACCTTGGTGGCAGGCTCTGTCCCCAGTGGAGGGGCGCGCAGGGTCCCTGATTCTCTCTGACCGATGTTTCTCTCCCTCTCCCTTCCTCCCCAAAATCAATAAAAAATATATTTCAAAGAAAAAGGAAATGGGCTTGGGAGTAGTTTCCTCTCTACTCTGCCCTGTGTTCCTTCAGAAACGCCAGCTTGTGTTCTCTGGAGCCCATCGGTGAACCTCGGGCCTTTTCCTCACTTTGAAAACCAGAAAACGCACCTAAAGTTCCACGGCTTTCCCAGACTTTGGCCACTTCTCCGTACGGTTCTTTCCCTTGTCCGGACCCCTCACTTTTCACCCTCTTCCTGTGACTGGTGTCTGTGCTGCTCTGTGGCACCCCCTCCTCCCCCAACTGCGAGTAACCCGAGGCCTCTCCTGCCTTCGCAGCCTCGTGGGCCCCTCTCCCTGGCGGGCACCGGGGAAAGGTGGCCTCCTGCGATGCTGGCTCGCTCGGCTCAGACCCGGGAGAGCATCCCGGCTCGGAAGCCAGAGGGCCGGAGAGGCCTGTTGGGTCAGCCTTGAGCTCACGGTGGCGACACGGTGTCCTGTGAGCATGGCTTCCGGGAGAACCCGGCCTCCGAGAAGAGCTGCTCAGGAGCCATTTCGCCTGCCGTGGCATCAGCCGCTCAGGAGGCAGGTTCCTGTGCATCTGCTCTTCTGGTTTTTAAATGTTTTTATTGCTTTCAGAGAGGGAGAGAGACAAACGTCAGTGATGAGAGAGAACCATGGATCACCTGCCTCCTGCACGCAACCCAGGCCTGTGCCCCTGACCAAATCTACCCCTATTGGTTCTGATTGGCTCTTGCTGAGCCTCCAGGCCAGTGGGTGGGGCCTCCGAGGCGGGCAGTTGAGGTGGTGTTGGGCAGGCATGCCAGCTCCCTCTCGGGTGTGAGCCCTGACCTTCCCTTTGCCCTTTGTCTGGTCATTCCTGCTGCCCAGCCATAGGCCTTTCCTCACCAGCAGGGACACTGCAGACCTCTCTCGGCGGGGCCTTCCCAGCCGGGACCGTGGGCGCGAAAGAGGCTTCGCTTGGCGCCTTTGGTCTACATTTACTGTGGGTTAGGGTTATGGTTGGGACCAGAGCACAGCAGGGTCCCATCCTAAGGAGGCTTGGCTTGTGGCCTGCTTGGGGATGCTCCTCAGGGCCCCCTGAGCTGGCAGAGTCCTGGGCCTCGTAGAGAGGCTGCAGCGGGGTGAGGACTGGCCTGGGGTTCACGCAGGGCCGTCCACTGTGCTCAGAGGAGGCAGCTCTGTGGCCCGCCTCCTGGTGTTGCCCCGGGACTGAGCTCCTGGTGGCCCAGGAATTGAGCTGGTGATGGTTGTGGTGTGGATGGCTCCTGAGCCCTGACTGGGGATAGTGAGATTGGGGGGCGGGGGCGGGGTGAGGGACGGAGAGGGAGCCGGGCGTCTCTGTCCCTGGTTTACACTCCCCTCCTTTCTCCAGTTTGTCCTGAAGAATTATGGAGAGAACCCGGAAGCCTACAATGAGGAGCTGAAGAAGCTGGAGCTGCTCCGACAGGTAGGAGGAGAGTATTTGTATGAGGTGTGAACGGGATTGGTGTGCGGGGTCCTGGAGGAGTTCTCGCCAGTGGGCCCTCAGTTCTGGGACATGGGGGGGTGCGGTCCTCGCACACAGGCAGGCGTGAGGGCATGCCCAGCGGGCGCCTCCCTGTGTGCAGCTGCGTCTCAGAGGGTGTACTGTCTGCTCTGCTGTTTATTTTTCTTCTGAAAATAGAAATATCTTTATTGCTTATTATAAAAAGTTGAAAATGTTCACTATAAGTACATAAAGAATTAAGTATATCTTTACGTTTATCTGCTGTGTATAGAATAAGAAAGTTAAACCTTATTGCTCAGGGATAGTCACTTAACATTTCCATATGTAACCATATAGATTTTTTCCCGCTTTTTTAAGGTATTATATGTGTCCATATCTTACTGTTGCCCCTCTTTTCCCCCCGTATAGATCTTTATCTTTGTCTATATAATGTAGTTGAATATCAGTGTCTCCATCTGTTACATTAGTGAAATCATCTTTATGTACTTTCCCCCCAATGACACAGATGTTCTGGACATTTTAACATATCTTCCGTTTTTCTGGCTGAGGAGCATTCTCTTGTGTGGGTAGCCTTGACATAATTCTCTTTTTCCTCCACCTACCAGCAGCTGCTTTATATTATTCTGTTACAGTTTACATTCAATGTTTTGTATTAGTTTCAGGTGTACAGTATAATGGTTTGATAATCATATACTTTATAAAGCATTCCCAGTACCCGCCTGACACCGCTAATGTATACATAGTTATTTCTATCTTATTGACTATATCCTTACACTGTACTTCAGTCCCCCACGCCCCGCCCCGCAGCCATCCGTCTTGTGCTGTGTCTGCATCCGCTCCGTTTTATTAAGCAGCCTCTTTGATGGGCGTGTCGACGGTGCTCAGTTTGACCTGTTAACATGCTGGGCCTGCTGTCCAGCCTGCTCTCTGGATTTCTCTGTGTGGGTCTCATTCTGAGTATTTCAGAATGTTGGTGCCGGTTGCAAACAGCCTTTCAGACGGTGGGGCTGGTTCTGCCACCACTCTGGCCGGCAGGACGGTGTGTTGGGTGGATGCCATGGGCACAGCAGTGGGCTTTTCTAGCCCTGGGTGGGCAGCGTCCAGCTCTGACATTTCCTGGGCGTCCGGGAGCAGGCGCCCAGCCTGTCCTCTGCCCAGAGCGATGGCGGCCTGCTTTTCCCATCCGCCCGCAGAACGCCGTCCGGGTCCCACGGGACTTCGAGGGCTGCAGCGTCCTCCGCAAGTACCTGGGCCAGCTCCACTACCTGCAGAGCCGGGTCCCCATGGGCGCGGGCCAGGAGGCCGCCGTGCCTGTCACCTGGTGAGCGCGAGGGCTGGGTGCCGGGTGCCCTCCCCCCTTCTCCTGCTGCAGAAGGGGCCTCCCTCAAACCCTGGGGGGGGCGCCCGTGGCTGGGCCCTCACCTGCCCTCAGGTGACCAGGGGCCATGTCTGCAGGACTGAGATCTTCTCAGGCAAGTCTGTGGCGCACGAGGACATCCAGTACGAGCAGGCCTGCATCCTCTACAACCTGGGTGAGCTGCCTCCTGCCCGCCCGCACAGGCGACGGGCCCTGGGCCATGCAGAGAAGACTCTCCTCTGCCTCCCCATCTCCACCAGCCCTCTTTCTGGGCGGCAGGGCGCCACCTGCTGGCAGGGGCTGTGTGGGGCTGCTGCCGCTGGGCTCCGCCGGAGGGATGGCCGCGATGGCCTCTGCCGGACGGCCTGACCCCCTTTGGCTTTGGGCTGCGTCAGGCAGAAGGCAAACAAGGTCGGGCTCAGCCGGCTCTGCTCTCCACCTGATGACTCAGCCCCAGCTGGGCTCCAGGGAGAAGCTTCCAGACTGGACTTCTAGGCTAGAGTCTACCCAGGAACCCCTCCTTCGCCCACTGCACCCCTGCATGCTGCAGAGCAGGAGACGGGAGGCTTGGCCAGATGCCTGAGTTTCCCCATTTGCTCAGCTTTGATATCCATGGACACACTGCCCCAGTTCAAACCCCCGTTTTCCTGCTCAGGGTGACAACCCTGTGCCTTTTGCCTTACTGTTAGCAAGTGTGGGGCGCACTCCCAGACTGACACTGTGCCCTCTGCCTCCCCAGGTGCACTGCACTCCATGCTGGGAGCCATGGACAAGCGGGTGTCTGAAGAGGTGAGCGGGGAGGGCCGGGCAGTGGACCGGACATCGGATGTAACAGGGAGGGCTGCTGAGTGTCCTCAGACCCCTGATCTGGTTCTGCCCGGCTACCCCCCCCCCCCCCCCAGGGCATGAAGGTCTCCTGCACGCACTTCCAGTGCGCAGCAGGCGCCTTCGCCCACCTGCGGGAGCACTTCCCCCACGCCTACAGCGTCGACATGAGTCGCCAAATCCTCACTCTCAACGTCAACCTCATGCTGGTAGGGAAGCACCCTGGTGGGAATGGAGCTGGATCCAGGGAGGGGACACTTAGGGCTGGACCGTGGACAGGCCAGCAGAAGGCAGTGCAGGCCTTGGCTCTGGTCTGCGAGGCCTGGTGGGTCGGGAGCAGGCTGGGAGCCGGAGGAGAGGGTGTGGAGGGTCCCTGTGGTCTGTCCTCGGGAGGGCAAGGCCTCGGTGCACCAGGGAGTGGACCTGACCACTTACCCCAGGGCCAGGCGCAGGAGTGCCTTCTGGAGAAGTCGATGCTGGACAACAGGAAGAGCTTCCTGGTGGCCCGCATCAGCGCCCAGGTAGGGGGGGGATTGCCCGGGGCAGGCCGGGTGCCCTGCCCACGCCCCCGACGGCCGGGTGCCCTGCCCACACCCCCGACGGCCCTCAACCCCGACGGCCCTCGCCCCCTGACGGCCCCTCGCCCCTGACGGCCCTCGGGCCCCCAGGTGGTGGATTACTACAAGGAGGCCTGCCGGGCCCTGGAGAGCCCTGACACCGCCTCGCTGCTGGGCCGGATCCAGAAGGACTGGAAGAAGCTGGTGCAGATGAAGATCTACTACTTCGCGGCTGTGGCTCATGTGAGGGCCCCGCGCCTCTGGCTCGGGGCTGGGCCGAGTGCCCGGCCTGGGAACTAAGTAGCCGTGTCTCTTTTCTCCCAGCTGCACATGGGGAAGCAGGCTGAGGAGCAGCAGAAGTTCGGGGAGCAGGTGAGTGAGTGTGAGGACAGCACTCAGGACTGGCTCCAGCCTTGTTAGTGAGATGCCGGGGGTCCCTTCCCTGCAAAACAGGGAGTGTTCTCTCTGCCTCTCACCTCCTCGTCCCTGAACAAGCCTGCTGCAGCCCTCTGGGAGGTGTCCCCTCTGGCACCCCATCCCTGGAGCCGAGGAGGCACAGCAGGCTCCCGCGGAGGGGCTCCTGGCACCCGCTCTCTTGCCTCCTAGTGGGTCATGGATGGCCAGGCAGGGCCGTTGGGGGCAGGAGGCGGAGACTCCAAGCAGGGAAGGACCAACGGCTCTGCCCACTGTCCCCACAGGTCGCATACTTCCAGAGCGCCCTGGACAAGCTCAGTGAAGCCATCAAGCTGGCCAAGGTAGAGCTGCCCCGGGCCCCGGGCAGAGGGAGCAGGCCTGCGGGCGGGGTGCTGGCACGGCCCTAGTGATGCTGAGCCCACCCCTGCCCTCAGGGCCAGCCTGACACAGTGCAGGATGCACTTCGCTTTGCTATGGACGTCATTGGAGGAAAGTGAGTCTGTGGGGCTGGGGGTGGCCTGGTCATCCTCATGAGGAAGGGTGTGGGCCCTCTGCCTGCACCCTTGGGAGGGAGAGGGCCGTGGCCCCATAGAGGCCAGCTCCTGTGCCTGCTGCTCGACTAAGACTCCCCCTCCCTTCCCGGACCCCCAGGTACAATTCTGCCAAGAAGGACAATGACTTCATCTACCACGAGGCTGTCCCGGCCCTGGACACCCTTCAGCCTGTGAAAGGTCTGACGCTGGGGGAGGCGGGGTCAGGGCGGAGGTACAGGGGCCTAGAACAGACGTGGTCTGCATGGCCTGGTATCCACAACGTCTCTCTCCCAGGTGCCCCTTTGGTGAAGCCCTTGCCAGTGAACCCCACGGACCCAGCCGTCACGGGCCCTGACATCTTCGCCAAGCTGGTCCCGATGGCTGCCCATGAAGCCTCGTCACTGTACAGGTGGGGGGGTGCCCTCGGCACTGAGGGGAGTGGGATGTCTCAAGAGACAGGCTTCCAGCCTCTGCTCTGTCACTTCTGCAGTGAGGAGAAGGCCAAGCTGCTTCGAGAGATCATGGCCAAGATTGAGGACAAGAATGAGGTCCTGGAGTAAGTGTGGGGCTGGCTGGAGGCCTGGGGGTCACCCAGACCTGGGTGGGCCCCTGTGCTGCCTGCATTAGGTGACGTAGTAGCGAGATGTTCCCCCGCTCTGTTTCCCCCCTCCCCCCAAGATCTTACTAGATTTACCACCTAGGCGAGAGCCCGAGTCTTAGGGGGTGTCCATTCTGTCCCAGTGCTGTGCGCAGTGCAGTGGGCACACCCTGGAGGCCAGGCCAGGCCTTGGGGTGAGGTCAGGGTGCTGGTCTGCTCTTTGCTAGGGCCTCAGACCTGTCTTCAGTTGTGAGGGGACTCACCCTAGTGCACTCCCTGTACATATGGGGACTTGGGTCAGCACCTATCCCCCACCTGGTGTCCCCACAGCCAGTTCATGGATTCAATGCAGCTGGACCCCGAGACTGTGGACAACCTGGACACGTACAACCACATCCCGCCCCAGCTCATGGAGAAGTGTGCAGCCCTCAGCGTCCGGCCCGACACTGTCCGGAACCTCGTCCAGTCCATGCAAGGTGGGGCGGGGGGCAGGTGAGGGAGGGATGTCATCTCCTGCGGCCTTTCCCTTGCCCCCCGCCCACACCTGGGTGCTCGCTCAGCACGCATCGGGCTGCACCCAAGCCTTGACTGAGGGAAGTGCTGTCTCCTGGGCACAGGCCCAGGTGGTGCCTGGTCTGCCTGCCTCAGAAGCTGTCCCCCTCCCACCACACCCTCAGTGCTGTCCGGTGTGTTCACGGACGTGGAGGCCTCGCTGAAGGACATCCAGGACCTGCTGGAGGAGGATGAGCTGCTGGAGCAGAAGTGGCAGGAGGCAGTGGGCCAGGCAGGGGCCAGCGTGGCCGTTTCCAAGACGGAGCTGGCCGAGGTGAGGCGAGAATGGGCCAAGTACAAGGAGGTCCACGAGAAGGCCTCCTTCACCAACAGCGAGCTGCACCGCGCCATGAACTTGCACGTGGGCAACCTCCGCCTGCTCAGTGGGCCACTGGACCAGGTCCGGGCCGCCCTGCCCACCCCGGCCCTCACCCCAGGTGAGCCCCCCTCCCTGCCGTGGCGGAGACAGCTGGAGCGTCTCTGGCCTCACTGACCCCTCTGCCCCCAGAGGACCAGGCCGTGCTGCAGACCCTGAAGCGCATCCTGGCCAAGGTGCAGGAGATGCGGGACCAGCGTGTGTCCCTGGAGCAGCAGCTGCGTGAGCTCATCCAGAAGGACGACATCACCGCCTCGCTGGTGACCACGGACCACTCCGAGATGAAGGTGCGGGGAGCAGGCGGCGGCGCCCTGGCTTGGGGTCCACCCTGAGGTGCAAAGCCTTGAGTGTCTGTCCTCACCCCAACGCCCTCAGAAGCTGTTCGAGGAGCAGCTGAAGAAGTACGACCAGCTGAGGGTGTACCTGGAGCAGAACCTGGCCGCCCAGGACAACGTCCTCCGCGCGCTGACCGAGGCCAACGCGCAGTACGCGGCCGTGCGCCGGGCGCTCGGCGAGCTGGACCAGAAGTCAGTGCCCGGCCCTGCGCTCCTGCCCCGAGCCCGCCCTGGGTGGCTCCAGCGCTCACCGCCGCCGCCCTCTGCCTGCAGGTGGAAGTCCACGCTGCAGAGCCTGGTGGCCTCGTGCGAAGCCTACGAGGACCTGATGAAGAAGTCCCAGGAGGGCAGGGGCTTCTACGCGGACCTCGAGAGCAAGGCGGCGGCCCTCCTGCAGCGGGCCCAGGCCGCCTGCCAGGCCCGCGAGGCTGCCCGCCAGCAGCTCCTGGACAGGTGGGTGCGGCCCCGGCACCACGGCGCTGCGGCCAGGCCCTGGCTGGGCTCCTAGGGCTGGTTCCTTCTTGCCTCGTCCCGCAGGGAGCTGAAGAAGAAGCCACCCCCACGGCCCACAGCCCCCAAGCCGCTGCTGCCCCGCAGGGAGGAGGGCGAGGCTGGCGACATGGGGGACCCGCCCGAGGAGCTGCGCAGCCTGCCCGACGCCTTCCTGGGAGCTGCCGCCGCGCTCCGCTTCGCTCTGGGCCCCTTCCCCAGCTCGGGGGGCCCGGGACCCCACTATCTCTCGGGCCCCTTGCCCCCAGGCAGCTACTCGGGCCCCCCCCAGGTGATGCAGCCCAGGGGCCCCCAGACCCCAGGCCCCCCTGCGATGGCCATGGCGCCTGGGCCCGCGGTCTACGGGGCGCCCGTCTACCCCCCGGAGCTGGGCCTCGTGCCCCGCTCCTCCCCTCAGCACGGCGTGGTGGTCGCTCCCTATGGGGCCGTGGGCCCACACCCCCCGGCTGCCGGCCTGCCCTCCGCCCCCCCTCCCCAGTTCTCGGGCCCTGAGTTGGCCATGGGGGTCCGGCCAGCCACCACCACAGTAGACAGTGTCCAGGCGCCCATCTCCAGCCACACAGCACCCCAGCCAAGCCTCACCCCTGCTCCTCCCCAACCCTGCTTCCCAGTACCCCCACCCCAGCCACTGTCCATGCCCTACACCTATCCCCTGGGGCCTAAGCAGCCCCTCACAGCACCCCCATCCCAGCACCACTTTCCTCCCGCAATCCCCACGGGGTTTCCAGCCCCGAGGATAGGGCCCCAGCCCCAGCTTCATCCCACACGGGCGGCCTTTGGGCCCCAGCCCCCCCAGCAGCTCCCTCAGCAGCTCCCTCAGCAGCTCCCTCAGCAGCTCCCTCAGCAGCCCCCCCAGCAGCTCCCCCAGCAGCTCCCCCAGCAGCCCCTGCCCCTCCAGCACCCCCACCTCTTCCCATCCCAGGCTCCAGGGCTCATGACTCCCCCGCCCCCCTACCCCTTTGCCCCTCAGCCTGGTGTCCTGGGGCAGCCCCCACCACCTCTACACTCCCAGCTCTACCCAGCCCCCTCTCAGGACCCCCTGCCCCCTCACTCGGGGGCTCTGCCTTTCTCCAGCCCTGGGCCCCCTCAGCCGCCTCATCCCGCTCTGGCCTATGGTCCTGCCCCTTCCCCTCGGCCCCTGGGCCCCCAGGCAGCTCCTCTCTCCATTCAAGGCCCCTCACCTGCCAGCCAGGCCGCCCCTAGCCCCCACCTGGTGCCTTCACCTGCCCCTTCCCCAGGGCCTGGCCCGGTACCTGCTCGGCCCCCTGCCGCAGAGCCGCCCCCATGCCCGCGCCGGGGCCCTGTGGCCGCAGACCTGCTCTCCTCCAGCCCCGAGAGCCAGCACGGCGGCACCCAGCCTCCCGGGGGCGGGCAGCCCCTGCTGCAGCCGACCAAGGTGGACGCGGCCGAGGGCCGGCGGCCACAGGCCCTGCGGCTGATAGAGCGGGACCCCTACGAGCGTCCCGAGAGGCTGCAGCAGTTGCAGCAGGAGCTGGAGGCCTTTCGGGGCCAGCTGGGCGACGCTGGGGCCCTGGACGCGGTGTGGCGGGAGCTGCAGGACGCGCAGGAACAGGACGCCCGCGGCCGCTCCATCGCCATCGCCCGCTGCTACTCGCTGAAGAACCGGCACCAGGACATCATGCCCTACGACAGCAACCGCGTGGTGCTGCGCTCGGGCAAGGACGACTACATCAACGCCAGCCGCGTGGAGGGGCTCTCCCCGTATTGCCCGCCCCTGGTGGCCACCCAGGCCCCACTGCCCGGCACGGCGGCCGACTTCTGGCTCATGGTGCATGAGCAGAAAGTGTCGGTCATCGTCATGCTGGTGTCGGAGGCGGAGATGGAGAAGGTGAGGAGCCGTGGGGGGTGCCCAGCAGGGGTCCTGGAAAGGCATCGCTAGCTAACCGCCCTCTTTGCCCCTCAGCAAAAGGTGGCACGCTACTTCCCCACCGAGAGGGGCCAGCCCATGGTGCACGGTGCCCTGAGCCTGGCGCTGAGCAGCGTCCGCACGACTGAGACCCACGTGGAGCGGGTGCTGAGCCTGCAGTTCCGGGACCAGAGCCTCAAGCGTTCCCTCGTGCACCTGCACTTCCCCACCTGGCCCGAGCTGTGCGTCTGCCGCCGGGGGTGGGGGCTCGGAGGGTGGGAGCTCCGAGGGTGGCGAGGCCTCCGTTGGGTGACTGGCCCTCCCCTCCCTCTCCCCGCAGAGGCCTCCCCGACAGCCCCAGCAACCTGCTGCGCTTCATCCAGGAGGTGCACGCCCACTGCCTGCACCAGCGGCCCCTGCACACGCCCATCGTCGTGCACTGCAGCTCCGGGGTGGGCCGCACGGGGGCCTTCGCGCTGCTCTACGCGGCTGTGCAGGAGGTGGAGGCGGGCCACGGGCTGCCCGCGCTGCCCCAGCTGGTGCGGCGCATGCGGCAGCAGAGGAAGCACATGCTGCAGGAGAAGGTGAGGCTCGGGCGCGGGACAGGCTCTGTCCGCCCTGAGGGCCGGCCCCGCTGACCAGGCCTGTGCTCTGCAGCTGCACCTCCGGTTCTGCCACGAGGCGGTGGTGAGACACGTGGAGCAGGTCCTGCAGCGCCATGGCGTGCCCCCGCCCTGCAGGCCCCTGACCGGCACAGGCGTCGGCCAGAAGGTGAGGCAAGAACCCCTGCTGGGACAGGGACCGCACAGCCTGGAGCCCGTCCTCACCCGCCCCTCCTTTCAGAACCACCTCCCTCAGGACTCCCAGGACCTGGTCCTCGGCGGGGACGTGCCCATCAGCTCCATCCAGGCCACCATCGCCAAGCTCAGCATCCGGCCTGCTGGGGGCCTGGATCCCCCAGGTGCCTGCCCGCCGGGCCCTGTGGAGCCCCCAGGCCTGCCGCCAGCCAGTCTTCCAGAGTCCACCCAGCTCCCCTCCTCCTCGCCACCCCCCCTCCCTTCACCCCTGCCTGAGACACCCCAGCCCGAGGAGGAACAGCCCGTCCCTGAGGTCCCGAGCCTGGGGCCCTCCTCCTCCTCACTGGAGCTGCTGGCCTCCCTCACCCCTGAGGCCTTCTCCCTGGACAGCTCCTTGCGGGGAAAGCAGCGGATGAGCAAGCAGAACTTCCTGCACGCCCACAACGGGCAGGGGCTGCGGGCTGCCCAGCCCACCGACGACCCCCTCAGCCTCCTGGACCCACTCTGGACACTCAACAAGACCTGAGCAGGCTCCGCCCTCCCTGTCCTCACACTACATCGTCTCGCCCGCCGCCTGCCCGTCTGCCCGTCTGCCCAGCAGGGCCTCGTGAGGTGGCCCGCCTCTTCCTCCTGTTCTTGCTGCCTTTGGCCCTTCCTGGTCTAGCCCGCGCCCCTATGGGGTGCACACGTGTCGCCGGCCTTAGGACCTGTTTTTCCATCTCTTTGCTACTTAATAAACCAACCTGTCTGTGGCCAGTGTCTGCCCCTTGCTGACACCGTCCGTGGCCTTGGGTGGGTGGTGGGTGAGCTGGGAGCCACCTCGGGAGGGCTCTGGAGCCCCTCCACCCCCATGACTGTCCCTTCTGCTCCTTGTATGGCTCCTGCCTGGAGCCGCTGAGCTGGAGGGGGGCGGGGAAGAGGGGTCTCATGGAGGAAGCACACGGCTCACAAGCCCCAGCGGGTGTGGTTTTGTACAAAGTTTAATGTTCCCGTCCTGAGGCAGGACAGCTCAGGCAGTTACACCCGACTCGGTCCAGGGCGTTGGCTCCCCAGAGCCCCTCGACCCCGCCCGGCCCCTCAGTCCAGCTTCTCCAGCACGGAGGGCACGTATACCAGGCTGAGCTCGCTGCCGAAGTTGCAGACGACGGCGGCGTTCTCCAGCACCAGGATCTGGCGGGCGGGCTGGGCCTCGCTGTTCTTGCCTAGGTAGACGGTCTGCAGCAGATCCCCGTAGTTCAGGTCCCAGAAGGAGACGCAGCCCTGGCCGCCGGTCACCAGGAGGCTGTCTGAGATGACCCCCAGGCTGGCCCCACAGCCCAGGTCCTGGAGGCAAGGACAGGACTGGCTCAGCGTCAGGAGCCCCTCCCTCCCTGAGCCTCAGCGAGCCACGCGGGGCCCCGCCTACCTGCTGGATGGAGTAGAGCTTGATGCCTGTGCTGCGGTCCCAGATGCAGATGAGGTCGTCCAGGCCGCTGCTGATGACGCAGGAGGCGGAGCAGGTGAGGGAGGTGACGTCGCCACGGTGGGCGAACATGTGGCTGACCCGGCTGCCGGTCAGCACGTCCCACAGGCAGATGGCCCCGTCCTGTCCTCCGCTGGCCAGCACCATGGTCTAGGGGAGCGAGCCGGGAGCTGGGTGTTGGGGTCCCAGGCCCAGGGGGCCGCCCACGCCACTTCCCGCACCCCGCCTCGTCCTCACCTGGTCTATGTACACAGCTGTGATGGCCCCCGAGTGGCCCTGCAGCGTGAAGAGGCAGCACGAGTCCTCCAGACGGAACACCTGGCAGTGTGCATCGGGCTGGTGGCTTTGACCCGGAAACCCCTCCCACAGCACATGGAGGCACCTGAGCCTCTCCGGCCCCCAAACACCACGCCCCGCGCTCCGCCCCGCCAGCGCCGGGACACGGCCCACACTCACCCTCAGAGTGTGGTCCTGGCTCCCGGTCACGAGGCGCCCGGCAGCGGCCTTCAGGGCCGTGATGGGCTTCTGGTGCGCACAGGGCACGGTGTGGGTCAGGCGGCAGGCCACCCTGTCACTGCTGCTGTACACCGGGGCGGCGGGGGAGCCGCCCTGCCCTGAGACAACAGGCCAGCAGAGGGTCAGCCCACCCACCCATCGCACGCAGCACCCGCCCACCCACCACCTGCCCAGGCCAGGCCACGGACCGCGGAACTGCAGGGGGCTGAAGGCAGCGTGCGTCTCCAGGGAGAAGAAGTCGAGGGAACCGTTGAGCCGGGCAGCCACAATCCTGGAAGGAAAGCACGCCAGGTGGCTCCGAGCCCCGGCCTTGGGACTGCGCAGCAGACTGAAGGCTCAGCTCCGCTGGGAGGCAGGAGGGGCCACGCCGGGAGGGAAGCACAGGTGCTGGGAGAGGCGGGAGGCCCAGGTGGCAACCCACGACCCTGCCTCAGCCCTCATCTGTGAAGCGGGAACAGCACCGCCCCCCGGGCGTCCTCAGGAAAGGAGTTAGCCGTTGGGTGACACGGCGAGTTGTGGGAGAGAGCGGAGGGCTGCGTGGCGGGAGCTGCAGGAGCCGCACAGAAGCTGCTTTGAAGCACCCGCCCCCCTTTATTTTCCCACAAAGAAACCGGGATTTCCTTCAGATCCCAGGCACACGTGGGTCCCAAAGCCTGGAAGTGTGCAGCGGTCAAAGTTCACTCCCACAGCGAAAAGCATGCGTGTCTCCAGCCTCTGCCTGTGGGGTGAGTGTGCAGAGTGGGGCAGGGAGGGGGGCGAGGAGAGCATGGCCGCCAGGCACTCTGGAGGTGGGTGGAGGCACGCGGGCTTTCCCTAGAGCACAGGGATCCGCAGGGAAGGATGTCCAGGGCTGGAGGGACAAGCTGGAGGGAGGACGGTGGCCGGGGCCGGGGGCTGCTGGAATGGCGGCGGCCGCAGAAATCAGAGCTGAAGGCAAGAGGTTCCTCTCCTGCTCCAGCTGCAGCTCGGACAGGGCCACAGGCTCAGGGCCCGGGTAGGCAGGACCCAGCGGGGTAGGCAGGGCCTGGTGGGCAGGCGGGGGCCGGCGGGGAAGCAGCAGGAGGACTGGAGGGCTGAGGGCTGTCCCCAGTCCCAGTCCCCGGGAGTGTGCGGAGCCAGGAGGCAGGAACAGGCCAGCAACAATGGGAAAGGAAAGTTTAAACAAGACTCTGGAAAGTACATTTTTCTGGAACTGAAAACGCAGCCAGAGACTTTGGACCTCAGAAGGGAAAGGAGGCCGAAGCCGGTTTGGCCCAGTGGTAGAGCCTCGGCCTGCAGACTGAAAGGTCCCGGGTTCGATTCCGGTCAAGGGCATGTACTTTGGTTGCAGGCACATCCCTGGTGGGGGGTGTGCAAGGGGCAGCTGGTCGATGTTTTTGTCATCGACGTTTCTAGCTCTCTGTCCCTCTCCCTTCCTCTCTGTAAAAAATCAATAAAGTATATTAAAAAAAAATAAAAAAGGGAGAGGAGGAGGATGGGCCTCACCTCCGGCGGCCACGGGAGCGCACGTGGTCTCCAAGGCGCCTTTCCCACGGTCGCCCAGGTGTCACCCACACGGCTAACTCCTGCACCCAGGGGGTGCTCTGTCCCTTGTCACAGGCAGGCGCTGAGGCAGGGTCATGGGGTCGCCACCTGGGCCTCCCCGCATCTCTTCCGGTGGCCACTGGTGTCGCCGACTCTTAGCCAAACGCCCTTCCAGGGAGGTGAGCTGCTGCCCCAGGGCCCGCAGGGTGTGCAGGGGCACCAGTGAGGAGAGCCGGGCCAGGACGGCCAGGATGGGGGCCGAGGCGCAGCCTGTGCTCACCTTTTGTCCAGGAACACGAGGGCAGTGATTCCCGAGGAGACGTGCTCACTGCTGCAGCGCAGTGTGCCCTCCACAGCGTCCCACACCTGCAGGCCCAGGCCATGAGCAGCTGCAGACGGAGGGCCCACAGCCCTGCCTGCCTCCAAACCTCTGCCCCACTCCAGCTCCCTGCCCCCCTCCTGTCCCCCTGCCCCCCTCCTGTCCCCCTGCCCCCTCTAGCCCCCTGCATCCCCTCCAGCACCCTGCTCCCCCTCCAGTCTCCTGCCCCCCTCCAGTCTCCTGCCCCCCTCCAGCACCCTGCATCCCTCCAGCACCCTGCATCCCTCCAGCACCCTGCTCCCCCTCCAGAACCCTGCTCCCCCTCCAGACTCCTGCCCCCCTCCAGTCTCCTGCCCCCCTCCAGTCTCCTGCCCCCCTCTAGCCCCCTGCTCCCCCTCCAGTCTCCTGGCCCCCTCCAGCACCCTGCACCTCCTCCAGCCCCCAGCCCCCCTCCAGCCCCCTGCCCACCTCCAGCACCCTGCTCCCCGTCCAGTCCCCTGCACCTCCTCCAGCCCCTGCCCCCCCCCAGTCTCCTGCCCCTCTCCAGCACCCTGCATCCCTCCAGTACCCTGCCCCCCCCCAGTCTCCTGCCCCTCTCCAGCACCCTGCATCCCTCCAGCACCCTGCACCTCCTCCAGCCCCCAGCCCCCCTCCAGCCCCCTGCCCACCTCCAGCCGGCCGCTGCTCCTGCCCACCACGATGAGGTTGCCCTGCAGCTCCAGGCTCCAGATGGAGCCCTCGGCACTGGGGGCCCAGGCGAGGGCTGGGGCGCCCTTCTCGGGGGAAGAGCCCCCCTCGTCCTCAGGGGCCAGGGGCAGCACGGGCCCGGGGGAGGGAGGGCACAGGGCCGGGGTACAGACGGGGGCGAGCGCCTCCTGCTGGTGCGCTCGCTGGACCAGGCGGCTGAAGTCGTAGCCGGGGTTGTCCCGAGCGCGGCCACAGCCGGCCCGGTGCCGGGGCTCCGGCTGGGGGGGCTCCGAGAGCCACGGCCGGATGGAGAAGTTGGTGTCGATGAGGCAGGTGAGGTCGGGCTGGTCACCGAAGACAGACGGTGGCGCGAGGCCCCGGGGACAGGGCTGCTGCGGAGGGCTGTCCGCAGGCTCCTCGCCGCTCTTCCCGCCGTCCGACAGCCGCTCCCAGCGCTCCTGAGCCTCCAGCACGCCGCCACCGCCGCCGCTGTCCCTGCGCTGCCTGCGGGCGGGAGGACGGTGAGGGCGGGAGGACGGTGAGGGCGGTGAGGGCGGTGAGGGCGGGAGGACGGTGAGGGCGGGAGGACGGTGAGGGCGGGAGGACGGTGAGGGCGGTGAGGACGGTGAGGGCGGGAGGACGGTGAGGGCAGTGAGGGTGGGAGGAAGGTGAGGGCGCTGAGGGCGGGAGGACGGTGAGAGCAGGAGGATGATGAGGGCCGTGAGGGCGGGAGGACGGTGAGGGCGGGAGGATGGTGAGGGCGGGAGGACGGTGAGGGCGGGAGGACGGTGAGGGCGGGAGGACGGTGAGGACGGTGAGGGCGGTGAGGGCGGTGAGGACGGTAAGGGCGGTGAGGACGGTAAGGGCGGTGAGGGCAGTGAGGGCGGTGAGGACGGTAAGGGCGGTGAGGGCGGTGAGGATGGTGAGGGCGGGAGGACGGTGAGGGCAGGAGGATGGTGAGGGCGGGAGGACGGTGAGGGCGGTGAGGGCGGGAGGACAGTGAGGGCGGGAGGACGGTGAGGACGGTGAGGGCGGTGAGGGCGGGAGGATGGTAAGGGCGGGAGGACGGTGAGGGCGGGAGGATGGTGAGGGCGGTGAGGACGGTGAGGGCGGGAGGATAGTGAGGACGGTGAGGGCAGTGAGGCAGCAGGGGGCGCTGACTGGGACAGACACCCACCTGAGGCGAGGGATGCGGGTGAGGCAGTCCCCGGTCTGTGCGTCCCACACGCACACGTGGCCCGCCAGGCAGCAGCTCACCAGCAGCATGCCGTCGCTGGCCAGGCACTCGATGTCCTGTGGGCACAGAGGGCACGGGCGCGGGTGTGGGTGCGGGCCCAGGGCACACTCACCATGGGCACGATCTCGGTCTCGGGGAGCGGGTGCGGGTGTGGGCGGGGCCCCGGGCGCACTCACCATGAGGTGCCCGCGCAGCACCAGGGGCACGATCTCGGTCTCGGGGGGCGCGTAGCCGTAGTCGTCACAGGGCAGGTCCCCGCGGCGCCGCCGGCCCGGCCCGCCTGGCTGCCCGTAGTTGCGCGGGCAGAGCACGCGGTACAGGCAGAGCAGCAGCAGCACCAGCACGATGCCCGCGGCCAGGCCCAGCGCGGCCACCCTGCGGAGAGGCGGGTCAGTGTGCCCGGCCCGGCCCGGCCCGGCACCCTCCCGCCGGGGCCTTACTTGTACAGGGTGACGTCTCCGTGGGCCGGCGCCCCGGGCCCCTGGGGGCCGGCCTCCCAGAGCCCCCCGGGCCTGGGCTGCAGCGGGGGCCAGGCGCTCCTGCCATCCTGGGGGTGCCGCCCCTCCAGGGCCTCCTGGGGGTTCAGGCGGAGCGTGACCGGGATGACGGGCAGCAGGCTGATGTACCTGGGAAGGCCGGCAGCCTCAGCCAGGAGCCCTACCAGCCCCTCCCAGCCTCAGCCCACCCAGCCCCGCCCCGCCTCAGCCCTGCTCCACACACACCAGTGCGGCGTCCAGACGGCCCCCACCCGAGGGGAAGGGGCGAGGGGCGGGTGGGGCACCGCGGGAGGTGCCGGCAGCCGACCCACCTCTTGGCCAGCGTGATGTTGTAGTAGCTGAAGAGCGTGGGCCAATGGCGGAAGGACAGCTTCCGCCACAGCTCCTCGTCCTCGGGCCCCCAGGTGACCTCGGGGGCGGGGCTGTCCGGGGCGCCCTCGGCAGGACCCCCGGCCTTGGGCATCTCCCCTGGCAGCGTGTGGTTCTCGGGGAACTTGGGGGCATCGGGGGGGAAGATGGGGAAGGCAGGGTCCGGATGGCTGGCGGGCAGCATGCCTCCGGGCACAGGCACGGGAGTGAGGGCGCCCTCGCCCAGCGGGCTCTGCTCCGTCACCTGGGCGGCGAGGTAGACGCGCAGCCCGGCCGGGTCCGTGTACACCAGGATGCCGATCCAGACCACGGTGCCCGCCTGCGGGGCAGGGCGCTCAGCCGGGGCTCCGGGCCAAGGGGCAGCCCCACCCATGCTTGGCCCTCCTGCCAGAGGCGGCAGCACAGGGACCTCAGGCCTCCCTCTGCCTCCCAGGCCCCCCACCATCGGGGCCAGCTGCCCAGGACTCGGTTCCTCTCCTGCTCGGGGCGGGGAGTCCTGGCCGGAAACAGCGGCCCCCGCCCCACCTCAGCTGGGACCATCCCAGGGTCAGGGCCAGAGGGGCACCCAGGCCCGTCCTCACTCCACTCCCCGTGCTGGCTCCTGCCCGGGGTCGCCACCCCTGCCCTGACGCCCAGGGCTGCTGCCCAGACCGGCTGTTCACCTGGGAGCAGGTTGGATGGAAGAACCCCCCCCCGACTTTAAGGCAAAGCTCTGCAGGACGGCGGGGTACCATAATGAGCCGCTGTGCCAGGCGGGTGCGGGCCAGGAAGTAGATGACCCTCAGCCGCTTGGGGAGCCGCAGGTTCCGGAAGGAGGACGGCTGCAGTGTGACCGTGTGTGGGGTGGCCGGCCGCACAGCCAGCTGCCGCTCAAAGCGCACGGGGCGCCCCCCCGGCTTGGCGGGGGGCAGGCAGGCTTCAGGGGGCAGCCGCTTGTTCAGGTCCGCCAGCTGTGGGCATAGGTCCGAGTGAGCTCCCCATGGGCTGGGCTCCCCGTGGGCTGGGCTCCCCGTGGGTTGGGCTGCCCGTGGGCTGGGCTCCCCGTGGGCTGGGCTGGGCTCCCCGTGGGCTGGGCTGGGCTCCCCGTGGGCTGGGCTCCCCGTGGGCTGGGCTCCCCGTGGGCCGGGCTGCCCGCTGAGGTCACACCGCCCAGGGACCCTGTGGCTCCGCCAGGGCCCAGGAGGCGGCCGCTCCTACCTCCATCCTGCGGATGTCGATTGACAGGACGGTGGTGAAAAACAGCATCTGGAGGAAGAAGTCGGACACCAGGCCCACGACGGCGAAGAGACAGAACTCCTGGAATCCGAGCAGGACCGTGACCTCCGGGCCAGCCGACCCCGGCCGGGCCCTGGCACCTCACCACCGGCCGCCCAGCTGAATCTGGGCTCCGCCAAGCTGGGGCCGTGCAGGCGCCCTCCCTGCCCACCAGGGGGCAGCAGAGACCAGGTCTTTCCCCAGAGGCGGCTCTCCATGCACCTCCACCCCCGGGAGTCTGATCCAAGCTGGAGAGCTGGGCCCTGCCCAGGCACGGGGATGGCACCTCCCCGGGTTCAGAAAGGTCGCACCACAGCGGCCCGGGGCGGGGCGGGGAGGGGCAGGCGGGATGTCCTGTTTAGCCCCTCCCTCCTGTGAGGCTGGGCATGCCCACCAGGACCCGCAGAGGCTCGCAGTGGCCACGGCAGCTCCGTGCCGGGACTGCACTGTGCCCGGCGGGTGCAGCCGGCCGCCCCGGGCAGGACCCCTTCCTGCCTCTCCCCCGACGGTCAGGCCGGCTCCGACTCAGTGCAGGGCTGCCCACCGCTGAGCGGGCACCGGGTGGCCTCCTACGACATGGGGGACGTGACTAGGAACGGCAGGTGTGGGTCTGGAGGAGACTCGTTTGGGAACCGTGTCTGCCTGGATCGGCAGAGCCAGCTGCCAGTGCCCCCAGCCCTCCTGCCCGCGGCCGAGTGGCAGAGAGGACAAGTCACAGGCAGAGCCGTGCTGGAGCCGGGCTCCCCGTCGGGAGCTGCTGCACTGGGCGCCCGGCGCCCGGCGCACACGGGCGGAGCGTGGCGGGCCTCACCTGGATGGCGGGCACGAGGGTGAAGTAGCCGATGAGGATGATGCCCAGCTCCGTGGCCATGTTCTTCATGATGGACCAGCCCTCACAGCTCAGGCCTGCGGGGACAGCAGGGCGTGGGCAGCGCCGTCCCTGACGTGTCCACAGGCCGCCCGAGTCCCGAGGATGGAGACGGGGGAGGGGCCAGCCTCCGGAGCAGCCCTTCCCCCAGTGCCCACCCTCAGGCTGCGGAAGGGAGGCACGGGGCGGGAGCACAACCGCAGCGCTACCCTCCGGACGCTTCCAGCCTCCCCGCCGGCTGGTCCCCGGGCGGGGTGAGTGCCCGCCGACCCCCGGGCAGAGCGGCTCTGGTGGCAGAGGGTCCCTTCCCGACCCCCTCAGACCGCACCAGCCGCAGGGCCTGGCTCGCCCAGCAGCCCAGCCCCAGCCCTGCCCCCAGACGTGGGCTGGGGAGAGGGGTCACACAGTCAGGCCTCCTGCCTGGGCTCTGTTCCCCAGGACACAGATCACAGGGCTCTGCTGGCGGCCGCGGAGGAGGCGGGAGGGTCCCGCCTGGACAAGGCCCAGCAAACACACAGCTGCGGGGCCCGGCTGGCTTTCTGACCCTGAACCAGGACCCGTCTCGACGCAGGACCCGTGCTCCGGGGAGGAGCCAGTAGCCCCCCCCCGCCGCCGCCCCCAGTCCCCCCTACCTTGGGCGATGCGCAGCTTCACCTCCAGGTCCACGGGCGTCGAGACCACGGACTTGGTCAGCACCAGCACGTTCTCCAGCCCGATCACCACCACCAGGTAGGGGAAGATCTCGCTGGAGGAGAGGTGGGAGCATGAGCCCCACAGGCCTGGGCCGGCGCCGGAGGCTGTGGGTGTGCATCCGTGAGGGGTGCTGAGCGAGCCCCACAAGCACAGGCAGGGGGCGCACATTCCCACCACCCAGCACAGCGGCAGGCGGCTCTGTCCCTCCCACGCCCGGCCCTGCTGGCCAGGGGCCCAGCCACGGGCCCATCGCTCAGCAGCGCTCTGGCTGGGCCCCAGGACAGGAAGGTGAGACCCGCCTCCAGCCCACTAGCCCTGGAGAAGCTGAGCCGGGAGACCCAGCCACGCCACAGGCCGCAGGAGGCGGCCGCCAGGAGGGCTGGCAGTGAGGGGGGCCTCCAGGGCCCAGGGCCGCTGCGCGGAGCGGACACTACAGCGAGAGGCAGGGTTAGCACCAGCAGGTCCAAGAACAGTGCTGATCGGTGAGCAGGGCAAGTAGCAGGACACACAGACTCCCTGAGTCTGCATGCAGGCCGGCGGCTGTAGGGACAGCTGGGGGTGGGGGGCCCACCCGAGGAGACGCAGCCTGAGGGCAAACCCAGGGAGGGGCCCGGCCCAGGTGCAGACAAGGGCCAGGTGACAACCGAGAGGGCCTGCACCTCTTCAGAGCCGAGCCTCCTGCAAGAGCCGTCCGGCCGGCTACACGTCTGACAGGAAAGAGGAAGAGGGTGCTTCCTCTCAGACACCTGGGCTCAGCCATCAAGCAGCAGTATGCCCAAACATCGTGGACACACACACCCACACGTGTGTGCACATGGTGCAGACATGGTCACACACATCCATGCACCAATGTACACGCACACACGTAAATACACAGGCCCACGTGTTATATATGCATGTGAAGATATCCCACATGCATCAACACGTACATGCACGAATGTATACACACATGCCATACATCTATGTAGGATATGAGCCAGGTAACAAGGAAGAAACGTTCCTCTTAGAGGCCAAAGCGCCAGTGCGCCCGGCCCCAGGCCGGCCGGGCAGCGGGGACCTACCCGCCGTTGAGGGTGGGTGTCAGGCCGAAGAGCGTGCAGAGCCCCACCGACATGAGCAGCGAGCTGAGCACGGTGACCACGGCGGCCAGGGCCAGCCCCCACTTGGACTTGACCATGTCGATCTTGCCTGGAGGGCAGAGGGCACGTCAGGGGCACCTCCCGACCCAGCCCACAGCCTGGCGGAGCCGCTAGGAATGTCCCCCCCCGCCTGCCCCCCCCCCGTGTCACCAAAGGAAAGGGCAGCACGCACACCCCCACACACCCGCCCCCGGGGGCAGAGATCAGCTGTTCCTGAGGAGCCGCCGGGACGCGCCGCCGGCAGGAACCTACGTGTGGAGAAGTAGATGTAGGCGAAGAGGATGATGTAGGTGGTCACGAGTGGGATGAGCTCGGCCACGCCGATCTCCTCCTTGAAGTGCACGTGTACCAGGCTCTCGGCCCGCAGGCTGCAGTTGGGGCTGGGGTGCAGGAGCATCAGGCGGGCCCGCAGGCTGCTCAGGAACCTGGGGCGGGGGGTGGGGCCCTGTACCTCATGGTCCAGGACAAGGACCACCCCCCTCACCCCCCAGGCCCAGGCGCGGGGCGGCTGCAGTGCGGCGGAGGACGCCGAGCCCCAGAGGCCCGGGGGGAGCAGCCAGGGGCCGGCCCTGTGCTCAGAGATGGCTGGAGGCACGGAGCACAGGGCTTGCCAGCTGCTCAGCCCTCCCTCTGAACCCCGCGCGGCAGACGGCCCGCGGCCTGCCCGTGGCTCACTTGGCGTGGTAGTGCCGGAAGACCAGGGTGATGGTGTAGGTGGCCATCCTCTTCCTGGCGAACAGGCTCACCCCGCTGTACTTCCCCGGGACCCCGAACAGCAGATCTGCAGCAGAACCAGCCGGCGCTGACCGGGTGTCCCCGCCCCCGGGCACAGGGACCCACCGCCGGGGCACCCCACCTTTGAGCGTGGCCGAGGTCTGCAGGGTCTTGGGCTCGTGCTGGTGGACGGTGGCGATGATGTCGGGGTCGGCGTGGAAGCGCTCGCGGTCATTCTGCCAGAAGCCGGCCGGGGACAGCAGCAGGCAGCCATGCTCGGGCAGCAGGTTCCGGAGCTTCCGGAGGCCTGGCAGCAGGTCGGTCACCTGCAGGCACACGTCCTCCAGGCTCCTGGCCCCCGAGCTGCTGGGGAAGGGGCACGTGTGCCGATTCGGGCAGGCCCACGCCCGCCGGCCCCACACCACCAGTGCCCGGGTCTGAGCCCGAGGTCAAGGGGGCAGGAAAGGCCCTTCCGGGTCGACAACCTCATGGGCTGTGGGCCTTCCCAGCATGTGGAGCCCAGGGCTGACCTCCTGGCAGGCCAGCCGGGTGCACAGCCCGCCCTCTAAGGCCCCGGGCCGTCCAGGGAGCTGCCAACACCTGCTCTGCTCCAGACGCGTCCCCAGGTGGACCTCGCTTCCCATCAGCACGCTCTGACCCCGCCGGGAGCCGCCCAGACATTCGCCGGCCCTCAGGCAGCTTCTCAGTTGGCCTGGCCACCCCTCTGCCTGGCCCGAGGCCCAAGCTCAGGGCTCGGTCCGCGCCACCGCTCAGGAGCGGGTGCAGCCCCCGGAGCGCGGTGCAGGCCAGCGAGCTGCTGGCTCCATAGGCCAGCGAGCTGCTGGCTCCAGAGGACCGCCCACCTTCGCCGAGGGGCCGGGGGGCGCCCGGATACCTGTCCCTCAGCACGTGGTTCCGGATCTCCTCCACCAGCTGGAAGGCCCGGGACAGAGGGGAGCGGAACACGTCCACGGCCAGGAGGTCCTTGTGCCAGGGCGACACCGAGGATTTAACCAAGATCTGCTGGACGTATGCCACCGGGGCGCCCACATACTGCGGAGAGACGGGCGCCGGGGGTCAGGGTGCCAGGGCAACGCCAGGTCCCCCTCCGGCTTAGCAGGAGTGAAGTATCCATGCCCGGCAGACATGGTGCAGTGGTGGAGTCCTGACCTATGAACCAGGAGGTCAGGGTTCAATTCCCTGTCAGGGCACTTGCCTGGATTGTGGGCTCGATCCCAGGTGGGGGCGTGCAGGAGGCAGCCGATCCACGGTTCTCATCATTGATGTTTCTTTCCCTCTCCCTCTCCCTTCCTCTCTGAATCAATAAAGTCCTATTTCTTACATGTGGACCGCAGGACAGGCATGTCTGACTCCCACACGAGGCCCTGAGCCGTTTCTGGGAGCCGAGAAGGTGGCTGCAGAGCCGGGGGGGGGGGGGGGGGGCCGGCGCTGCTGTTTAGGGGAGTTTCTGTCACAAGAGGAAGGCGCCGCGGGCGGCGTGCTGGTACATGACGGTGTGCTCAACGCCCGAGCTGTGCATTAAAGACGGTGAGGATGCTGCCTTTACGGTTAAAGTGGGAAGAAATAACCTGTCCCTCCGCCCCTGGAGCCCTCCCTGGGACTGGGCGCAGGGGGAGCTGCCGGGAGCAAGGCCAGGACGCCGCGCCAGCCCGGGAGGGAGGGCCCCCTGGGCCCCAGCGGCAGCCTGGGCCGCCTGAGAGACCCTGAGCTGAGGACGCAGATAAGAAGCCAAGGCTGCGGTGACCCGGCCCGCTGACGCGTGAGGCAGGTCACGGGCTGAGCTCCCCGCGAGGCCGCCCGGCCCGGCTCCGCCTGCCAGGCTGGGCCGGGCGAGCTCAGGTGTCGGTGACTGGTCTGGGAGCCAGGCCAGTCCTCGGCTTGTTCAGCTTGGGCTCTTCTGGGACACAATCCTTCCTCACAGGCGGACCCTCGCCCTGACCCTGGCGCCGCCCCCGCTGTGGGCCTGGGCCTGGCCTCCACCCCCAGCAGGCCTGGACTCCCGGAGGAGCGGGACGAGCACCCCCAACCCCACACGTGAGGACCAGCTGCGGGAAGCAGCAAGGCGTCGGCAAGCGCGGAGCTGCAGCCGGAGCCGCGGGGCCATTGGGTCCTCAGAGCCGCCCCTCCTCCCGCCCCCGCACCCCTCGTCCCCCATCTGCATGGTCGTCTCGGCCTCCAAAGCCTCCCCCACTCTCCTCTCACCCAGCCCGTCTCTCCTCGGACTCCAGCACCTACCCACTCGGGCCGCTCGCTCGGCTCTCCTGGCGTGGGCTCGGGGGCCACGGGCGGGGGCGCGTAGCCCTTCACGGGGGTGCTGAACTCCACGGGCCCCGTCCCCGGCAGGGGGAGCTTCAGCAGCGGGTAGCTGGGGCGGGAGGAGAGGGGTTAGGACACGAGGGAGGCGTCTGCAGAGGACACCAGGAGGCTCAGGCGGCTGCAGGGTTAGATGCCGTCAGCACGGGGCCTCCCGCCCCCTAAGTCACCGGGCTGTGGGGGGGGCGGAGCATCCTGGGCCTTGGCCTTCTCACGAGGTTCCCCCCAGAGGCCTGCCAGCGTCTGAGGACGGTCTGTTTGAAGCACGTGTGAGGCCAGGGCCAAGTCACTCGTTAGACAAGGCCCACGCGCAGCCACGCAGCTGCCGCACTCGCCCGCCGGAGACACCACCCAGGGGGCCAGAGGAGCCTTTGGGGGAGGGGTCACAGCACCCCCTCCCCTCAACTGCCCCACCGACCGCGCTCCAGCCCCGTGCAGGCCTCAGGCACCGCGCGTCACTGCCACCCGTGCAGAGCGGGAGACCAGGGGGGAACTGGCGGGGGGGAGCGCACCCCATGCCAACCAAAGGCCCCGAGCCACGGCGCGCCAAGGCCACCAAATGGCGGCTCCCGCTCCTAATGGGGCCGAGCAGGACGTCCAGAAATTCCCGAGGAGACACAGCTGTGTGGCCAGGCCCCCCCACCAACACGCAATGCCCAGTTCCTGCGCCCACACATGGAGCCACCAGGAGGTGGGCGCTGTGGCGGGGGGGGGGGGGGGGGGCAGGGCCCGAGGCTGGACCTGCACGGCCCCCGGCTCCCCGATCCCGGCTCCCCGCTCCCGGCCATGTGGGCAGACCAGCCTGACCCTCCGCTCGGCTCCGGGAGCCGCGGCGGGCCCAGGAGGGCGGGAGGAGCGGAGTGCAGCCTCCTCCGGCACCGCCCGCCTGCGTGTCACCACCCGGATGCCTGGGCAGCCCATTCCGGGCCACGGCCACGGCCACGGCCACGGCCACGTCCTGGCCTCTCCTTCACTGAGTCCCTGGCCCGGCCCGGCAGGGCCGAGGCGACCGGCGGCCACGCTCTCCCGCGCTCTCTGGGGGAGCAGGTCTGCCGGGCGTCCACAGAGCTGGTCAACGGTCCTGGGTTGCAGGCTCGACCCCCGGGCCCAGGTCAGGTATGTGAGGGAGGCAACCAATCGATGTGTCTCTCACATCGATGTGTCTCTCGCTCTCCCCTCCCTTCCACTCTCACTAAGAGTCAGCGGGAAAACTCGCGGTGAGGATCAGCCACCACCACCGGAGGACTCCGCCTCGCAGCCCGAGGCCTGCGGCCGGCCGGGGCCACAGACACGGCCGCCGAGCGAGGGAGCCTGGGAGCCGTGCTGCAGGGACGCAGAAGCGTCCAAACGGACGCTGGTGTGGGTTCCGGTGACGGGAACAGGGCGCGGCTGAGGGCTGACCCGTCCCCGGCAGCCCGGGCACGTACCAGCAGGCGAGGATGCAGAGCCCCGTGAAGAGGGTGATGGGCACGGGGTAGGAGGCGCAGAGCAGCCCGTGGTTGTAGAAGGCCCGTGACGTCTTCTCCCGCAGCCGCTCCGTCAGGGTCATCCTCAGCACCGGTCACCGCGCCGCCATCCCCGGCGGGCGCAGGGCTGGGCCGGCGGGCGCTCCCCGGTGCTGGCGGCCACCATCTGTCCTGCAGGGGGCGGCAGTGAGCGAGACCGGCTCTGCAGGGCGGGGAGGGGAGGGGGGGGAACACGGGAGGCACAGTGACAGTTCTCCACACACACAGCCTTGGGCAGCTCGGAGCGAGCGGCCAGAAAAGCTAGAAACTGTGTGTGTGTGTGTGTGTGGCCCCCGGCACTGCCCCGCATGGCCCAGGGACGCGGTGTGTGAGGCTCTCCCAATGGACCTCCATCCGCCCCCTCCTCCGCCCACAGGTCAGAGGAGCAGAGGAGACGCCTTGGGGGAGCTTTAGGGGGGCTCTCTGCCCCCCCCCCGCCTCTCCTCTGAGGAGAACAGGGGACCCTCTCGGGACCTGGCTGGAGGGACGTGGGCCTCTGCCCTGGGTCTGACCTCTGGGCAGGGCGGGGCAGGCTGGATGGGGGCCTCCCCACCCCCAACGGTCCCTCCCCACCCCGGGGGTCCCTCCAGCCCTCCTCAGGAAACGGCCCTCTGGGCTCAGTGCCACACGCAGGCCCGAGGGGCAGGCGACCAGCTCGCTGTGCCTCGTGGTGAAACGCCCACAGCCGGCGGCAATCCCACCTCCCAGCGAGGCCGGCCTCTCCTCACAACATGACAAACCACTGGCTCACAACCCCGCCTGGGCGCAGGCACGGGCAGACCCACGCCACCCGCTCTGCCTGGTGGTGTGTAACCACGCTCACGTGACAGGTAAAGGACGGAGAGCTGAAATGACCACAGCTACAATAGTTTGTTAACGGATACACAACACGAAAACCTATCTGGTTTGGCTCTGCAGACAAGGGTTTAGGGTTCAATTCCAGTCAAGGGCACATGCCCGGTTGTGGGCTCCATCCCTAGTAGGGGGTGTGCAGGAGGCAGCCGATCCATGATTCTCTCTCATCATTGATGTTTCTCTCTCCCTCTCCCTTCCTCTCTGAAATCCATAAAAATATTTTTTAAAATAAAATCAATAAAAACATTTTTAAATGTAAATTGTGACATCAGCAGGTGGATAAAAAGCATAGAGTTTTTGTAATATAGATTGTTGCAACTAGAGATGTTTTGTGTAACTCGTGGTCACCATAAAAGAAAAATAAAGCAGATACACAAAAGAGAAAGAGAAAGGAATACATCCAATTGATGACTGAAAAGTTATCAATCAGCAAAGATAGCAAAAAAGCAAACTTACAAAACTAAGTACTAAGGCCTTAACCATCAATGACTTTGAATTTAAATACACTCAGTCCTCGAATCCAAAGCAGAGTAGCTGACTGGGCTAAGAGGAAGACACACGAAGCGCTGGGACCTCTCCCCGGCTCCGCGTGGAGGGCGGGAAGTGCTGAGCCCGGCGGGCGCTGCCCTCCCGCTCAGGTCCACGTCCTCTGCTGGAGGACCACACCGCCCTCCCTGCCCCTGCCCCTGCCCACGGAGCACGCCCTCGGCCCCCTCCAGGCCCTTCTCCCCCCCTCTGACGTCTGCATCCAGGGCCGCGGCGTCTCTCCAGGTTCCAGCCCACCCGGGCAGCACGGAGGGCATCTGTGCATTTCCGGCGCAGTGGCTGGGGCGGGCAGAGCGTGTGGGCAGCGCTTGAGTCCAGCATGGCCAGGCCTTGACAGTCACTCCCCTCGCGCGCACACACACACACACACACACACACCAGAGCAACCCGTCCTGCAAGCCCGTCCTGGGGCGCCGTCCGGTGAACCATGCTCCCCTCGGGGCCACGTGACGTGTCTGCTCCAGGCTGGGACACGCCCAGATGCACCCACATGGCACGGTGACGGACACAGGCCTCGGCCGGCACACACAGGCCTGCAGCCAGGAGCAACCGGCCAGCCCGGGCAGCCCCGGCGCGGGCAGGCGTGCCCCAGCCCTGTGGACGCTGCCATCGCCGAAGGACGCGCTCTCAGAAGGACCCCGCTGCTCAGCAACGTGACTCTGCCTGTGTGTCTGCATATGAGACACAGACCTCAATCACGTACTTATGTCCTCTCAGCCCTTTAGCTCACTTCACGCCCAGGGACAGCGCTTACACATAAACGTCTACAAACCACTTAAAACCAAAGCCTGAGAGCAACGAGCAGAAAGTACACACAGTCAGCCCTCCACAGGAGGAGAGGGAAATGCCCTTCAGCTCTAAGCAACGGAGACACATCTACCCACCTGAGCCGGAGTGTTCCTCTACAGCTCTCTTAACTTCCCTAAATCGGAGCTAAGAAGTTCTGGGGGGGTCCCAGGTCCGATTCCGGTCAAGGGCCCGTACCTGGGCTGCAGGCTCCTCCCTGGCCCAGGCCCTGGTCGGGCACCTGCAGGAGGCAGCCTATCGATGTGTTGCTCTCACAGGGATATCTGTCTTTCCCTCTCCTTTGCCCTCTCTCTAAAATCATAGGGAAATATCCTCAGGTGAGGACTAACGAGAAAAAGACGTGTTAATCGGCCAGAGCCCGAGCTCTGGGGCGGGAGCGGACGGGGCGCTGGCGCGGGAGGCTCCTGTGTCCCCGCCCCAGCAAACCTGACACCTCCGTCCCCCAGGAGACTCCGGCCGGCCGGAGATAAGGCCCGTCTGGACAAGGGGCGCTGTGAGCGGCGGCCAGAGAGCACTCACGTGCGGGCACCGAGCTGCCACCACTGGAGCCGCGGCGAGGGACAGGGCGCCGCCTGTGTGCCACGCACCCAACCAGACACCGAGCTGGAGGGCGCGGCCCGGCCAGCGGACGGTGACCTGCTGGGCGGCGGGCCCTTCCTGGGCGCGCAGGGTGTGAGTGTGTTCCTGCACCCACAGGGAGTTTAAAAGCATGCTTCCTGTGGCGGCAGCACAAGCTCCGAGCCTGCGAACAGCAGTTCTCGGGGGGACAGAGTGTCAGGCAGGGACTCTTCTCCAAGCATCAACATTAGCCCAGTGAGCCGCGGAGTGGCCAGGGGGACTGAAAGGAGAGGACGGAGGGGAGTGTGGGACGGCCAGGCAAAGGCAGGCAAGTGCTCCCCGTGGGGAGGCCCCTGCAAGGAGCCAGCCACACGGGAGGCCCCGCCCCCAGCTGCCCGAGCCCTCCCTCTGCACCGGGCAGGGCTGACGGACAGCTCTGCACTGACCACGCTCAGTGTGAGCCACGGCCCTGATGTAAAGCTGGCAACTCCAGGTTCCACAAGACGAGGCCTGTGGCCAGGGGAGGCGCCCTGAGCCTCTGCCAGCCGGTGAGACGGGAGCACGGCCAGGACCAGCCCGGCGCCCACCACACGGACACCTCCCGCCGCACAGGACCAAGGCCTCTTGCCCGGCTTCCTACACGAGTGTGGTCGCCGGCGAGAGCCAGGGCTCCTGGCAGTCTGCACAGAAGTGTGACGATTCTGCCGAAACTGGTTTGGCTCAGTGGATAGAGCCAGCCCGCGGACTGAAAGATCCTGGGTTTGATGCCCGTCAAGGGGGCATGTACCTTGGTTGCGGGGACATCAGTTATAATAGCAAGAGGCAGCTAATAGATAATTTTCTCTCATCGATGTTTCTAACTCTATCCCTCTCTCTTTCTCTCTATAAAAATTCAATAAAATATATATTATTTAAAAAGTGTGACGATTCTATTTTATTACTTTCTCAAAAGCTTTTCTTTGTTGTTGTTGTTAATCCTCACCCAAGGATATTTTCCCAATGATTTTTAGAGAGGGAGAAAGACAGACATCGATGTGAGACAGACACATGGATTGGTTGCCACCTGCCCGGGCCGACCAGGGAGGAGCCTGCAACTGAGGTCCATGCCCTTGACCAGAACGGAGCCTGGGACCCTTCCCAACGCTCTATCCCTGAGCCAAACCAGCTAGCCGGGCCTATGTGGCTCTATGGATCGAGGATCATTCTATACACCAAGAGGTCACCAGTTCAGTCAGGGCACATGCCCAGGTTGCGGGCTCAATCTCCTGTAGGGGGTGTGCCGGAGTCAGCTGAACAATGATCAATGCTTCTCTCTCATCATTGATGTTTCTATCTCTCTCTCTCCCTCTCCCTTCATCTCTAAAATCAATAAAAAATATATTTAGCCGAAACCAGTTTGGCTCAGTGGATAGAGCATCGGTCTGCGGACTGAAAGGTCCCAGGTTAGATTCCGGTCAAGGGCATGTACCTTGGTTGCGGGCACATCCCCAGTAGGGGGTGTGCAAGAGGCAGCTGGTCGATGATTCTCTCTATCGATGTTTCTAACTCTCTATCCCTCTCCCTCACTATAAAGAAATCAATAAAATATAAAAATAAAAATATATTTGTGTGTGTATACATATAAAGAATTTTTAGGGAAAAAGAATTTGTACCCTTACAAAATTTCGTGAGAACAAACACTCGAGACTCCAAGACCCACATGTAAGGCTTGTGGAAACAAGAGCACAGACTCACGCAGAAGAAAACAAAGAGCACAGACTCACGCACAGATTTGGCAGGGGTGCCTGGCCGTGGCCAGAGGCCAGCAACACAGAAAAACAAGCAGCTGGCCTTGAGGGAACCAAGCTGCGTGCATCGAGAGACCCTGTCCCAGGCAGAAGGCAGCCACAGACGGCCGGTCTCCCCGAGGACTAGCACAGGAAACACACAGACACTCCTGAGCTCGGAGCGTTTTAAACGGATCAAGGACCCCAACACACACGTCTCCAGAGGAGAGGTGCAATGCCTAGCACACACGGGAATACGCTCATGTTCTCAGATCAGGAAAGTGAAAATCAAAACTACACGAGATACCCCCTCACACCATCGGGGCAGCGGCCGTCACACACACAGAGGAGCAGAGTGGGTAGGAGCGGGAAGAAACTGGAGCTGCTGGTGAGAATGTAAGCGGTGCGGCCGCTGGGGGACACAGCGCGGAGTTCCTCAACCAACCAACCAACCACGGAATTACCCTCCGATCCCGCGTACCACTCTGTGCTTGCCCGAACTGAGCACAGGGACCTGCGCTCACCGCTCACCGTGTTCCAGCAGCATCCCTCACCGCAGCCAGAGGGACAGACAGTCGGATGTCCCTCAGCGGGTGAGCAGACACACAACACGCGTGAGCCACGAGGATGTGACAAGTGAGACAAGCCAACCGCAAGCACACCGTGGGCTCACTCCCACGACGGTGTCAGCGCGAACAGAACCGCAGGGGAGCAGGGCCGGGCCCGAGGTCCTGTGGCTCGGCAGCTCACCGTGGCACCGTGGCATTCTCTAATGAGCCGTGGTAATGACCTTTCCCACACCGACGGTAAGCCTACCTCTGCCCACTCCCGTACTCAATGCCGAATCAGAATGTGGCTCGGCGGGACGCAGCATGCCAGCCTGGCCTGGAGGACACTCCCGGGGCCTCGGACTCTCGGGGACTTCTTATCCAGACCCCAACGCCAGCCCCTGGGCGCAGCGCTCAGTGAAAAGGTGACTCGAAGAGAGGCCTCCCCTCCAGCTTCAGCGAAGCACACGGCCCGGCTGCCTGAGCAGGGCGCCTCCCGCACCGCCCGGCTGTTCGTTAAACCGGGGCGGTGGGAGGCGAGACCCGAGGCACCACGCTCTCTGTGGTCTGCTAAGGCGCCTTGAGGTTTCCAATAGTCGGTCACCAGGTGCCAAATGCGGACGCATGTCGGACCGACCAGGACTCAGGCCCGAAGAAAAAACCGCATCACCGTGGAGGGCACACACACAGGAGCTGGTCGAGGGGAGACGGGCGGGGAGGGGGCGTGGGGCGTGGGGCAGGGGCGCGGGGGAGGAGAGGCTGCAGCTGGAGACCCTGAGCAGCACTCGCTCCGCTCCGGGAGGTATGGTCCCGGTCCACAGCCCACAGCCCACAGCCCACAGCCCACAGCCCTGCAGCCCGCGGGGGAGGCCGCTCACAGGAGGAAGCTACTGGAAAACACAAACAAACGAGGCTTTGTTCTAAGAAACCAGAAAAGCTGTAGAACAGTTTTTACATGAAAAGACGGTCACACGGTGACATAGAAAACAGATACAGAGCAGTGTGGTCCCGTGAGGAAGAGAGAGCGAGGATTAAGCAAGAAATAAGGCTGTGCCTGCAGCGCGGCTCAGGCTGAGCGTCGACCTAGGAACCAGGTCACGATTCAATTCCTGTCAGAGCACAGGCCCGGGGTGCAGGCTCCATCCCCCATGTGAGGCGTGCAGGAGGCAGCCGGTCCACAATTCTCTCTCATCACTGATGCTCCTCTCTCCCCCTCTCCCTTCCTATTTGAAATCAATTAAAACACATTTAAAAGAAGAAAAATAGAAGCCCGAGAAACCCACTAGTGGCTGTATGAGGGTCATGGACAATGTGTGCGTACGTGCGCCCCACGCACACACACGCTCTAACCACTGAGCAACAGCCTTAGGCAATAAGCACCTATAATAATAAAAGTGCAATATGCTAATTAGACCGGATGTCCTTCCAGATGAAGCCGGGACTGCAAGGGCCGCTGCTGCCACGGTGGGGGCCCGAGGCGGCTGCTGCCACGGTGGGGGGCGAGTCCCTTGCATGAATTTTGTGCATCGGGCCTCTATCCTATATAATAAAAGGCTAATACACAAATCGATCCGACAGTGGAACAACCACTGACCACACTCAACGCAGGAGCTGCCCCCTGGTGGTCAGTGCATCCCACAGGGGGAGGCCGCTCAGCCAGAAGCCCTGAGCCGGGCTCACGCTGGCCAGCGGCAGTGGCAGGAGTCTCTCCTGCCTCCGTGCCAGGCTAAGGATGTCCGACTGACGGTCAGGCCCGCTTCCTGCAGGCAGTCAGACTTCCTCCGAGGCTCCTGGACTGTGAGAGGGCGCAGGCCAGGCTGAGGGACCCCGAGTGCGCGAATCTCATGCGCTGGGCCTCGTTATTTTTTAAAGCAGGTAGGATTCTGTAACTGCTCATTTTGAGATAACGTACCAAACACGAGAATGAACTGAAGATCAAATCTAGTTTGTAAAAAGTGTTAAGAAACCACTTTTTAATTTCAAAATACTTAGATGATTAAAAAATACTCTGGCCGGAACCGGTTTGGCTCAATGGATAGAGCGTCGGCTTGGGGCCTGAAAGGTGCTGGGTTCGATTCCGGTCAAGGGCATGTACCTTGGTTGCGGGCACATCCCCAGTAGGGGGTGTGCAAGAAGCAGCTGATCGATGACTCTCTCTCATCGATGTTTCTGATTCTCTCTCTCTCTCCCTTCCCCTCTGTACAGAATCAATAAAATATATATTTAAAAAAAATACTCTGGAGTTGGAGAATAGCACAGATATGACTATTACAACTGCCACGTTTGTGGGAACTGATTACGTCAGTCTCGCCGGCTTCTAACTGAGATTAACATGTTTAAAATAGAAGAAGTCCAAGGAAAGTCTAACCTCCAAAGGGCTTTACCAGGCCCTGTAGCTTCAAACTGAAGAGCTGGGACTGTGTGTGCAACACAGAAACTACCGAGACAGATCCTCACTCACACGCATGACTGCAACTTTAAACTAGTTTATACGTGTGCTTAATGTGAAATGCTAATCTCTCTGATTATGTGGAATTGCACTGAATTCCACTAGACTTCCAATTCAGAACAAGTGGCCAGCATCAGGCCTTCGCTAATGTGTGCATCTAGGAAATGCTAAGGAGCAAATAAACCAGTGATTTCCAAAGGTTTCTGGTTATGAATCCACAACAATTGGAGCATACATCTCCAATAGACATGTATTTATATGCAATTTATAGTGTTTGCTTTGGCGGCACACGTATACGTAAATTATACATATACTACTGCGATATTACATACGTGTGTTCATGGCTGGTCTGAGTGCAGTGGTGTCTTACAACATACGTGTGTTCACTGTTATACCGTAAAAAGCCAGGAGGCTGATGTAAACGTTCCTGAGGCCCATGTGCACTCTTGGTGCTTGAACACGCCCACTCCGGACTCCGCTGCAAAGCGTGTGCGGGGCCTGGTGGAGGCCTGCTCTCCGCTCACAGCCGGACCCGGGGCCCACGTCCCCTCGGAGGGGCGCTGCCCGCCTTCAGGGAGGGTGCGGACACGGGTCCGGCGGCCAGTGAACGAGCTGGCGGCAAGCACCCGGCTCACACACCGCAGCGCCCTCCTGTGCTGGACGCCAGCAGAGCAGCCCCCAAGTTAGACGTTAGGAGGTGCGGGCTCTGAACCCACAATAGGCCGTTTCCCAACCGGGCAGCTCGTTTGCTCATCTGTGACCTCAGGCAACCGACAACCTTTATGCCAATCCTCTCGTCCTGAACCGGGAGAGGACTCTCCGCGGCCCACGCGGCTCAGTCTGTTGGGGGGGGGGGGGGTCCCCGAAGCCGGGAGTAGGAAGTGGAGAGGCTGCTTTGGCCAAACGGGGGGAGCTCTCAGACGGCAGGCCAGAGACTAACCTCCCCGTCTCCCGGGCCGGGAGTGCATGCGGGACCTGCCTGCGCGGGGCCTCCCACCGTGTGCCCGCAGCAGCCCGAGCCGCCGGCACACCCCCGGCCCAGGCCGGCTCCACGTCCCGGCGCTGACCCCGCTGACCCCGCTGACCCCGAGCCGGCCCGGGCCGCAGCGGCCGGCCGCCGCGCACCCCACGCCGCACGCACGGCCGCGCCCGCGCCCCCTCACCCCTCCGCCCCCGCGGGGGCCCCCGGCGGGCAGCAGGCACCGCCCGCGGAGCCCGGCCCTGCGCCCGCCCGGCCGAGCCCGGGGCCGCTCCGCCAGCCCAGCCTGGGTTCGGACCACACGGAACCGGGCGCGAGCGGAGCGCCTGTGGGATCCTCGCCGCGGGAGGCGGGAGGCGGGAGGCGGAGGCCGGCGCCCGGAGGCCCCGACCGCAGCTTCCGGGACCTGGGCCCGAGGGCGCGGCCCCGGGCAGGGCGGCCGGCGGCGCGGCTCGCGGGGCGGGAGGGAGGGAGGGAGGGAACACGGCGGCCGGCGCAGACCCGGCCGGCCTCCCCGCGGCCCGGCTGCCGGACAGCGCCCACGCCCCTGCCCGCGGGCGCCCGGGGCCCGGCCGCGCCCGGCGCCGCGGGGGCCGCGCGGAGGTACCTGTGGCGGCGGCGAGGCGGCGGCTGCGCTCCGGCCGCGGTTCGGTGCGTGGCGCCCGCCCTCGCGCCCTCGCTCTCGGCCGCCGGCGCCGCGCAGCTCCCGCCCCTTCACCTCTCACCTCCCACCTTTGCCCTCCGCCCTCCGCACGTGTGCCGGCGCGCGCATGCGCAGCCGCGCCTGCCCGCCCGCAGCTCGCGCGCGCCCCCTGGCGGCGGCCGGCGCCCCGTCGGGAGGGCGGGTTGTGGGCGACCTGGAACCGCAGTCTGGAAGGTTCCGTAAACAGGAGCAGCGATGCCCGCTGCCGCCGGCGGAAGTCACGGCTGCTTCCGCGTCCACTCCAGTGCGCAGTCTTGTTCTGCCTCCCGCTCCCGGCTCCTCCTCCCCGCTCCCGCCGCTGCACCTTGAGACAGCTCAGTCCCTTCCCTCACTGGAGGCCCTGCAGACTCTCCTCGCTGGTCCAGGTGCCTCACCCGGGAACCGCAGCTGCCAAGTCAGTGCACATCATAGCTAGCTGTGGGACAGTCCAACGGTTGTTTAGGCTTTTATATCTATAGAAGATGAGCAAAGCTCAACCGGACTTCAAATTACTTCCCATGGAATAATTCAAAATTGTAAACAAAACGGAGTTTGTCAAGAAGTGCCTGGCTGGTGTGGCTCAGTGGTTGAGCATCAACCCAGGAGATCACAGCAGAGCACACACCTGGGTTGCAGGCTGGATCCTCAGTGGAGGGGTCATGCAGAAGGCAGCTGACTCATGATTCTCTCAATATGGACGTTTCTATCCCTCTCCCCCTCTCTTAAATCAATAAAAACATATTTAGCCCTAGTTGGTTTGGCTCAGTGGACAGAGCATCAGCCTGTGGTCCAAAGGGTCCCAAGAACAATTCATTCAAGGGTACGTGCCTGGGTTGCAGGCTCAGTCCAATGTGTAAGAGGCAGCCAATCAATGATTCCCTTTCATCGATGTTTCTATCTCTTCCTCTCTGAAATAAAATATAAAATAAAATAAAATAAAATAAAATAAAATAAAATAAAAAGCCCTAACTGGTGTGGCTCAGTGGATAAAGCGTCGGCCTGTGGACTAAAGGGCCCCAGGTTTGATTCCGGTTAAGGGCATGTACCTTGGTTGCAGGCACATCTCCAATAAGGGGTGTGCAGGAGGCAGCTGATGTTTCTATCTCTATCCCTTCCTCTCTGTAAAAATTCAAAATATATTTTTTAAATTAAAAAAAAAACTTAAAAAATAAGTCTTAATTCCCTGTACTTAAGCTTCTACACTGGGCCAGTCCTCATGAAAATCTTGGGGGGAAAGGGGCTGGGTCTATCTTACAAATAAAAAACTTCTTCGAGAGGGGAGGTTTGTGCAAGGTGACTAGTAACTGGCATGGTGGCCACCGCCTGGGACACAGGACTCTGGATTCCAGCCTGCTGCCCAGGCACCTCGGCCGCCGTGGACACGGCGGGTTTTCGTGGCGGTTCGGGTCTGTCTTTGCCACTCACTAGTGACAGCAGCTGGTGAGGCCAGCAGCCGGACAGGGCTGCTTCCGGCAAACTCCTTGGCTCTGCACCCTGGTCCCAGCAGCTGCTGCTCGTGCCCAGGGACAGAGCCTCAGGGAACCCACCGCAGGAGCCAGCTCCAGGATGCAGCCAACACTGACCTCAGTGCTTTCAGGACGAAATTAAGATCCAGGTGAACAGGTGTAAAATGCCTCAATTCCAAACACAATAACCAGTCTTTTTTTAAAAAATACATAGTTGATTTCAGAGAGGAGAGAGAATCATTGATCAGCTGCCTCCTGCACACCCCCTACTGGAGCCCACAACCCCAGCATGTGCCCTTGACCGGAATGGAGCCCAGGACCCTTCAGTTCACAGGCTGATGCTCTATTCACTGAGCCACATGGGCCAGGGATCTAGGTACTCTTTCTTAAAAAGTACATATTTTATTGGTTTTTTACAGAGAGGAAGAGGGAGAGTTAGAAACATCAATGAGAGAGAATCATTGATCAGCTGCCTCTTGCACACCCCCCACCGGGGTTGTGCCCGCAACCAAGGTGCATGCCCTTGACTGGAATCAAACCCGGGACCTTTCAGTCCACAGGCCAACGCTCTACCGCTGAGCCAAACCGGCTTCGGCAGATGTAGGTACTCTTGACTGAGCACCTGAGTTGTGTAGGTCCCGTGCTCGGCGCTCTAATAAAAGCTCATCTCCACCATAACAGCCAGGTGAGACGGCGCTGTTCCCGCCCATCGCGGCTTCCTGGAGGTTCTGGCACTTTCTCCGGTGGGCATGCTGGCTGAGGTTTAGACGTGATTTGATGGCCTCTGGTCACGTGAGTGAGGCGCAGATCCAGGCTTGTCTATCCACTGAGCCAAACCTGCTGGGGCACGTCGTGTTTCTGTAGCCACTTTAGGAGCATGGAGTGATTTTTGTTATGAGTTTCTCCCATTGACCCTTTGCTCATTGAAGTATGCTTCCTTCTTTCCAAACCTAGAATGGTCTGATTTTGTAACTGTTACTGAATTCTAGCTAAACTATGTTGTCATTAAGGAACATTCTCTAAAAGGAACATCCCTAATGGCTAGTTATGTTAGGCGTGTGTGTGTGTGTGTGTGTTTAATGATTTCAGAGAGAGAAAGGGATAGAAACATCAGTGATGAGAATCATGGATCAGCTCCCTCCCACTCACCCCAAACGGAATGGAGCCCGCAACCCCGGCATCTGCCCTTAACCAGAATCATACCCAAAGCTTATCCACTGAGCCAAGACAGCCAGGGCTATGAGGTCTTATATGTTTATGTGCATGTTGGCCGTTCCTATGTCTGCTTTGATAAGATGTCTATGCCAATCTTTTGCTCACTTTCTAACTGGTTGTCTTATTAAATTGTGAATTAGAGATCCTGAACACAAGCCTCATACTGTGTATATGACTTATAAGTACTTTTCCAAAAACACAAATAGGAAAGATAAAATATTTGAAAAATAAATAGTACTAAAACTGACAATAAAGAAAACCATAAAGACCAATAACAAAGACAAAATTCCAAAACTTGCCTGTCCTTGACCAGTGCGAGGCCTAACTGGGAATAAAAAGCACTAAGACTTTCAGAGTATTTGAAAGGCAGCCAATTCCTCAACATTGCTGATGTGGCATGTATCATTTTTATTTTAAACCTGACTGGACGAATAGAGAGAAAAATAATCGGAGGCCATCTTTGCTCACAACTACAGATGGCATACTACCATAATCAATCAATCTAATAAAAATTAATTTTAAAATCTTAAGCCTAACAAACAGCAGATTATAGAAAATGTAACAAATACTAGTAAGACAAGACTGCAGGAGGAATTCAAGGGTCACACACCGGAGTGTTACCATGGCCAGCACACCCACAACCAGAAGAATGACCTCAAGGAAGCCGAGGAAGTCCACAGGGAGCCAACGATTACCGGTCAAGCCCTTCAAAGAGGCGTGGCTCAGCAGCTGAGCGTTGACCAGGAACCAAGAGCGCATGTCCAGTTTGTGGGACCGAACTCCAGGAGGGGCGTGCAGGAGGCAGCCGATCAGTGATTCTCTCTCATCACCCATGTTTCTACCTCTTTCTCCTCTCCCTTTCTCTCTGAAATCAATAAAAACACTTTAAAAAAAGGGGGGAATAGGAGTTGAGGAACATTTCTTTCTCCTTTCCTTCTTCAAGCTTATTTTTTAAACTGACTTGATAATATATTTTAAAATTAAGTATTATCGGAAAATGCCTCCTATTCCCTTTAGAACAGAAATTGGACAGCAAATGCCTACACACCTCTCATGTCACAAATTGCCAAGTGCTGACTAAAGTCTCAAGGGAGGAATAAGCAAGGTGTGTACCATTATTTGCAGATGTTAACGATATATAAAGGGGGAATACCTAACAAATTCCAGTCTCAATCTGAAAATCATTACACGTTTAGAAACGTTTTTTAAAAAGACAGCTGCATTACTATGTCAAAAACACCATTAAAAAAAATTCAATAAAATCAGGTAAGTCATATTCCAATAAACATTTGAGAGGGTATTAAGTCGATGTGTGCATTAGTTTTAATAAAATTATACAACCAGGGGATGGGGGTGGGCTAGAGATTAATGGGGGGAAATGAGGCATATGTAATACTTTCTCAACAACAAAGATTTATTTTATTTTTTTATTTTTATTTATTTTATTTATTTTTAAATATATTTTATTGATTTTATACAGAGAGGAAGGGAGAGAGATAGAGAGTTAGAAACATCGATGAGAGAGAGTCATCGATCAGCTGCCTCTTGCACACCCCTACTGGGGATATGCCCGCAACCAAGGTACATGCCCTTGACCGGAATCGAACCCGGGACCCTTCAGTCCCCAAGCCGACGCTCTATCCACTGAGCCAAACGGTCCTGGCTCAACAACAAAGATTTAAAAACCTAATAATAAAAAATTACACAACCAGTTTTAAAAAATGAGGCAAATTCTAAGGAACACTTTATAGAACCTGACAAAGTGCTGGTGAAAGTCATCTGGATAAGTGGGCACAATAACCTTTTCTCTAAAATTTTTTTTATTGATTTCAGAGAGGGGCATTCGCACCCAGCCTCGGCTCCTGCACCCACACCACCAGCCGAGGGGCCTCTGCTCTCCTGTGGGCAGCCTGTGGGCTTCCCGCTCCCTGCACTGGTTTGCCGGCTCGTCCCGTTCTCTCCGTTCTCTCCGCTGTCCCCCCAGCACCTCCCGCAGCAGGTGCCCTGGGCCCCACAGACCTGGCGGAGCCCCGCCCTTCCCCGGAGGCGGGGTCAGCCGGTGTGGCCTCCTCCGGCCTCCTCGGGCCTCCACGCCTTGCGCAGGGCTTAGGGAAGGACCTCTGCAAGACAGAGGTGAGACCTGCGCGAGATGCCCACGGAGCCAGGATGTGGGGCGCACTCTATGCCGCCAGGACGACCCCGTCTGTCCCCGAGGAGGCCGCCATCAGAACTGTCCCTGCCGCTCCAAGGCACAGCCCAGACAGAGGGGTGACGAGTCACACGAAAGCTCCAGAGGACCCTCCCCCAGCTCCGTCTCGGCAGAGAGGGTGCGGGGTCCTGACACACGTGTCTGCTGAACATGGGACAGGCACAGCCAGGCCGCCGTCGCCGGGCGCGTCAGCGGGGACGCGGCTGCGAGGCGGAGAGGGGCTTCACCCCCGTGTCGGGGTCCGCCCCTCGGGTCACAGGACCGCAGGCGACATTCCTTTGGCAAAAAAGGACACGCTCTTGTCCTGGATCTTGTACTGGAAGGTGAGGCTCCGACCCCGCGCGGCGGGCGGCCATGGTGTCCGCCAGAGGACCCGCAGCTGCAGGACAGGAGAGAATGAGGCCCCGCCCAGTACTGCCCCGTGACCCCCGGCCCATTCGTGACCTCCGACCCCCAGCCCCTCCGTGACCCCCGCCCGTCCGTGACCTCCAACCCCCCAGCTCCTCCGTGACCCCCAGCCCGTCCGTGACCCCCAGCCTGTCTGTGACCTCCGACCCCCCACCCCATCCGTGACCCCCAGCCCCTCCGTGACCTCCTGACCCCCCAACCCCTCCGTGACCCCCGACCCCCCAGCCCCTCCATGACCTCCAGCCCGTCCGTGACCTCCTGACCCCGGGTCCGAGTTTAAAGAACACCTCCCCACGTGAGGTCACCCGGCACACCTGCCCGTGCACGTCCCTGCAGGAGCCGGTGGCCAGGCCCTCGGCCCGCAGGACCAGGCGGCTCTGGTGACTGAGGCCGTTCAGCAGGAGCTCGCTCTCCTCGTCCTCGGCGTCCGAGTGCACCAGGGCCACTATGTTTCCCTGCAAGACAGACGGAGCCTCTCCTAATGGCGGGACACCAAGACCGGGCCGCCCGCCCTCTCCCAGGTCAGCCTCCGCCGCCACCTCGCGACCAGCCCTTTGCGGGAGGGCCCTGCCTGGGCTCCAGCCCCATGGACATCTGATCGCCAGCACATCCAACCTGCACTTCCAGCTCTACCGCCTGAAACCACGCACGGCGGGCGGACGGAGGGTCCCGGTCCCACCGCCAAGGGACATGCCTCGGCTGCAGGTGCCTGGGCCCTGGTCCGGGCGTGTGCGGGAGGCAACCCATCGACGTGTCTCTCAAGGGGTGTTTCTCTCTCCCTCTCCCTCCCACTCCCTCTAGAAGGCAATGGAAAAATATCCTCGTGTGAGGACTAACAGAAAACAAAATAAAATCTCTATCATGGTCAAGTCTCTTGTTTTGCCTACGGCTTTACAGTACAGGTTACAACCCACACTTATCCTGCCCTCACAATTCTTAAAGCAATCTGTACCTACAGCCACACCCAGAGAGACAGTGACCGCCCGGGAGGGACACGGGCTGGGCCTCGCAGCACCACACGCCACCCACGGAGACGACAGCCGGGCCTGCCCGCCGCGTACCTGCAGCCGGCAGCACACGCGGGCCCTGCAGCGGTGCACGAAGTCCAGCACCGCGCCCGCGCCCGCGCCCAGGCTCAGCAGCACGCTGAGGTCGTCCACCAGCAGCACCGGGCGCCCCCAGGCGGCCGCCCCCGGGCCCCCGGGGTCCAGGGCGTCCCGCACGAACTGGAACAGCGGCTGCAGGCTGCCGGCCGTGGCCTCCCTGGAACGAGGCAGAAGTCAGCAGAGCTCCATCCCAGGGAGGGCGGGGAGGCAGAGAGCGGATCCCAGGCTGGGCCCAGGCGTCAGGGCGGTCGGCCAGGAAAGGAGAGCGAGCCGTGAGCTGTGCTCCAACACACATGCCCGAGGCCCCGAGCACACGCCTGACCCGCGGCTGGGCCGGAAGGTTCCTGTGGCTGGGCAGGTCCTGATTGGGCTCAAAAACTAAACAGCAGCTCAGGTCCTGGCGCGAGGGCTCTGGCTTCAGGGCGGCTGGTGTGTGACATGAACCTGTTTTGAAGGAGCCGGCCCAGATGCCACCGCCCTGTGCCCCCCAGAAACCGAGCCAGTCACCATATAGCCCACCATCCGGCCCAGGGTCAGAGCGAGGGCTCCCAGGAATGCCCGGCCCGAAGCCACTCCGACCTCCCACACACCGAGGGGGAGGCCACAGCAGCGCCGGGCCGGCCCCCAGCCGGGCCCGGGCTGGGCTGCCGCCGCACTGACCTGAGGAACCGCAGGGCGGGTGCCTCCCCCTCAGCCTGGAAGAAGGTGTCCACCGCCGACCGGAGCCCCTCCAGGAAGACCAGCTGCCCGCGCTCCCGGGCCGAGGTCAGGCTGACACCCTGCGCACAGCCAGGAGAGTGAGCCACGGCACCCCCACGGGAACCCCAGGGCTCACCTCAAGCTCTCAGGAGGGTGCGGCCCCCAAACCCTGCAGCGTGCACACTCCCTCAGGGGCCTCCCCACCGAGTCTGAGATACTTACCAGCTTCTGTCCCACGATGTTGTAGTGACTGAAGGACTGAATGAGAGCCACAAAGCACACCTTACAGTTAGCTGGAAGACAAAACAGACTTATCCGAACACCGTCTGTGCACACCCTCCTCTCCCCGCGCCTCTGCAAACCAAGCTCCGAGGCCGTCTTAGAGGCTCAGGCGTCCTGCGACCTAAAATACCAAGTTTGATTCTCAGATGCGATTTTTGAAATGTTTAATAATTGTACCTTTTACAATTGATTCTGAGATGTACTTTTGTTAGATGTATTACTGGCTACCTTGTTTTAATACAATTTGGTCTTTAAACAATTATGTTTTTCTGTTTGCGGTCAGTGTACAGGAGTACAGTTAACTTTTTCTTTATTGACTAAGGCATTACATATGTGCCCTGATCCCCTCATTGCCCCTAAAATGAATTTTTGAAACTGGCCCTATATCCGAGAGAGATAAAGGAAACACAAAGACGCTCTAGCCACCTCACTGCACGTAATCAATTCTAACGAACAGCCACCTGGCCCCCAGACACCGGCGAGCCCCATTTCTTCCTGGAACAGGCTTCTCTGCAGGCTTCCCGCCTCAGGCTTCTCTCTCAGTCGCCTCAATGGGTCCCTTACCTTTGAGGTAGAAGGAGAGAAAGTGGTGGACAAGGAAACTGCCATCGGTGTTAGCGTCACAGAGCAGAGTCAGCTTCCCCTGGAAGGAAGAGGAACACAAAAAGGAAGTCAGAGGGCAGCTGGCTGTATACATCTGAAGAGTAGGTGTGTGTAATTCATATGTATACGTAAGTATGTAACACACATGTGTGTGATACATATGCACTAGGATTATAAAAAAGTAAAAATGGTGAGAAAAACAACAATTACAGTGATCAGTATTAAGTCACTCATTATGGGCAAGCATATCTTGGCTTCCATTTCCCCGGAGCAAAACAGGGAATAAATTCCCTCCTCTTCCTCACTCTTCACCTAGTAACTCAGGGACTAGCCTGGGAGAATGAGATACTTAACAAAGGAAGCATCTACCATCAGAATCCAACAAAAATCAGCCTGCCAACACTAGGAGGGACCTTCAAACACTTCTCCAGCTTCCTCCCTACTTCTAATTCTGGTGTCGAGTCCGTCATGGAGGGTGGGAAGGAGGGAATGTGTGGTGCTAACAGGCCTGTGTCCAAAGGCCCTGGACACTGCCTCAGGCGAGCTCTGGCCACGAGCCTGGAAAGACCTCTCAGGATGCCGTCTCTGACCAGCCACCTCGAGTTCCTTGTCAAGATCCAGGGGCTTAGACACGCCACCTCTGTGCTGTTGTGACTTTTCTCACTTATGAAACATGAGAGATGCCCTGGCCAGTTTGGCTCAGTACTAGGTAGCTAGAGCGTTGGCCTGCTTGGCCCACAGACTGAAGGGACCCGGGTTCAATTCCGGTCAAGGGCACCACGACCTCGGTCGCAGGCTGGATTCCTGGCCCCCAGCTGGGGTGTGGAAGAGCAACCAATTGATGTTTCTCTCTGTCCCCACCCACCCACCTTTCACTCTCTCTAAAAATCAATGGAAAATATCCTCAGATAAGGATTAACAATAAATGTTTAGAAATGTATTTCTTAAGACAAAACAGATATGGAATATCACAGTATAGCTCCTGAGGGTCACCCCCAGGGCTGTCATCCCACTGGGATCCCCCACTCCCTAGCTGGGCCCTGGGCTGAACACTTGGGTGGCGCAGAAGTCATTGGTAAGGTAGCCAGCGCCACCTGCAGGCCTGGGCAGCTAAGAACTGCTGGGCGGCTATGAAATCCACAAGGATCTATGGAAACTGATCTGCCTGGCGCTAGGCGGTCATAGAGGCCTCTTGGCTGGCTGAGGAGCTTGACATGGCGTCACGAAGACAAAGGTTATGAAACAAACCAGGGATGTTCCTGGGAGAGGTACCCCCTGGGCTAAACGGTGAAAAATGCCCCAGGAGGCGGGAAGCGCGGGAAACACAAAGGTGGCCTTGGCACACCCCGCGTTGGCTGAGAGCAGCTGCGAGGCGCGCGTCCAGGCACCATGAGAGGGACGCGTCGGAGGAGCAGCAGCGATCCCCGCCACCTGCGGGGGCCCCGAGCCAGAAGGACACGCAGGACGGGGAGGCAGCTGGGCCCCGGGGAGGTGGAGAACCAAACCCTCCTCTGCTCTCAGGCAACCTCCCCCGGCGCCGGGACCCCCACGCGGTGAGCACGCCGAGGGCCCCGGAACACGTTTGTGAACCAAAGCCCGTCCGTTCGTCGAACACGCTTCCCAGAACGTTCGCGGGCACCACGGCCTGCGAGAAGGCGCGGACGTCCGCCTCCCGCGGGGCCCGAGGCCCAGCCAAGCCCGGCCGGCCCTCCCTGGACTACAACTCCCAGGCACACCGGCCGGTGGACGCAGCGTCCTTCCCGCGGGTCCGCGCGCCCTGCACCCGGGACGCGCGCTTCCGCCGGGCTCCAGGGACCGCCCCTCCCCGCCGCGCGCGTTACCGATTCCGGCCGGTCCGGGGAGGCATCGAGGAGGCTGTTGAGCTCGGGGAACATCCCGCGCTCGCGGAGCGGCGTCCTGGACCGGGAAGCAAAAGCGCCGCGGAGAGGAGCCGGGACCGCCGCACACAGCACCCACGCCCCCGGGCCAGGAGCACGCGCGACACTGCCTGCACCTACCGCAGCCAATCAGGAGGCGCCTGGACCTGGGCGCTTCCGGCGCCCGCGTGATGACGCGCTTCCGGCGGCTGTCCCTCCGCTCCCTCGGCCGGGCGGCGGCAGAAGCTACATCACGTTCAGTTCCTATCCTGCGGATCTGCGGCGTGGGAGCCCACTCAGTGGCGCCCTCAAGGCCCCCGCAATCGGCTCTTCTTCCTCCCCTAAGCCTCACGCTGCCCGCCCCGGCGAGCTCGGGCTGTGCTAGAAACGTGGGCTGCGTCCGGGAAGGAGAGGGACCTGGGGTCCGCCCTGGCACAAAGCAGAAAACAAACATGGAACTAGGCATTGGAAAGTCCAGTGGGATGCATAAGCCAAACTAACGGACAGACAACGGGGGAGGGGGTCAGGGGTAATGGGGGAATAAGGACACATACGTAACACGGTAATCAATAAAGAAATTTTTTTAAAAAAAGAGCCCTAGCTGAAACCAGTGTGCTAAGTGGATAGAGTGTCGGCCTGAGGACTGAAAGGTCCCAGGTTTGATTCTGATCAAGGGCATGTACCTTGATTTCAGGCTCGATCTACAATATGGGGCGTGCAGGCAGCAGCTGATGGATGTTTCTCATTAATGTTTAACTCTATCCCTCCCTGTTGAAATCAATAAAATTCTCTCTGTTGAAATCAATAAAATATGTTTTTTAAAAAAAAGACCGAAAGCAGAACCTCAGTTTCCTGCACACCTGTGTTCACAGCAGCGCCGAGGGGAGCGCCAGGCCTGGCTCTGGCTGTGAAATGGGAAGGGGGTGCTGGGCTGGACCCCTGGGCTCATGCTGGGCTGGGCTGGCCCCATGGGTACTGGTGGGCTGGGCTGGCCCGTGGGCACCGGCTGGGCTGGGCTGGGCTGGCCCGTGGGCACCGGTGGGCTGGGCTGGCCCGTGGGCACCGGCTGGGCTGGGCTGGCGGCAGGGAGGCCTCCACCTCCTGCAGTAACAGGAACCGGCCAGCAGATGGCGGGCGCGCCTGCCGCCTCCCAGGACAGGCGGCCGGGCTGGGGGACCCACACCTGTTCCCGTCACAGGGTCAGGGGGCTGAGCAGGGGCAGGTGGCGCCCGCTGCTGGGAGGCCTGTGCGCCTGTCCTTCTGCAGATGGTCTGCCCTGGTGGCCGCCTGCCCAGGCCGGGCCCTCCGAGAGCAGGAAGACAGCACAGACTCCCAGCTCACAGCCTTTGGCGGGGCCATGTGATCAGCTGGAAGTGGGCACGTGGCAGCGGGAAGGACCCCCCTGGCGCCCTCGACACCCTGATTTCAGATTCTGGCTCCGGAATGGAGAAGGTTCGTGTTCCTGTTGGCTTAGGCCCATGGTCGGCAAACTGCGGCTCTCGAGCCACGTGGGGCTCTTTGGCCCCTTGAGTGTGGCTCTTCCACAAAACACCACGGCCTGGGCGAGTCTGTCTCGAAGAAGTGGCGTTAGAAGAAGTTGAAGTTTAAAAAACTTGGCTCTCCAAAGACATGCCAGTTGTCATCAGAGCAGCAGCCTCAGGAAAGAGACCCTCCCGGCCCCTCCTTTTGGGGTTTTGACCGGTTCTGGGAGCAGCTGAGCCCTGTGCCCGGGGAGACCCCAGACCTCTCACGGCGGGCTCCGGGGAGACCCATCCCCATGTCTGTGCCTCGGCCCTGCCTCCCGCTCCCCGGCTCTGGGCAGTGATGGGCAATGCATGAACCAGGTGGCTGCTGGGTGGGAAGCGCAGGCCACGGGCTCAGGGACTCCCCGCCGCCTGGCCAGCCCCAGCTGCAGATGGTGCAGCCCCCCAGTCCCGCCCTCACCCCCAGGCCTTCCCCTCAGGAGTCCAGCCTGGGCCTCCGCTCCCTGGAGCACCTGGTTGACAGCAGCCCCACTGGGTTGCCTGCCCATATTCTAGATGCCAAAACTGAGGCTCAGAGAGGGGAGCAGAGGGCCCCACCCCTAGCCCACCTCCCCCTCCACTCAGCCAGCTCACAGGTGGCTCCCCCAGCTGCCGCCTGGTTGCCATGGAGCCGGAGGAGGAGGAGGAGGGGGGAGGGGGATGTCTGAGAGGCAATCCCAAAATACACACCAGCGGGCCCTCCCTCTCCCCAGCACCAAAGCCTCCTTTGGGGCAGGTGGGCAGGGCCTCTTCCTGGCCAGGCAACCGGGAGCAAAGGAGATCCAGGAGGCAGAGGGTCCGGGTGGTGGGTTCTGGGACCCCAGCCTCACCCAGCAGATGTCCTGGACCCGGGCCCCATCGCCCTTCCACAGCTCCCGACCAGGCGGCTCTTTCCTGCCTCCCCGCCTTCACACATGCAGTTCCTCCACCTCCAATGCCCTTCCCCGTCCTTCCGGTCCCAGCTCGTCCCCTGGAGAACCTTCCCCGAGTCCCGCGGGGCTCCCCTGCACCCCTCCCCCAACCCTCCACCCCAGTTACCGCCGTTCTCTGGACGGCATTCTCACGGGCGGGCGGTGAGGTCTTGCAGTGCGAGCTTTGCCTTAGTGCCCAGCCCCCGGCACAGACAGGCGCTCAGAATCCGGAAGGAAGGGGAGGAGGAAGGGAGGGAGCAGAGAAACACCTCTCAAAGCAGTGGTCGGCAAACTCATGAGTCCACGGAGCCAAATGCAATAAGGTGACCAGATGTCCCGCTTTTGGCGGGACAGTCCCGCGTCCCGCGGCGTTTTAAAAAAGTCCCGAAGGAGCTGGCCTTGGGGGCCCACGGAGCCCCCGGCCGGTGGCAGCGGGCACAGGGCCAGGTGCACCAGCAGAGGGCAGCTTGCGCCCGGCACCTGGTGACCACAGGGACCAGGAAGAGCAGTGGAGGAAGGGAGAGGGAGCTGGGGGGCTCTCCCGTCCAGAGCCTGCTCCCCTCAGGGATGTTCCCCCATTTCCAGCCCTCCTTCTCCCCCCACGGTCCCTCCTGCCCAGAGTGAAGCCTGGAGTCCTCTCCCACCCCCTTTCCCACCCCAGCCCCACTGGCTCCTTGTTGCTGCTTTTCTTTCTCTTCCCACTGATTGTCAGAGAAACGTGGATGGGTGCCTCCTGCAGACCAGGGCCCCGGCCGGGGAGGAGCCTGTAACTGAGACAGGTGCCCTTGACCAGAATCACACCGGGGGCGGGGGGCGGGGGCAGCAGGCCGGGGCCGCCCGCTGGTGACGGACGAGCTGGGCCGTCGTCCATCAGAGGAACAGACAGTCACCCGGTCTGTCCCCAGGGAGGAAGCCTCAGCCAAGCGCTCCGGCCGCGAGATTCCACCGGAGAAACCCTGGACCCTAATGCTGCTGTTCCAGGGCAGAGCCTCCTGCGGGCGGAGGGCCGGGGGTCCCAGCTCGATTCCCGCCAAGGGCACGCACCTCCGTGGGGGCCCCGGCAGGGGGCAGCCCACCGATGTGTTTCTCTCCGTCTCCCTCTCCCTCCACTCTCTCCAAAACCAGTGGAGACACCTCGGGGAGGATGAACGAAGGAGGAGAAAACCAGAGCGGGCAGCACCGGCCTGTTCAGCGACACCGGCCTCGGCGCCAGGCGGGGCAGGCAGCCCCGCGGCCACTCCCCCCTCCCGCTCCCCTCGCCTCTCTGGGCCTCGGTTTCCCTCTGGGAAAATGCCCATGGAGGTGGGCTCTGGGGCTGCGCGAGCGGGCAGGGCAGGTGAGGATAAACTCCGGACTCCCCTGTGGGGCAGGGCGGCGTTATCAACGCACCTTCCTTCCACCCTGACTTTCGTGGCTCTGGGATCCCCCAGGGATCCCCAGCCGCCCGGGGGGCTCCCCTGCACCAGCTGAATGAGGCCAGCCCCCTACCTCCACCCCTACCCCCACCCCCACCCCGGGCCCTGGCGCGGCCTCAGCAGACCTCATGGCTGGGTGCCAGGCTCCAGCCCCGAGCAGGGGGGGTCCCTGTGCTACCCCAAAGCCCAGTTCCCTCCTCCCCCTGTGTTCCCGTCCCGGGACTCTGAGCCCGTGAAAGTGCAGCCGGAGAATAAGAGCCCCTTGTCCAGGCTCTGAGCCCTAATCCTCTTACATGTCAGCAGCGGAAGCGGCCGGGGGTGGGGGGGAGGCGCAGGCTCTCCCGTTTCCCTGCCAGCGTCCCTGGTCCCACGAGCTGGTGCCAGCCCAGGCCCTCCCCAAGGGACGGCGGCCGGCCAGCCGCTGCACTGCTGTGTCACCGCTCAGGCTCTGTGCACAGGAGCTCCGGGCGGCGCTGGGCAGCCCCGGGTCCAAGCCCCCGGGCCTATAGGAGGCTCAGAGTCCCAGCGTCGCCTGGGCGGCCTGGCCCTGAGTCTGTCCCCCCACGCCCCCCCCCCCAGCCCAGACAGTCCTTCCAGCAGTGAGGGGCCTCGCTGGGCAGTCCCGGGGTCCCTCAGGGCTCAGCTGCCCCTCCAGGGAGCAGGGACGGAGCCTGGAGCTCAGCCCAGCCTGAGGAGAGAGGGACAGGCACCTCCTGCCAGGCCAGAAGGGGTGGTGGGGGGACAGGTGCTGGGAGGAGGGCGGCCAGGCCCTCTCAGCAGGAAGGGGCAGCGCCCCCAGGAGGACGGTTCTCTGAGAACCTCACCGGGGCCTGGGCGTCCGAAGGGGGCAGCGCCCGGGAGACGGGGCTCAGGAACGCGGGGAGCCGGCCCTCCATGCCGGTGAGCCACACACTCCTCTGGTCTCCGTGGGCTTGGGGGTGACTGTCCTCCCGTGGACACGTGGACCCCAGAGCCAGGTGCTGTGCCTGGTGCTTGGCAGCCCGGCCGCCACGGGGACCAGGGAGGCCCTCTTTCCTGTGGGAACGGCTCCGCTGCCAGCAGAGAGCAGGCGGCTCCCTGGCGGCCCTCCTGGCAGCCGCGCGGCCTCGGGCAGGGACCCAGGCCCCCGGGGCGCCCCTTTCTCCGGCTGAAGGACCGGGGTGACCTTGTGGCCCGGAGAGCCGGCCGAGCAGGAAGCCCGTGTCGCCCTCGAGAGGGGGAAGCAGCCACCAGAGTCCAGACAAGCAGCGGGCCGCGCCTCCCGCCAGCGGCCCAGTTAGGCAGCGGGCATTCCCTCCGGCGCTGGCCCGGCCTCAAAGTGCCGCTTGGGCCTGGCGGCGGCCGTGATGGACGCTGGCGGCCCAGGCGCCCCTGGGCCTGGCTCGGGGACTCAATGAGGACGAGGTGCCAGGGCAGCAGCCCAGGTCCCTCCCGCGGGGCAGGCACAGAGGGAGCCAGGGCAACAGGAGGCAAAGCCAAACACAGGGCCCCCTGGGACCTCTGCACAGGCTTCTCCTGGGAACCCCAAAACAGGGTGTCATTGGGGTCCAGGTATGGTTCACCCCACAGGGTCCCCAATGGGCATGCAAAGGTGGCTCAGCCCTCTTCCAGGCCCAGGGCCATGGAGAAACTGCCTGTTCTCAAAGAACTACAGTCCTCCATCCCCCATCTATCCATCCACCCACCCACCCATACACCCATACACCCATACACCCACCCATTCATCCACCCATTCATCCACCCATCCACTCATCCATCCACCCATCCATCCACTCATCCACCCACCCATCCATCCACCCATCCACCCACCCATCCATCCACTCATCCATCCACCCATCCACTCACCTACCCATCCACCCATCCATTCATCCACCCATTCATCCACCCATTCATCCACCCATCCACTCATCCATCCACCCATCCATCCACTCATCCACCCACCCATCCATCCACTCATCCATCCACCCATCCACTCACCTACCCATCCACCCATCTATCCATCCATCTATCCATCTACCCACTCACCCACCCATCCAACAAAGACTGCACCTACTGGCTGTGCCTGGGGCCACAATTATGAATATGAATCTGCTCTAAAAAAACAACAACGATATTCTAAGGAGGTCAGACAACACAGTGACTCAATGATGGAAAGGCAGAGCGGCAGCCAGTGGTTTGAGCGCTGAATCCCATTGATTCCCTCTGACTAGGCGGAGCCTGTGTAACCGGTCCTCGGTCCCTCTCTGGAGAGTGGGAGTAATGGGAGGAAGTGTCTGTTGCAGACACAGGCATTCCCTTGTTCCCGGAGAACTAAAGCAACAAAAATTACAGACCAACACCTCTCAGGAACTTAGAGGCAAAACCCTCAACAAAATATTAGCAAAGTCCCTCACTGGCGTGGCTCAGTGGATAGAGCGTTGGCCTTCGGACTGAAGGGTCCCAGGTTTGATTCTGGTCAAGAGCATATGCCTGGGTTGGGGGCTCGATCCCCAGTGTGGGGCGTGCAGGAGGCAGCCAATCAATGATTCTCTCTCATCATGGATGTTTCTCTCTCCCTCTCCCTTCCTCTCTGAAGTCAATAAAAATGTATTTTTAAAAACATAAAGAGAAAGTAAGAGAGAAAAGAATATGCCTTATATACACAGTCACAGGGCAGGGACCCTTCTCAGTGACAGGACCCATCAGACAACGGGCTTTCCTCCCATGAAGCCGAGGCAGCCCCCTGTCAGCCTGTCCTTTCCTCAGAGACGCACACAGGGAGCTGAGGGGGTGGGGAAGGCAGAGAGAAGGGCCGGGACCATCATCGGAGAGCACCTCGGGCTGAGGGGGCTCAGCGCTGGGATGGGGAGGGAGCCCACGGCTGAGCCCCCGGCTCAGGCCCAGGAAGCCCGGCTCCAGCAGGAGACAGCCGGCACCGACAGACATCGCAGATCCGATTGCAGCGCGTCAGCTCCTGCTCCGGGCAGACTCCTGGCAGCATGTCCCGTCCCACCGGCCCGTCCCTCCGGCCTGTGCCGAGCCGAGCCGGCTCTGCGCTGCGTGTCCTAACTCTCCTGTGGGGAAGACGAGGCACGGGGCGGCCGGCCGGGATCCCCACGCGCCTCAGCGCAGCCCGTGGGGTGGCTCCTGGGGCGAGGCCGGAGGGGCCTCCCGGGAAAGCCGCTCTGTCCCCGCTGCAGAGAGAACAGGACGTCCTGAGCAGAGCCCTGCCACCCCTCCCCACCGCCCTCACGGACATGGCCGTCACCCACACGGCCCTCACGCACACGGCCCTCACGCACACGGCCCTCACGCACACGGCCGTCACACACACGGCCCTCACGCACACGGCCCTCACGCACACGGCTGTCACGCACACGGCCCTCACGCACACGGCCAGCACGCACACGGCCCTCATGCACACGGCTGTCACGCACACGGCCCTCACGCACACAGCCGTCACACACATGGCTAGCACGCGCACACACAGGCCGGACCCAGCAGTCTACACACAGCCCTGGGTCCACAGCAGAGAGTAGACGGGGCCGCAGCACCAGTAGGGCCACCACGAAGGTGCCTAGAGGCACACAGAGGCCTATGTCAGCTGTCTCTCCCGCAGCCCGTCCGTCCCTCCCGCAGCCCGTCCGTCCCTCCCGCAGCCTGTCCACATGGAGCGTGACTGTCCGTCTCATCCAGCTGGAGGGCCTGGCCCAGCACGGCCCTGGCCGTGTGCACGCTGAATGAATAGCTAAGAAAGTCTGCCTCCTCCTGCCTTAGTTCCATTCCATTTTAAAATATTTCTATTGATTTCAGAGAGGAAATGAGCGGGAGACACAGAGACATCAATGATGAGAGAGTCACTGGTCGGCTGCCTCCTGGATCAAACCGAGGACCAGGGCGTGTGTCCTGACCAGGAATGGAACGGTGACCTCTTGGCTCATAGGTCAACGTTCAACTACTGAGCCACACCAGTCGGGGTACTTCCTTGGTTTTACAGAGAAGGAGAGGGAGGGGGAGAGAAACATCAATGTGCTGCTCTGCTTCCTCGGCGTTCCTTGGTTGATCTTGGATATGCCCTGGCTGGGGATGGAACTGGCAGGCCTGGTGAGTAGGACGAAGCGCTGACCCGGGCCAAGAGTGAGCTTGGTAGTCGGAGCTACAGACCAAACTGGCCGAGTCTGTGTCCCCGGAGCCGTGTGCTGAAGCCCTAACCCCAATGTGATGGTGTGAGAGACAGGCCCGTGGGTTAAGTGAGTCATCGTGGTGGGACCTGACCCAATAGGGCTGGTGTTCTTATCGGAAGAGAAACACAGATCTCTCTCTCTCCCCCCCTCTCCTTCCCTCCCTCTCCCTCTCTGTCTGTCTGTCTGTCTCTCATGCACAGAGAAAACGCTGCACAAGGACACACAGAGACGACGGCTCTTTCCAAGCAGGAGAGGCCTCGCCAGAGACCAGCTCTGCCGGCACCTGGACGGTGACCTGCCGCCTCCAGAACGCAGGGGGCAGTTCCACCGCCCCGGCTCCAGGCCTGGGGGTCAGTGCCGGAGCGCGAGCAGACGCCTCTGACACCGTCTCTGGGACTCGCCCGTCTGCAGACACGCCCGCCCCGTGGGAGACGAGAATCCAACTCAGACGGACGAGGACGGGAAGGGAGCGGACATGGGATGCCAGGAAGACGGCTTTTTAAAAAGTTTTATTTCAAGAACGGTTGTTGTGTTTACTGGTATTTCAAAAAAAGGTGGACCCGAGTACAAAAAGAAAAAGTCAGCTGGATGACAGCGGAGGCTTAGAAACCACAGCGGCAGAAGCAATGGACGGACAGACGCACAGACACCCCCACGGACGCGGCGCTGCTCGGCTCGCGGCCGGCGGTCTCCCTCCTGGACAACACACGGAGCATGCCATGAGACAGAAAAGGGAAAGCTGGACGCACAGCTACCGAGGGCGACCGTGACCTCTCCTCGCCGCCCGCCCCGTCAGGTCAGGTTGTTCTGCAGGCAGTTGGCCTCCAGCTCGGCCGGGTCTCCGCGGCCGCCCTCCAGCTTGGGCGACAGGGAGTTCTGGGCCAGGAAGGGCTCCTCCTCCTTCAGGCAGGACTTGAGGACCTCGGGGATCTTGTGGGGGGCGCTGGGGTCATCCTGCAAGGGGCACAGAGGTGAGGGTGGGGCAGGGTGGAGACGGAAGGCGGGAGAGGGACCGAGGGACCTTGGCTGGAGACAGGCTCGCAAACACTGTTCTCTCTTCCTTTGTAGAAAGATCTGTTTGCACTGATGTCAGAGGGGAAGGGAGAGGGAGAGAGGAACATCAATGATGAGAGAGAATCAGGCTGCCTCCCGCAGGCCCCACGCTGGGGGGGGGGTGGGAAGGAAGGCTGGACCAGGACAGGATGCCCGTCAGGCAAGGGGCGGGGTGAGGGGGTGGAGCAGCCGCTTTGCCCTCAGGGGCCTGCATCCTTGGGCCGCCCTCTCCTTGGCTCTGATGCCAGCCTTGAACTTGGGAGTCTCTTGGTGGGGCCACATCCTGGAGTCCCTGTTCCTCCTCCACCGTCACCTCCATTAACTCCGTTCCTCTCCCCTCCGTGCCCTCCCCACCCCCAGCCTCTTCTCAGGGCTGGTGAAGAAGGACTCATCACTCATTCTCTCCCCCCCACCCCGAGCTGCGCCCTCCCCAGACTAGAACCAGGAACAGCGGCCTGGAGCTGTGCCCCACACGGCAGTGTGGCCCCTTTCCGCGCGCCCGTGGCAGCTGTGGTGGGCGGTGCAGCGTGGAAGCTCTGTGGACGGGAGGCCCCAGCGAGCCGGGCTTTGTGGTCCGTATTTCAAAGACCTTCCCGGCCGCGGCTCCGTCCGCGCTCCCCGGCTCTCCATGCGCGCTGGTGCCTTCGCCACGGCACGGAGCGCCCGGCAAGTGCAGAGCACTGGGATTGGGTGGGCGCTGTTTTACTTGTTTTTCTTTTAACTTTTTAAAATATAGTTTTAAATTGCTTTCAGAGAGGAAGGGAAGGGGGAGAGAGAATCATGGATGGGCTGCCTCCTGCACGCCCCCCACTGGGTATCAAGCCCACAACCCGGGCCTGTGCCCTTGACTGGAATCAAACCCAGGACCCTTCAGTCTGCAGGACGACGCTCTGTCCACTGAGCCGCACCGGCCAGGGCCTGCTTCCTCGGGACCTGCCTCCGACAGGGCCTGGTCTCTGCCTGGGGAGTCCAGCGAGCACAGAGGGCAGGTTCTTTGGAGGAGTCAGTGCGGACGTGTCCTGGTTTCAGCTGGTGTTTATCCGGCCCAGAGCCATGGCCCCCGCTGCCCTCACCATGGCCTAGAGGTCTGCCAGGACTTAAGGCGCCAGAACTGTGTCAGACGTGTGTCCAGCCCCCCAAAGGGCTGCCCTCCTGGCTTCAGTGACCCACAGGCACCCCGCAAGGAAGGCCGAGCTTCCTGCTCGACAGAACGAGCGGGAGGACCCCTCTGCTCCCCGCAGCTCTGCGAGCCGGGAGAGATGTGCCATCCAGCCCCCTTCCCACGCCCACGGCTCCCCCACCCCGTCCCGGCCGCCCCCTGGGGACCCGGGAGCCGAGGGGGCAATGCACAGAGACACTCGCAGGCCCAGCAGGCTGAGCACACACGGGGAGGGAGGTCACAGGGGAGCGAGAGGCGGGGGCGGGCAGAGGCGGGCGGGTCCTTACGTTCGGGTGCGAGCCCTCGGCGATGGTGGACAGGGAGAAGTTGTCGTTGTGGAGCTCGGACGGGGTCCGGAACTTGCTGGAGTGACAGAGAGGAGGCGCACGTGAGGGAGTGATGGGGCAAACGCAGAGGATGCTCAGGGCCCCGGGCGGGCGGCACCTCGGCAGCCGCCGAGGCCGGGACAGACGCCCGGCTGTTCGCGCGCCACCGAGTGAGACGCCTGCCGCTGTTAATCTTTACTTTTCAAATATGTTCCTATTGGCTTCAGAGGGAAAGGAGGGGGAGGGGGAGAGAAACATCCATGAGGAGAGAATCATGGATGGCTGCCTCCTGCACGCCCCACACTGGGGATTAAGCCCTGTGCTCTGATCAGGAATCGAACCCGGGACCCTTGGGTCTGCAGGCTGAAGCTCTGAGTAGCCTCTGGGGGGATGGGTGGGGGACAAATGGGCTGGGCGGCGGCAGAGCGCACGGCGCAGCCTCTGCTGGATTCCGGCACTTTCTGTGAGGGAATGGTGATGCCTGGAGGGTCTTTGGTGTGGAAACACAACTGGGCCGGCCGCATGGCTCAGGGGTGAGCATCGACCTGTGAACCAGGAGCTGCCGGCTCACCTCTAGTGGGAGATGTGCAGGAGGCAGCCAATCCATGATTCTTTCTCTCTCAGCATTGATGCTTCTCTCTCCCCCTCCCCCTTCCTCTCTGAAATGAATAAAAATTTATTTAAAAACACACACAAGCCAAAACCCGTTTGGCTCAGGGGATAGAGCGTCGGCCTGCCGACTGAGGGGTCCCAGGTTTGATTCTGGTCAAGGGCATGTACCTTGGTTGTGGGCACGTCCCCAGTGGGGGGATGAGCAGGAGGCAGCTGATCGATGTTTCTCTCTCATCGATGTTCTAACTCTCTATCCCTCTCACTTCCTCTCTGTAAAAAAATCAATAAAAAAATTATATATATATATGATTCTCCCTCATCATTGATGTTTCTATCTCTCCTCCTCTCTTCCTCTCTGAAATCAAATCTCCTACACACACACACACACACACACACACACGCACACACACGCACACGCACACGCACGCACACGCACGCACACACACACACGCACGCACACACACGCACAGAACCGGGGGTGGAGCCGGCCCTGGAACCCTGCGGAGAACACGCGGTCAGGAGGAGGGTGGCTGCTGGCCGCCTGGCGGGGCGGCGGGCGGGCGGCGCACTCACTGGGTCCGGCGCAGCTTGGTGTTCTCGGTGCGGAGCAGGTAGAGTTTCTTGGCGAAGAACACGGTCATCATGAAGAGCAGGAGCAGCACCAGGGCGGCCGCGCCCACGGCCACACACATCACCTGGAAGTCGGTGATGACGGACTCGCAGCGTGTGCCCTTGTGCCAGATGTAGTCCTGGGTGTTGCACCTGCAGCAGCCAACGGGGGAGACGGGCGGTGGGCGGGGGCCCTGCCAGGGCGAGGCCTGGCCTCCGACCGGCACTTCCTCCTGCCGGGTCCCGGGCCCGGCCGCCCGGCCGCCCGGGAGCTGGGCTGACCTCACGGCTGACATTCCGGCCGCCCATCACCACTCGGGCTGAGGGTCAGGCTGCTCTGGGGTCCATGGCACCAAGGGGACCAGGGCCCGAGACACTGAAGGGACTGTGAGGGGTCAGGAGCAACGGGAGCTTGGTCCCCCCACCCCTCACCCCCACCCCGCTGGGCTCGCTCAGCAGCGCCCGCCGGTGAAAGAAGGAGAAATGCGAGATGCATGGGACCCTGGGCCACAGTCATAGGACCCGCCCAGCTCTGCAGCCCCGTCTGGCTCCTGGGGCGAACCAGCCCCTGAGGGGCAGCGGACGAGGTCATCCTTCTCCCCACTCTGCGGACGCTCGGGCGGACCCTGCCATCACTGAGAACCGCGGGGAGAGCCGTGAGAACCGCCTGGGGGCTCCTCTTTTGTGCAGTGACTTTCCCCTGCCCTTGGGGACATTCCCAGGCTCCGACTCTCCCAATGACACTGCCGTTTCCATGGGAACCAGGCTGCTTCAAAGAGGCAAGATGGGGAAGGAGGCAGAGGCAGGCAAGCAGGGAGGGCCAGAGTGAGGAGGACCGGCCGTGCCACACCGGAGGGAGCGGGATGGGGCTCAGTGAACGAGGATTCCTTCCCTCCCCGCCGCCCGGGCCTGGAGGCCCGTGGGCCGCCGCTGGGAGAAGTCCCGCCCGCCCCGGCCTCCCGGCGGGAGCAGAGACAAAGGCGGGTCTGCAGCTGCAGCTCAGCAGCCTCCTGTGCGCGGAATGCAAAACCGCTCGCTCCCGCTCAGCTGCTGGTGCGCAGCGGCGAGGGGGGCTCAGCCAGGGGCCCTGGTGGCCGTGACCCTTTGGAGGGAGGCCCCCCGGGAGGGAGACACACCGGCCTGGGAAGGGACCAGGGAGCCCCGAGAGCTCCAGGGGTGCCGGGGCCGGGGCTTTGCACAGAGACCCCCACCTCCCGGCTAGATCCATCACTGTGGTCTCCGCAGTGACCTCCGAGGAGCAAACCCCAAGGTGCTCCCGTTCCTGTGGCCCTCAGCCAGCCACACGCCTGGCCACGGTTCTTTCTTTCCTTTTTTTGTTTGTTTTAAAATATATTTTTATCCATTTCAAAGAGAGGGAGGGAGAGAGAGAAACGTCCATCATGAGAGAGAATCATGGATCAGCTGCCTCCTTTAGGCCTGGAATCGAGCCCTCAACCCGGGAATCCAACTGTGACCTCCTGGTTCCCAGGTCGACGCTCAGCCACGGAGCCACGTGGCCGGGCCACCATTATTCCGTGGTCACAGCTGCTCCTCTGGCCGTGGCTGGTAACTCCGCTCAGAACGGTGTGGACACACCCTCCCGAGAGCGACCCGAGCGCCTGACCACATGCAGGAAACACCTTCACGGAAAGGAACCGGGCGCCAAGGTTTAAAGCCAACGGCACAACATTCATGCTTTCTGCCTGTCACTCTCCTGCCAGAGCACCGAGACCTAAGGGATCTGCATTCCTCACACGCCTCCAAGAAGACCACGGAGAGACGCACTGGGAATGGCTCTTAAAAGGGCATCCAGGCCCTGGCCCGTGTGGCTCAGTGGATAGAGCGCCGGCCTGTGGACTGAAAGGTCCTGGGTTCGATTCCGGTCAGGGCACATGACCTGGTTGCGGGTTCCATCCCTAGTTTGGGGGCGGGGGGTGGCGTGTAGAAGGCAGCCCATCAATGATTCTCTCTCACCACTGATGTTTCTCCTCCTCTCCCTCTCCCTCTCCCTTCCTCTTGGAAATCAAGATGTATTTCTATTTTTATTTATTTTATTTTATTATTTTTTAAAAAAAATAAATTTTATTGATTTTTCACAGAGAGGAAGAGAGAGGGATAGAGAGTTAGAAACACCCATGACAGAGAATCATCGATCAGCTGCCTCTTGCACACCCCCTACTGGGGATGTGCCCGCAACCAAGGTACATGCCCTTCACCAGAATCGAACCCGGGACCTTTCAGTCCACAGGCCGATGCTCTATCCACGGAGCCACACCGGTTTCGGCGATAAGATGTATTTTTAAAAGGACACCCTCCTGTGGAAACACCCTCGCCAGGACCGACTGAAACAGGTCTCCGCGGAGCCCGAGGCTCTGCCTGGCACGGCCTGGAGAGGACGGAGGTGGCTCGCCAGCCACATCGGCGACTCGCGGTCCCTCGCAGGCTCCCCTCCCGGGGAGGGCGGGACCAGAATCCCAGAGGCACCGGGTGCTGCAGGCCACGTCCTCACAGCACCGGCTCTGTCTTCTCTGGACGGGGGTTCCCAGTCAAACCCCGCCCCCTCTGCTTCCCGGGAGGCGCCTCTGGGCTGGCTGCTCTCTGGCTGGTCTGGCCCAGTGAGAAGGGCCTCCTTCTGATGGGACCCCTCCCCCTGACTCGGCCCTGCAGGTGGCTCAGAGGCGCGGTCTGCAGTGGTCTCTCTTTGCTGGTGAGGACACAACTCCCCAAAACTACTCAAGCCAGCAAAGGCCCCGCTCCGAAACCCTCCCCTTCCCTGCCTCCATTTAAATGTGTATTTTTGGTTTCAGAGAGGAAGGAAGAGGGAGAGAAAGACAGAAACATCCAGGCTGGCAGAGAACATTGATCGGCTGTCTCCCGTATGCCCCCTCCTGGGGATTGAGCCCGTAACCCAGGCCTGTGCCCTTGACCCAAATTGAACCCGGGACCCTTTGGGCCACACGGGCCAGGGCCCTGTTGCCGCAGTCAGTGGCTGGGTCCGGGACACAGCCCTTAGAGGAAACACAACCTCGTCCTGAGGAGCCTCCCCCGGGGACAGGGGGGCAGGCGCTGCTCAGGCCGGACGTCCGAGCAGACAGCTCTTCCCGGGGCCGGGAGCTGGGCCTGGGCCTCCGCCGGCGCTGGGTCCCCCTCACACACGCACACACCCAGAGCTCAACCCAGCTCCTGGGCTCCCGCTGGCCCCCCTCACCTGCAGAGGGCACCCTCACCCCCTCACCTGCAGAGCCCCCTCACCTGCAGAGCCCCCTCACCTGCAGAGCCCCCTCACCTGCAGAGGGCACCCTCACCCCCTCACCTGCAGAGCCTCCTCACCTGCAGAGGGCACCCTCACCTCCTCACCTGCAGAGCCCCCTCACCTGCAGGGCCCCCCTCACCTGCAGGGCACCCTCACCCCCTCACCTGCAGGGCACCCTCACCCCCTCACCTGCGGAACCCCCTCACCCCCTCACCTGCAGGAGGCCCCCCTCACCTGCAGAGGGCACCCTCACCCCCTCACCTGCAGAGGGCACCCTCACCCCCTCACCTGCAGAGGGCGCCCCTCACCCCCTCACCTGCAGGAGGCCCCCCTCACCTGCAGAGGGCGCCGATGCCCTCCACCTGGTAGCACTGGCCGCCGTTGTGGCAGTAGCTGGGCAGCAGGTCGCACACGGAGCGGCAGGAGCTGTTGTGCCGCACGAAGCCGCTGCGGCAGGCGGTGCCGTTCCCGCCGGCGGCCGGGTCCCGGGCCGGCTCCCCCGGGCGCGGCCGGAGGGCGATGCCGCCGCCGGGGGCCGGGCCCGGGGGGCGCGGGGGGACGGCGTGCCACCAGCCGGGGGGCGGCCCGGTGCCGGGGCCGGGCTTCGCGCTGGGCGCGGGGCGGGTCCGGCCCCCCGGGTCCGCGCCCTCCGCGTCGCCCTCCGCGTCGCCCTCCCCGTCCCCGTCCCCGTCCCCGTCGTCGTCGTAGAAGGACATGGTCGGGTAGAAGTCGGACTCGTCGAAGGGGGTGAAGTCGTCGTAGAGGTCCAGCAGGCTCCAGGAGGGCGTCTCCGCCGCCAAGTCCGGCTCCGCCGGCCCCTCGCCGTCCGGCCCCTCCAGGTCGTCCATGTCCAGGACCGCGGGCCGCGGGCGGCGCTCCGGGGGGCCCCGCGGCGGGGACGTGGGCTCCGGCGCCGCGGGCTCCGGGGGAACGCCCAGGCCCAGCCACTCCTCCGCCGGGTCCTCCGCCGGGGCCTCCGCGGGGCCGGGGCCCGGGGCCTCAGGGGGGGCGGGCGGCAGGGATGGCCGCCCGGGGGGCCGGGGCGTGGTGGGCGGGGCCTGCGGGTCCCCGCTGCCCGCCTCCGCGGGCCCCGCGCCCAGGCCCGGGCCGTCGGCCTCCCAGGCGGTGCCCGTCACGGCCGAGGCCTCCAGCGCTTCCTCCGGCCCCGCCCCGGGGCCCCCCGCGGCCGCCGCCGCCCAGGCCTCCGCCGCCCCGGCTCCGGGCGGGCCCGCCGGCGCCCGCGTGGCGTTGGCTCGCGGCTCCCACGCGGGGGTGGTCGGTGCGGGCTCGTCCACGGCCACGGCCACGGCGCTGCCCGCCTCGCGCGCTGCGGGCAGAGGCGGCGGCGTCAGGGACCCGCCCTTCGGCCCCGCCCGCCCCGCTGTCCTCCGGCCCCACGCGCGGCCTCACCTGTGAGCTCTGCCCCCGCCCGCCCCGCGCACATCCCGCCAGGCCTCCCGGCCAGGCCCCGCCCACAGGACACGCAGGCTGGCCAGGCCCCCCAAGGCTGCCCCGGAATGGATCTTGCCCCGAGTTCACACCCCAGACCCCGCCCCGAGCTCACCCAGGCCCCGCCCACTCCAGACCCCGCCCCGAGCTCACCCAGGCCCCGCCCACCCAGACCCCGCCCTGAACTCACACCCCAGACCCCGCCCCAGCTCACCCCAGACCCCGCCCCGAGCTCACCCATGCCACGCCCACTCCAGACCCCGCCCCGAGCTTACCCAGGCCCCGCCCACCAAGACCCCGCCCTGAACTCACACCCCAGACCCCCCCTGAGCTCATCTCAGTCCCCGCCCACCCCAGACCCGCCTCCAAGCTCACACCCCAGGCCCCATTGCGAACTCACACCCGGCCCCGCCACCCCAGGCCCCGCCCAGAACTCACACCCGGCCCCGCCCACCCAGAATCGCCCCGAGTTCACACCCAGGCCCCGCCCACGCGCATCCTCAGGGCTCCATCCCGAGCTTGCACCTTCAGAGCCCGGCCTGCCCGAGGCCCCGCCCACTTCTTCAGGCCCCGCCCAGGTGCACACCTCCAGGGCCCCGCCCACCCCAGGGCCACCCCCGAACTCGCACCCTCAGGGTCCCCTCTTCACCCGCCTAACCCCAGGCTCCGCCCTGGACTCGCACCCTCCCGGACCCCTTTCACCTCTAAGTCCTGCGCTAAGCAGCCTCAGGGCCGCCCCCCGCCCCTCAGCAGCCGGCACCGAGGCCCGCACACCCGGTGGGGCCGCACCCACCCTCCGACCTCCCGGGGCGCACCTCTCGCACCCGGGCCCCGGCCCCGGCCCGGCCCCGCGCGGCTGCAAGCCAGGCGCTGCCCCGCCCCCGGCCTCCCGCTCGGGACCTGCTGCGCCCAGGCCGAGGCCGGTCCCGGCTCCCGGAGGACGAGCCCGGGTCCGGGCAGCGGTACCTACCCGGCGCGGCCCCCGCCAGCACCAGCGCGGCCGCCAGGAGCAGCAGCGGCGGCCCCCGGCCCGGGCGCCCGTTCCCGGCGCGGCCCATGGCGCGGCCCCTGCGCTGTCCGCGGTCCGTCCCGCTCGCTGGCCTCCGCTCCGCCCGCGCGGCCCGGACTGCGGCGTCTCAGCCCGCGATGGGCAGCGCGAGGAGCCGCATGCCGCTCCCGTGCCGCCCGCCGCCCGCCGCGCCTCCCGCCGCCGCCCCGCCCCGCCCGCCGCCCGCCCGCCCGCTCGGCGGTGACGCGCTCCGGCCGCCGCGGGGACAGACCGGCGCCCGGACACACGGACGCGGGTGGGGCGCCGGCAGGTGCGGGCGGGAGCGGCCCGCCTCCCCGCGGAGCTGGCGCGGCCTCACCGCGAGGAGCGGCCCGCGGCGGGGGCCGGGGGCGGGGGCCGCGCCGCAGATCGGGGCGGGGCCGAGGCCGCAGGGGCGGGAGCCCGAGCCGCACGAACCGGCGCGGGTGCCTCCGGGCGATGTCTGCCGACCTCGTGCTGGGCGGAAAGGTCCGGGTCTCCGGGTGCCCACGAGGGCGGCCGGGCGGGCGCGGCGGCGGCTCTAAGCGGATCAGCCTAATCCTCCGAGGCGCTCAGCCCGGGAGGGCGGCCGGGGCCGGGAGACCTCCTGGGGCCGCCGCGCCCGCCCGGGAGGGCCTTCCCTCGGGAAGCATCGCCCCACGGGCCGGGCCCGGCACCGGCTCAGGTTCCGGGGGCCCGGCCTAGAGCGCAGCCTGGGAGCGGGCGCCAGGCCAGGCATCCGTCCGCCCGGACACTCACCCCGGAGCCCCGCGGGCCGGGCAGTGGCCACCGGCCTCTCAGTTAATCACCGAATCCACGTCAACCTCCTGGTCACTGACCCCGGGATACCTGGGTCACAGCCGAGCACCTGCACCTGAGTGTCCCCAGGGAGCCGCATCCTCCCGCTGACTAAGGAGACTCAGCGCTGAGATGGGGTTATCTCGCTCGGACCCGTGTCTCACTGGACCCCCTGCTGCTGCAGGCTTCCTCCTCCAGGTCCGCCTGCAAGCCGTACCGGGCGCTCAGCTCCAGCCCTCCCCGCCAAGCCGCCACGGCCTGCCCGGCAGACACCATGCCTCACCCCAGCCAGCAGTGCGGGCAGAGGGAGGGCCCGGGGCTGGAAGAGACACAGGTGGGTGAAGGCAGCAGCCACTCTCCGCCCAGATCCATGGTTTGGAGCTTTCTGCAAAGGGATTTTTTTAAATTTTTTTTAACTTATTGAATGTATTGGGGTAAAATTGGTTAATAAAATTAGAGGTTCCAGGATACGATTCCATGTCATCTGTATATTGTGCGTTCACTACACAAAGTCACGTCTCTTCCATCACCTTCCTTCCCCCTTTCCTCTCGCCCCCCCACCCCCTTCGCCCTGGTAATCACCATCCTGTTCCTGAGGCTTTTCCCGTAACCCCCACCTGCTTCAGCCAGGCCCTCACACCCTCCGCTGGCCGTTGTCCCTCCGTTGTCTGCCTCTATTTGGTTTATTGTTTAGGTCCCACATAGACGTGACATCACACGGTATTTTTCCTTTGGCTTCATACCGCCTCCGGGGACAGCACATACAGGACAGGGAGACGACCTTCTCTGAGCGGAGGCTGGGGAGGGCTTCGCACTCCAACCCGCCTGCTTCCCGCAGGCGGCTCCCGTCTCCTCGACTCGGGCGATGGTGGGCGGAGGGGGTGCATGTGCCTGCGGGCTGCCTCCTTCCTGTGCCGGAGCGGCCTCGTGGACGGGCCTGCAACATCACAAACCTCTGGATGGAGTCCCTACTCCACCTTCCTTAAAACCCTGGCCTTCTCCCGTGCCTCACTTCACTGATTTCCTTAGGATAAGCAGGCGTCCGGCATATATAGGGCACGCCTCCTTCCGGAGCCAGCCCCTTCCCTTCCTGGGGACAGGTTCTGCTACGACTTCCATTTTGGGATTTTTACATCAACCATTGCCACTCCGTTCCACTCTGATCCTCCCTGCAGATGCCAGCAGCAGCTCAGAACGGAGGGCAGCACCCTGGCTGGGCGGACGGGAGGAGCAGCCTCAGCCTCCGGGGTGGGAGACCGTGGAGAGCCAGGGTCCCGGGTCTCCTGTGCTGAGGGGGTGACACTGCATCGGACGTTTTCTCTGGGCACAGGCAGGGGCAGCCTGGGGAAGGGGCGAGAAGGTACAGAAACTGGAGGGGAAAGAAAAGGAGATGGTCTCCAAGACCCACCACGCCCCAGTCCCCGCACTGGGGCACCAGGGATGCCTTGTGAGGCAACACTTCTGCGCACCTGAGGCTCTTACTGGGTTTGGTCACCTGCCCCAGCACCAAGGCCCATTGCCATGGCAACAGCCAGCTTCCCTGTGTGGACGCCCTGGCTTCACCCGGGGCGGTGGTCCGGGCAGGGGCGGCTCCAGCTGCCAAGGCTGGGCCATGCTTCAGGCCGCACAGGAAGACGAGGCTCCTGTGTGAAGCCTCCGGAGCAACCACGAACACCTCTGAGTGCTCTCCTGGGGTCTGACTCGCCTCACTGCTAACCGCGTACGCATGTCCTGCAGATGGGCACACCCTCCTGTGGGAAGGTCTGGCCTAAGCTTTTGACTTCATGCCTTTTCGTTACCGCGTCTCAGTTTCACAAGAGGCTTCAGGACGTAGAGGGCCTCAGAAGATGGGGGTCCTGTCCCTCTTCCCACAGCACTCCCCTCCCACCGGGCAGGCAGGAGTTAATGCTGCGATCGCCAAGACGACATCCTAGATCCGTGGTCGGCAAACCGCAGCTCACGAGCCACATGCGGCTCTTTGGCCCCTTGAGTGTTCTAAGGCCACGTCAAAATACTCGCCCAGGCCAAAAACCGACTTCTGCGCATGGGCACCAAGTTTCAATCGCACTGTATGTGCGCACCCGCACGTAGTATTTTGTGGAAGAGCCACTCTCAAGGGGCCAAAGAGCCATATGTGGCTCTCGAGCTGTAGTTTGCTGACCAGGGACCTAGATCAACCAGGAAGGGTATTTGAGCAGCCTCTCAGGGCAGTGTGCTGGGCAGAAGCCTGGCCTGGGCTGCAGGGCAGGGGGCTGTGACCACGTGGTGCTGGGCATGAGCCTTTGTCAACCACTTGCCAGGAAGAAAGGGGGAGCAAGGGTCAGGACCCCGGTTCAACGCTGCCCCCTGACCCCCTGCTGCAGGCACTCTGGATGCTCAGCTGCTCTCATCCTAGGAAAGGACCCCACTACCCCCCGGAGATGCCAGATTTCGCCACGGTGGCCAAGCCCCTGGCTCCCACAGCCCCAGCCACTGCCACGCAGTGCGGGCCAGCAGAGCTCCGGAGGGAGCGGCAGGCGGTCTGCGAGTCCCGCCACCTGCAGCCGCCCAAGCCTCTCCAGCACCGGGACAGGAATGACACGGTCCACGTGGAGGGCCTTGGGAACCCATCGTGTTGGGGCCAAACCAGCCACAGAAATCAGAGCCCTGAGCAAAGGGCCATAACCGCCCGGAGCCCTCCACTCCCCAACCCTCCTGGGCTGGCAGTGAGGGCACGGCCAAGGGTGGAACTGAGGAACCAGAGCGAGGCCTCGTGTCTTGGTGTCCTGGGGATTCAGGCACAGCCACTTCACTGAGGCCCGAGGCCGGACCGGAGGGCGGGGGAAGGTGGCTGCCAGGAATCAGTCACCCGGCTCTCCCGGGGTTGGGAGGGCCTAGAGGCCTCGGGGCAGGAGGGAGAGAAGACGCCCCAGTTCTGCAAGGCACGGCTCTGCCCGACACAGGCTGGCCCCGGAGAGGGTCCTGGGCTTGAGCAGCAGCACGCCCTGGAGAGCATTCACAAGGATGCACCATTCTGAGACAGCTTCCTGAAACGGAGCAACCCTCGGGGCAAGGCGCTCTCCCCTGTTCCCAGGAAGAGGGCTGCTTCAGCAGGAGCAGCTGGACGGAGGGAGAGGGCTTTACAAGGTCACCGGAGTTCGAGGGAAGAACGCTTCCCAGGCTGGCAATCACGTCCAGATGAACGGGTGCTGGTTTCTCACTGGCGTTTCCTGGAATGCGGTCAGCCCTCAGGCTATGGCCCAGCGGGACAGAAACATGGAGAACACCGGTGCAGACTGCAGACGCCACCCCAGAACACTCGTTTCTTCTTCATGAGCACTGGGGGGACCGGGCCCCATCGGAGCTGTTCACTGAGAAGGCTTGGTGCCCCGCCTAAGGAGTCACGTGGCCTGGCCAACCTCCTCAGGGCCTGGCCTCACTGCATGCAAGTCCCATGCCTGGAACACAGCAGCCACACGTTCACTGGACTCATGGGCTCATGCAGCGAACCGTCAGGAACTGGGGCAAACCTGCTCTACACACGGCTCCTTCTGGCCCAGATGGCGGCACCGGAACCTGGGAGCCTGCTAACCACGCCGGATCCCACAACTCCCGACTTACCAAGCCAGGCCCAGTGCCCGTGCCGATCCTACAGGGACCCGGATCCAAGTGCAGAGGACCCGCTGTGCCTAACCATACCTGGGGGAGCACTCCACAGCCAGGGCCTCAGGAACCGCAGAGACTGCCTGTGTCCCCCAGGGGCCAGCGCTCACCGCCTGGCAGACAGTTTGCTCCTTTTGCTTCCCGGGTTCGTGGCCTCTTGAAGACCACAGCTTCTGTTTCCTGAGCAGCTTCTCAAAGGCTGTGCTTACGAGCAAGACTCGAGGATTCATCGGCCCACGAGGCGTGTTGCCATCTTGGGGCCGCGTCTGAGCTGTGCCCTGATGACATCCTCTACCTCACGAGCAGAACTAGGCTCCCCTGCAGGAGCCAGCCACCTCCCCGGGGGAACCCCCACTTGTTTCCCCCTAACCTGGGAACACAGTGGACGAGCCTGTTAGCTGTGCTGCGTGAGGACGAGGAAGGTGGGTGGTCCTCCGACCACGGCTAGCGGGGCTGCATGTGCAGGCTCCTCAGAGCCAATGAAGAATGGGGCAGAAATGCAGAGAACGGGCTGGAACCTGGAAGTGGTGTATTCACCAAGGAGGGCAGCTAGGCTTCTCCAGCATTTCCTCCAACCTCTCCAACTCCCTCTTCATTTCCCCAAATAACAACACAGAGAAACGTGTTTGTACAAAACCACATATTATTCCCCCTCACAAAATCGAGTGGCCGTGTTACAGGAACGAAACCAGACCAGAGACCTGGAAAGAAAAAGCCACTCGGTAACTGGAACATAACATGAGTTCGGTTCTGTGCAGAGCCGTCACCAGCGCAGCAAAAATAGCCAGACGCACATCTCCTAACTCGGAAGTGATCACATTAAAAACCTGAGGTTACGGGGACCACAGTATGAACCAGAATTTCATTTTCCTTCTCAGACCCCAGTGGAAAGGTAGGTATTTGGAATGAGTTTCCTTTGGGAAAACCGGTGGGAAATGGGGAAAACCCTGGCCCCTGTCGAAGGCACTGGGGCTGTACTGGGGGCAAACGCACGGGAACGGAACGCCAGCAGCAACCAGCTCAGTCCCACTCCGTGCCCCGAGCAACCAAGGAGCAAGGTCCTGGCTCCAGTGCAGACGGGACCAGGCTCTGGTCAGAGGTCACACCGAGGGCTGGAAGGCAAATCCTAACTGGTTCCCTTTTGTGTTGTTTGCTTTCTGATACGAAGGGGAAGTCCTAAGTGCTTTAACACCTGCCAACCCCTCAGACGGAAAGCCTGCAAACTGTGGAAAGATCCCCAAAGGTGGACCGCTTGGCGTTCTGACTGCCACTGCCACTGCCACCTGCGGCTGTGACTGACGGAGGAGGCGGGGCTTTGGGCATCGGATGGGGAGCACGTTCTCACGCACACGGGGTGGGGCGGGGCGGGGCAGCGGAGAAACCAAGTCTCACATTGTCTGAGTCACTGCTCAGCGGGGCAAGACTGGGGCCCAGGGAAGGCATCTTGTGGCTCTTCCTCTGGAACGGCGTCTCTCCCGCCCGAGCGCCTGGCCCTCCAGCACGATGCTCCGTGGCCCCGAGTCCCCTCGCCAGAACGGGAGATCGCAGAGAGGGAGGGGAGGGATGAGGCCGCAGACCCGGCCCAAAGTACCGCTCCACCAAGCCCCTCGCCTGCTGCTGCCGGTCGCGTGGGGACCTGCTCCCGGCAGCCATCCTGTGAGCTAAATGTCAGCACTATCTATGCCCTTTTTTAAAAGTTTTCTTCTTTTGGAAGAGAAAAAGCATGCACACAAGCAGTGAACAAGTGGGCTGGGTTCACAGGGCAGCATGGCCTTGGCCCAGAACCGTCCTGGCCCGTCCCAGAGACGAAGGAAGGCCTCCCTCAGGCCAGCCCAAAGCCTCGGCCTCAGACACAAACACACACACTGCAGCTCAGCAAGCCGCCACAGGACAGGGAAGCCCAGTGGGGTCCCTTCCCCGTCTTTTGGTTTGGGCATGTCTATGGGTGGCCAAAGCGCAGAGACGTCACCATCAGCACCGTTCTTAGCTCAGATAAGCAGGGATAAGGTCACTTGTAATGCCTCAGGGTGTCCCTGCTGGCTACCCCTCTGCCACCACCAGTTTTTGGTTCCTATTAACTCTGAATGCTCTCCCTTAAAGCAACGAAGGAAAGAGAGATGACTCTAGAACATGGTCCACGGAGGCTAAGACAAAGCAGACCGCAGGGCCACAGAAATGGCAGAGTCTGGAATACCCACACCAGGACAGAAACAACTAGAATGCCCAGGGCATCTCTCCCCAGGACCCCCAAATGTGGGCGAGGACCTAACACAGGGGTGCCAGGGCTGGAGGGGAGAGGCAAGAGGAAAGGGGGAGAGAGGGTATGGGACGCGTGCTTGAGCTGAGAAGAAAAATCCTGAAAGAAACCCAGGAAGCTGAGGAATGTCTCGTCAGTCATTCTCTGCGACTGGTGGTGACGAGGGGTCCCAGCAGCCCCGGGCTAGGGCGCGGCCGGGGCGGGTGGGCCTGGAGCAGGAGGCGGAGGGACTCCATCTGCAGGAGGCGGCTGCGGCGGCGGGGGATCTGCAAACACATCCAAGAGTCACCGGTCACTGAGGAAGCGCAGGGGCTGGGGAGGAACGAGACAGGAGGGCATGTTCCCAGGCAGGTGACCAGGCTGCAGGAGCCTCTGGAAAAGGGTGCACACGCCTGCAAGGCCTGCCCGGGACCCGAAATACTCATTTTGGGATGGGGCCAGAAACCCTTCCCATTCTCCAGGGGCTCCAGCCGGGCCCTGTGGGTCACAAATCCTGAGGCCGAGCACACAGCAGCAGTGAAGACCAATGGTGCCATCTCGGCAGCACGGACGGGAAGCACATTTGAAGGGTGCCTGCCAACAGGAGGCAAACATTTTCCGCCAACCACAGCCAAAGGGCCTCTTCTGCGCCAGGACGCTGCCCCGCACCTGCTGTCCCCGCTGCGGGCGAGAGGAGGCGTGCCTTCACCGCGCTGCGCCCTGGGCAGTGGCCCGAGCACCGTCACACAGGCTCCTCAGAACCGCGGGGAACCTGGGAAACCCTGTGCTACCAAATACCTGCTCATTCCCGTGGCTCCCGCAGGCAGGATGCCTGCCCGGCCTGCTCTCCACTGCGCACCTGAGCCAGCTGCCTGGCATATGCGTAAACTTCTGAATGACCGGGCAGGTGTGGAGGGGCACCTGGCTGTCTCACTGTCAGGTCTCTAGGGAGAAAGGGCAGCCCAGAGCCTCAGCAGCGACCTCTGAGGCCAAGTTGAGAGCCAAGGTAACCTGGCCCCCACACTCTCAAGACGGATTGCCCGCCTGCACCTGTCCTCTGAGCCTGCTGGGGCCTCCCCTCCTCCGGAACCATGCTCCGCAGACCCCGCCCGCTCTGACCTGCGGTCAGAGTGGCCGTGAGGAACTGCCTGTCACTCCTGCCCTAGACTGGTTCCTGTCCTTTTCTTCACACCCACTTCTTTAAAAGTGTTTATCAATGTCAGAGGGGCCGGGAGAGGGAAGGACAGACAGAAACACCCATGATGAGCGTGCATCATGGATAAGCTGCCTCCTGCACGCCCCACACCGGGGATGGAGCCTGCAACCCGGGTCTGTGTCCTGACCAGGAACGAAGCATGACCTCCTGGTTCATAGGTCGATGCTCAACCACCCACTACTTCTAAACCTGTGCTGACCCAAGGCTCCTGTAGGGAAAGAACCAGCAGCTGTGCTGTGCGTCCATGCGGTGCACACTGGACAGGCTGAGCCGACAGGAGCAGAGAGGACCGTCTTCCCACCTCCTCAGACCTCGGGTCACGAGCGTGCCAGGGAGGCTGTGCACCGTCACCTGCCCACAGACTGACATTCTGATCCCACTGTCCCAGGTCGCACTGTCCTTCGAGGGACCTGCCAATCTCACACCCACCCGAGTCCTCCCAGAGACCCCGGGGACACACCCCAGAGCGTGCTACTTACACATGCCATTGGGGGCCGTGAGGGTGACCCGGGGTCCTAGGATGCCCCCTGGCATCGGCGGCATCCCAGCAGGGGCGGGGCCGCTCCCGGGGGGGTGGATGCTGGCTGCGACGGTGGGCATCATGCGGCCTGGCAGGGGCTGCCCCGGCATCATGGGACCCGGGCCTGGCATCTGACCTGGGAGGGAGAGCGGAGTCCTGAGGTGAGTGCATGGGGAAGGAAGAGATCGACTCCTACCCAAGACTGAATACAACCACCACTCCCGAGAGGACCTGAAATACCACGGAGCAATGTCTGCAATCATCTTTGCCCGTTTTCGTTTTTTATTTTCCGGGCAGAGGAAATAATGGGGCAGATCTGTGAGTGGCAGGCAGGCGGCCACCCAGAGCAAGCATGCAGCCCACCCAGGGAGCCCAGGAGCAGGCGCCGGAGGACCGCACTGGCACACCGGGCCCCCAGAGGTCTGGGGTGCAGTCCAAGGCCTGCAGCTCAGCCAGGACAGAGCTGCTGGCACGGGCTTCACAGGAAGGTGTGCCGAGGGGTGCAGCCACTACTGTGGTCATGTTGAAAAGGAATTGGGTTGGAACACCCAGGTCCTGGTCACACCCAGTCTCTCCCTGTCCCACCATGAAGCACCTGGAGCACCCAGGGTGGGGGCAGAGGGACACACAGCACGCCGTCACTCCTTGGCTGGGAACCAGCGACAGGAGCTGCTGGCCCCAGGACAGGAGGACACTCTGTCTGGTGGCTCAGGAGCCCTGGGAGCTGCAGCATCCTTTCCGGAAAGAGCCAGAGAGTGAACAAGCACCCCCTGCCGTAAAGGAGCGTCTCTCCTCGGAAAAGCTCATCTCAAGGCTCAGGCTTGATGTGGGGCAGAAGGTAAGAGGATCGGGGAGGCTACAGACCCCTTCATGTAAAGCAAGCCCATCCTTCACAAGTCTACACATCTTGCGGTTTCTCTGGAGGCGGAGACTGATTCTGCCACTTGTGATTGGATGACAATGTCTGAGGGCGCTTCCATTCACCCTAACCCTGAAGCAGCCTGGCCCGCCTCCAGAATGCCCAGCAGCCGCCTTTACCAGCAAAATGAGTGTCCATGTGTGGCTGGCGGCGTGGCTCCGTGTCAACCAAGGAACCAGGAGGTCAGGGCACGTGCCCGGATTGTGGACTTCATCTCCGTTAGGGGGTGTGCTGGAGGCAGCTGAATGACCAATGCATCTTATCATTGATGTTTCTATCTCTCTCCCTCCCTTCCTCTCTGAAATCAATAAAAATGTATTTTTAATAAAGTGTTCACTATATATTTTCCATTAAAAAATCATTCAGGTATTTTGTTCCCCGGCAGAGAGGTGAGAGAGAGAGCAAGCTGTGGCTTCAAAACAGCCGTGTCCCACCCCAGCTGGCAGGAGGCTGACCTACATACAGGGTTTTTTTTTGAACAGCAGGCACCCGAAGCATGGAAAATGGAAACGTTTGCTGAGATCAGGTGCAGCCCCGAGGAAACCCCACACTCTGGGCTTATCAGCTCTTTCACTAAAGCGTCACGCCCGTCCAGCCTGATGGGACGCGGTGGAAGGACAGGACCTTCCTTCTTTGGGGGGGGGGCAGGCAGGAAGGAGCGTGAGAGGAGAGGAGGGAAGGAAGCCGATTTAAACCTCCCACGGCACATCCCGCCACGCGCTGGAGAAGAGACACAACAGGATCAAGGCCAAGCGAGGGGAAGCCCAGCCCCCGAGGCTGCTTCCGGGGTGCCTGCGAGGGAACCGCTCCCCCGGGCGGCGGCCACACGACAGCAGATAAGTCCCCGGCTGCGGGGGAGCTGGGTCTTCCGGGCTCAGCGTGGGGCCGAGGCCTCGTGGTGGTGGTGGCTGCCCTCCCTGCAGTCCTTCCCACAAGCGGCCTGGCATAGAGCACCAACGCCTGGGTTAGACTCCCCGAGGCACCAACGTCCAACGCAGAGTGCCTGGCTCCACCACTCACACACCGGTCCACCACGTCTGCGTTCCCGCCGGATCAGCCCGCCATGACGTTTAAGGCACTTTAAACTCGTCCACACAAACAGCGAGGAAACCCTACACTACCCAAGCTAGTGTCCTTCCCTCCACCTTCCCACAAGGCCCCAGAGACAGCGCAAAGGATCGGGATTCCGACCCGAGCGCCCCGGCTCAGCTCCACTGCACCCCACACGTGCCACTGCCCACCCACCGCCAGTCCCTCTTCCTTTGAACAGGTGCCTCGGCCACTGGAGGCCTGGCCGCCTCGCCTTAGCGGAGACGCCAGCAGTCGGAATAGGCAGCCAAACCAAGGGCACCCAGGAAGCAGCCACCGCTACCAGGCCACCCGAGACCCAGTGCTGAGCGGCCCATGTGCCGAGCGGCCCCAGCCTGGGTGAGGTCAGGGACGCTGCACGTGCTCCAGGACCACGCCCTCCTGCCTACTCACCCGTGCCACCCGGAGCTGGGTCAGAGGGTTCCTTGTACCATTCTTTGTGTGTCTTTCTTGTTTTGAAAGCGTCTTTAAGTTTCTCACCTGGCTGGGGCGGGTGGGGCGGCGGCATCTGGTGCTGCATCAGAGGGTAGGGTGGGGGCTGCTGATGAGGCAGCATGCCGGGGTGCCCAGGTGCTCCCAGAGGAGCCAGGCCCGGCCCCCCCGGGTGCTGGTGGCCCTGGGCAGGGTTCTGCCCGTGCTGCTGCTCCATTTGCTGGCGGGCTCGCAACTCGGCGTATTTCAGCTGCTCCATGTGGAAGTTCTGGCGTTCAGTGAGCAGCTGCTGCCTCTGCTGTTCTAACTGTTGGGAAGGGAAGGGAAATGACGTCAGAAGAGGGTCTCGGAAATGGGGACACAGGGCACCCCGGCCCCTGAGGCACCCCATCCAGGGGAAGAGCAGGGTTTCTCGAGGAGCAGGTTCCCATGCGGACACCTGGCCTGTCGGAGGCCTCCTGAGTCAGGTACAGGCTTTCGCCAGGGGCTACCATTCTCTGGGCCCCATCAGGACACATGCCACCTGCCCCCCAGACCTCAGCGGCGAAGGTCCCCAACCCATCTCCGTCTCCCAGCAAGGAACACCTCCTGCCTCCCCAGTCCCCGATGGAAGGTGCACGAGGATCAGCACCAATCCGGTCTGTGCCCGTGACCTGCGAGGAGCATGGCGGGACCTCAGGAGTTGTGACCAGGGAGGGTGCTGGATGGTGGGAGCGGAAGACAGGCTGTGGGTGTTCGGTAAAGCAGCAAGAAGGTGACGAGAAGAGGTGGAGGAGAGACGGAGCGGTTTCCCTGAAGGGAGGAGGAAGGCGCTAACGGTCCTAACAGCCGGGCGAAGTCTGCCTTTCCTAGGAGGACGATCTAGGAGGAGAGACTGGCCCGCACCTGCCCCGTCTGCAGGGTGAGGAGGGAGCGGCGAGCACCAACAGCAGAGACTCCAGTGGAGGTGCCGCCCCGGCAGGAAGACTGACCGGTGAGATGTCTAAGCGGCAGCCAGATAGGCGGGTTTACAGATTCACACCGCAGCCCGGGCTCTGCTCGCTCCTCACCCTTCTCTCTAGGAAGGACAGCTCTTCGCCAAGGCGACCAGGAAAGGCCCTCCCCACCTGGGCTCCTGCTGGCCCTCCCCACCTGGCCCTGCGTCAGGAAGAGCCGGAGCTCAGGGCGAGACCAGCTGGATGAAGATGCTGCCGGCCCCAGCGGGAGAGCCGGGTCTCGGAGGGGATTTTAGCCTCTGCATTACCTACCTACCTTAGCGGTTTGTCTTTTTAAAACTTGTTTGTTTTTAACTGAACCAGCCTTTCTTTGGGAGCTGACCTTAATACGAAGGTATTCACCGGGGAAGTATTTCCCCCATTCCTTGCCACAATGGAACTAACCGTAATTACACTCTTCTTTCATGAGTTCCTTTTGTCATTTCAGAACAGAGAAGGTAACTAAGAGAGGGTAATTAGAATTAAACACACACACACACACACACACCCTGGAAGAGAGCCCAGTCCAAGCTCCACTGTGGGACGAACGGTCCCGGAAGCGGAGAGCGGTGCCGGAGAGCAGCCCCGGGGGCACAGCTCTGCCAGGGGCTCCGCAGCCATGACCCGCTCCTGCAGCAAACACCTCCTGTTGGACACCTGGGCGCCGCTCCGTCTGTGGCAACCAGAGCACGTGAACGGGAATCTTTTAGAAGAGTTCCTGTACTGAGCAGGTCGTATTTTTTATTTTCACTTTTAAAAATATATTTTATTGATTTTTTACAGAGAGGAAGAGAGAGTTAGAAACATTGATGAGAGAGAAACATCTATCAGCTGCCTCCTGCATGCCACCTTCTGGGGATGTGTCTGCAACCAAGGTACATGCCCTTGACCGGAATCAAACCCAGGACCCTTCAGTCTGCAGCCAATGATGAGCAAGTTTTAAATTTGCTTAATCAATGACCTAGTGGTTCTACATCTGAAATCTGTCCTAGAAAAAAATGAGTGAACAGGTCGGTCGTTAAAGCATTGTTTTTGATGGACAGCTACTTCTAGGATACATGAAAGTAAAAATAAAAAAAATCACGTAGGAACCACCCTTAGAACACAATCCCACTTCCATGAGAGCAGCAGCTTTGTGCCAGGAAGGTCCTGCCCCAGACACACAGGAGTGCCCGGAGGACCCCAGTCGGTGCTGTTCCCAGGGACGAGCGAGGGCAGGAGACTGGCTCAGCCATTTCTCCCCGACGGGAAAGATGCCCGCCCACACTACCTGGGTGACCAGACAACAGGACGCTAGGAGCTGCCACAGCCATCCCGCCTCCCCTCTCCCTTCTCCACTTCCTGGGGCAGAGGCTCAAGGCCCAGTAGCTGACCTGACAGTGCAAACTGTTCCCCCAAACCGGCTAAGGAGGGATCTGCCCGCCCTCTCCATGGCTCCACTCTGGCTCTCAGACCGGCTGCACGGAGCTGCCTGTGCTGGCGGCTCCAAGGCACATCCACCAATGCGCACACCCCTCCCCCCTGCCCTCCTACACGGAGTCCAAGCGGAGCCCAGCACAGAGCACCTTTCTGCACCAGCACCAACAGGACAGCTGAAGGTCACACAGAGCCCTCCCAACCTCATCTGCATAAGGGGGGCCGGGGGAGGAGCAAGAGAAGGCACGTGGGGGGGCACCCACAAAACCCACCCACACTATCAAGAACTGGGTTATCAGCTGAGACCTGAAGCCCCCACAACGCGGCTCAGAACTGAGGTACACACTCCCCTTGTGGCGTATGCACTCCCCTGTGGGCTTGCTCTTGTTTTCGAATCTGTCAAGTGCGACCACCTTTCCTAGCCCTACACTCTGACACTGGTCAGCAACCCTTTCATCTGCCAGAGCCCACCGTCTCCTCTCTGGGGCCGCAACCCTTTCATCTGCCAGAGCCCACCGTCTCCTCTCTGGGACCGCTGTGGGCTGCCTTAGCCTCCTTCCGTCGCTAACCATGTCCCTACGGCACAGCAGGTGGTGGGGCCTGCTACCCCATGAGGAGACTGAGGAGATGGCGTCGGTCCTGGGCATGAGCCCATTTCTCCTGGCTGTGCAGACTGGTCCTGCCATCCTTCCGCTTTCATCAGAGGAGATGGCAGGCCGGCTCCTACCCTCAGCAATCACGTCGTTTCTGCCACGGTTCCAGACTGGGGCCTTCCTAACCGCACAGCTCAGCCCTGCCCTCCACAGGAAGCTTCCCTGACGTCACACCACACGCCTCCTTCCGGCCCCACAGCCCTGCTCCCGCAGAGCATGTGGCCTGTGTCCAGGTCGCTCCCTTAGAGACAGGCCGGGGAGCCCAGCTGTGTCCTCGATGGCCGGTGTCTGGAGGTGTACCACTCCCACGGCCAGCGGCCTTCAGCCCCCGAGGGCAGGAGTGCCCAGCGACTGCTCCATCGGCTCACAGCCCCTCTGGCCTCAAAACTGCAGGCGGACCCAGCCCCTCCACGTCTCTCCAGCGGGCCAGCCCCAGCACAGCCCACTCAGTCGGCGTCTTCATGGCCTCTCCCGTCCCTGCTGGTCCTTCCTGCCCACAGGAGCTGCGCTCAGGGGCTGCACCTGTTTCCTTAACCGTTTCAGCAACTAAACGAGGCCCCACAGCCTTTGCCAAGGCCTCAGCTTGCCTCTGACTGGGGGGCCAGCCTCCATTCACTCAGGACAGTCCCAGGGCCTGGGATGGGCCAGCTCTGTGCTGACAGAGACACGTGGTGGATTCTGCCCCAAAGTGTCCCCTGGGTATGGGAGGCGGGCACATGAGTTGGCGAGTACCACACAGTGATGCTGTTCGATTGCCATGGCAACAAGTGGGGAGGGCTGTCATTCATGGTGCAGGGCCGAGGAAGCCTGCACTGAAGGGCATGGGGATGCACAGGGGCAGGGGTCAGAAGGGGTGGCCAGCAGCCTTGGGAGGAGAGGGCAGTGATGCAGGGGACACTTCTGAGGCCAGGGAACTGGGGTGTCGTGCAGGGTGTGGGCAGGGGCGCTGCGAGCGGCTCTCGATGCTCACAGGGCCTGCTGTCCGCAAGCAGAGCTGGTGGTGGGACAGAAGTAGCAATGAGCTATCCTGGCCGTTAGAGCGAGGTGTCATGAAGGATGTGCCAACACTAAGGGGAAGCCTGACAAATATAAGATCCTCACATGAACACTCTTCTCATCTTAAGAGTACCATACAGAGACACCAATGTCTCATATACAGATAAAAGTCAAAACAAAAATCATTCTAATTGATCCTCACATTGAGCCCATTGCTTAGTCACCAATTCCTTCTCTAGTCAACTCATTAAGAATTTTCCATCAATCTTAACCTGTTTTTCCAAAACTTCCCTCGAGACACCACACGTTCCCTGCCCATTCCCATCATGTTCACGCTTCCTGCCCACCCTCATCCTCCTCTGGGTCCTGTTAGGGCCACGTCCAAATAGAAGTGCCAGGACAGAGAATCTCTGTAGGGTCAGCATGGACGGCTGCACCCGCCCTCCCCTCCCCAGAGCAGGGAGGAGACTGAGCCGGGTCGGGTCTGAGTGGGTCTGGTAGAAGGGTCGGAAGCGAAGCTCCTCACTGAGTGAGAGAAGCACCTTTCCGTGTTCAGGTCCAAGGGGACAGGGACTGGAAACAAGCCCTGTACAGACAGCGAGCAGGCCAGTCAGTCTGGGGGCCCAAAGCCCCTCTGGGCCTGGAGAGCTGGGGCTGAGCAGCAGGGGTTCGGAAAGCAGTGCTGGAACGTGGGAGCGGCCTCCCCCGCTGCGAGACCGCCCGAGAGGGCAGCGAAGTCCAGGCCAGAAGCCGGCCTTGGTCCCGCACCGAGCTCAGCGGCCCCAAAGGCCCTCCGCGCACTCACCGCCTCCTTCTCTCGGTCCATGATCGTCTCCAGCTCCTCGAAGTGCCGGAGCTTGATCTCCAGTTTCTTCATCTGCGTCTCCACCAGGAGCGCCACCAGGGACTTGATCTTCCTCTCCTCCACGGCCGCCAGGTGCTGAGCACAAAGAATCACGTGATCAAACACCTGCTCACAGAGTGACAACGCTGCAGCAGCTATTCCTGCGTTTAACATGGTGCCCACATGCCCTCTTCGCGTGTTTCTATGAAACGTGTATTTCAACTTCCACCCCGACTGTCCACACCTCTGGTGCTTACACACCGCCCTCCCAGAGGAAGGAAACCGCGCCGGGCCCATCAGGGAGCAGAGGCTGAACCAGGCCCTGTGGGCGGAGGAGGACGCAGGTGGCCTGGCGGCATGTCCATGCATCACCCCTCTGCCACCCTCACCCCGTAGGTGTGGCTTCCCCCTCACAAGCCGCACGGGCAGGAAAGCACGGCGCACACTCCCTTGTGTTAAATCTGCTGAGCATCAGCTCCTCCTGCTTCCACACCCGGTTTGGGAATGACAGAGCGTGGAGGACTGATCTCTTTGTTTTCTGCAGAATCTTGACGGAGCTACAGGCAAGAGGGCTACATGCAGGCTTCGGGGAGCAGAGTGACAGACAGTATTTGAACACGAGCCATGTCTCCCTTCACTGCTGAGAAAGGGGGTTCAGGAACCCTCCAGCTGTTAACGTCTGCCTCCTCTGACTGCGTCACACAGAACACCAGTCCGAGGACGGCAGCCCAGCCTGTGCAGGGGAGCGCATGCGTGTGCGCTCCTGAATGATAGACGCACGCACAGGATGGAAAATGGGGCGCTCACAAGGTGCCCGATGGCACTGTCTCCTTCGGAGGAGACCAATGCTATCAGTTTCTAGATGTTTCCATGTTGTTTCTAGATGTTTCTATTGGCTTTGGCAGGAAATGGTGCATTTTCTTGAGAATTATGCAGGAATGTGGAGACATTCCCAACTAGTAGGAAATAAAGATCATGAAATTTCAAAACAGGAAGGTCCATCAAGTAACAAGAAACATTAAAAAAGACTACAGCTTGAATCACTGAGGGACCACTAAGGAAACAACTATGCTGTGCACCTGAAACGCAAACAAAATCCTATCGAATGTCAACTATAACTGAAAAATAAAAATTCAAAAAGACAAAAATTAAAGACCCGCAGAGCAAGGGACAGCGTTGGAAATGAAGAACATGAGACAACGTGAGAATCCTAAATGAGTTCCAAGGTCATTATGTTTAAGAAAATGTAGAAAATATGGGTAAGACAGAATTTCGACAGATTTAGTATATATACATATGTGTGTGTGACTGTGTGTGTGTGTGTGTGTGTGTGTGTGTATATATATATATAATATATATGAATAATTGGCTAGAAAATATACTAAATGGAAAAATAACTCAACGATTAAGTTTAAAAGCAGAAGACTTGACTAGTGAAATGAAAGATAGGCCAAAAAAATATTCACGCCGCAGCAGAATAAAAGGAAAACTAGAACCAAAGATAAGAGACTGGGACACCCGGCATGTGGACTGAAAGGTCCCAGGTTCGATTCCGGTCAAGGGCATGAACCTTGGTTGCGGGAACATCTCCAGTAGGAGGTGTGCAGGAGGCAGCTGATCGATGTTTCTCTCTCATCGATGTTTCTAACTCTCTATGCCTCTCTCTTCCTCTGTAAAAAAAACAATAAAATATATTAAAAATAAAATAAAATAAAATAAAAAGGAAAGAAAATGAGCCGAAAACTGTTTGGCTCAATGGATAGAGCATCGGCCTATGGACTGAAGGGTCCCAGGTTCAATTCTGGTCAAGGGCATGTACCTTTGTTGCGGGCACATCCCCAGTAGGGAGTGTGCAAGAGGCAGCTGATAGATGATTCTTTGTCATTGATGTTTCTAACTTTCTATCCCTCTCTATAAAAAATCATATATATATATATATATATATATATATATATATATTTTTTTTTTTTTTTAAAAAGGAAAAAAAAATGAGAGAAGCAATAAAGAGATAATGGATATAATAGGAACCTACATAATTTTATTAACTAATGTCACCCCAATAAATAATAATAATAAAAAAAGAAATAATGGGTGAGAATTTCCCACAAAAGATGAAACAATTCAACAGAGATATTCGAGAAGCTTAACAATTCTCAAGGAGAGAAAATAGAACAAAAATCGTGTGAAGGTACAACCCAGCCAGAGAAATAAAAACAAAAAAGAATCTTCAAAGTATCCACTGGAAAGAGCACAGGAGCCGCGAGGGCTCGAGGCCCAGCACTCAGCTTCCGACCACTTCCGAGCGGCTGCAATGGGGAGCGGCACAGCATCTGTCAGAAGTCGGGGAAATAACGGACAGCCTTGCCCTCTATACCCGCTGAACATACATTTCACAAATGAAGAGGAAATCAAGTCCTTTTAAGATAAACCAAAGTCATTGCTAGCAAGGTTGCACAGCAAAAAGTTCTAAAAAGAGTTCTTTAAACAGGAGGGAGCCGGGACCGGTGTGGCTCAGTGGATAGAGCGTCGGCTTGGGGACTGAAGGGCCCCGGGTTCAATTCCGGTCAAGGGCATGTACCTTGGTTGTGGGCATATCCCCAGTAGGGGGTGTGCAAGGGGTAGCTGATCGATGACTCTCTCTCATTGATGTTTCTAACTCTCTATCTCTCTCCCTTTCTCTCTGTACAAAAGTCAATAAATTAAAAAACAAACAAACAAACAAAAAAAAAAAAAACAGGAGGGAAACTAGTCCATTAAAGGAAACACTGGATGGAGAAAGGAGCGGAGAAGCGGTTGAAAGAATTAGGTCCTACCATTAAAGCAGCATAAGAACGCCATCATGCAATCACTAGAAAAACACACTACAATAACCAAAGTATAGTAATTACCAACTTCACAAAAAGAAAAAAAGAGAATTAAAATACTGGGTTAATTAAAAACAGAATTGTACACTGGAGGAAATTGTTAAGTAGTACACAGGATGACTGAATAGTATTTTTGCAACGTCTCTGGACCTAGTTATCTTTAGGGGGGGGCTGCCCAGACTACAGTCATGCGGCAGGAAGGGCTGAGGCTGTCGGAAGCTCCACAGGGACCTGGAAGAGTGTGGGCAGAAGAGAGATATGGAATATAGGAGCTATCTGTGGCGTGGGTCTGTCTGGAAGGAGCCTGTCAGGACGCCAGGCGAGAAATGAGGCTGGAGAACTGGGAAGGGTCCTGAGCATGGAAACGCCTCAGTTCCAGGCAAAGAGCTCGATTCTGGCCTGGGAGACAGGAAGGTGGTTCACACCTGGGTCCCAGGCTCTGCTCGTCCTGCCGGGGTCCCTCTTGAGGACGTGCTAGGCCTGGGGTGGAGAGAGGAGGAATCTGCTGGAGCCACACCAAGTGGGGTGGCAGCTGGCGGCCCGGGGACTGCAGGCCGTGGGCCCTCTGCCCGGGAGGAGGACTCAGGACAGCCCGCCCTGCCATCTGCCAGGACTGCTCCACGCGGCCACCTGCTGCGGACGGAGACTCCCGAGGGCAGACTGGAGGATGGGAAGGTGCTGAAAATGCCATATTCTTGCCTGGAACGTCTTATAATGCTAAATTAACACCAAGTGAGGGGAATAACATTCTCCTTTATCTTCAAGATGCTTGAAGCCAATACTGTGTTATAAATAGAGAAAACCACCCCCAGAAAAGCTGGCAAGTTCAAGGAGAAAAAGAGCTATTTTAGGTCCACCAACTCCTCTTCCAGTCTGTAAGAGCAAGTTGAAGTCTTTATACAAGGAAACAGATTTTGTCTTAAAATCACAAATATCTCAACCTGGTAGAAACTGGAACCACAGTCCAGTGAAGCTCTGCAGGCAAATAGAGAGACTGCAAACCCCGCCTTCGCGCTGCAGTCTGCTGGGCCACGTGAGGACACGGCGGCCGTGGGGAAGGCGGCCGGTCCCCGCAGGACCGGCCCGACCCGCACACCGCCTGCACAGCTCCTCACCCAGAACACGTTCAGGCCAACAGTCCCTGCTCCCGGGTGCGGGCTCCTTACACCGGACGCTCCCAGCCAACAAACAATACGGCCATTCAGCCGAGCGCGCAGGAAGGAAGGGTGTCGGCAAACCTTGGCTTTGGTTGCAGCGGAGGCGAGAGCAGCTGCAGCGGCCGTGGCCACGTTTCCCTCGGAAATCTCGTGTTCCACTTTCTTCTTCCCAAGCTCGCCTTCTCTGTCTTTACAAGTGTCAGTGAGCTCCTTGTTCTCTTCAGACTCCTTTTCCTCTGAAAGAACCAGAGCTTCCTCAGCAGCGCGGCCTCTCAATAGCCATCTCACGCTCCCTCCACCATGGACACCCGGCTGGCGCACAAAGGGCTCTCAGTGCCGGCCTGCCCGTGAGATGTGTGCTGGCCCGCTCCGAGCGATCAGTGGGCCTCTATCTGAGACGGGTTTTCTAAATGGTGCCCTGTCTTCCCTTCCTTCCTCTCAGCTCTGTGTGAAGTTCCCTGGGACAGAAAGGGAAATTCAGGGAGCGAAGCCCTAAGGCAAACTGTTCACCAGTCAACGGGAGCTCATGGAAGGAAATCAGGACCAGGGACAGCGCTTCCGCACAGGCTGGCCCTGGAGGGAGGGAGTGAGGTCTGTGTGTTGCCTCAGGGACCTCATCGACCTGTCTGTGTGCATGACTGCGAACACGGCAGCCACGGCGTCAGCCTGGGTGCCTGCCACAAAGCAACACGCACACTGCACACTGATGGCCACACTGAGAAGCCAACTCAAATGGGACATCGATGGGACACAATAAACGGCCCACTTTTCTCCCCCGGTTGTCAGCGGTACCTAATGAAATCAGAGTTTCCTCAAATTACCTGACTTGATATCCTCACTAACTTCACTGTCCTGTTCCTTCTCGCTCGTTTTTTCATTGTCTCCATCCTGGGCTTTGTCACCTTCATCCGGCTCGTTTTCCCCTTTGTTTTCTGCCTGAATAGGGTACGAAAGAAGAGAAGGAGAGTGAGGGGGGGAAGGCCAATGTCAGATATTATCATGGAATGACTAAAGGTTCCTCTATTTCTAACAAGCAGACGAGGCTCAGAAGAGAAAACTGGAAACCAAATAACTTCACAGAAATACGTTTCAGCCAAAACCGGTTTGGCTCAATGGATAGAGCGTCGGCTTGGGGACTGAAAGGTCCCGGGTTTGATTCCAGTCAAGGGCATGTACCTTGGTTGCGGGCACATCCCCAGTGGGGGGTGTGCAAGAGGCAGCTGATCGATGACTCTCTCTCATCGATGTTTCTAACTCTCTCTCTCTCTCTCTCTCTCTCTCTCTCTCTCTCTCTCTCTCTCTCTCTCGCTTCCTCTCTGTACAAAATCAATAAAATACATAAAAAAAAAAAAAAAAAAGAAATACGTTTCATTGCCTCAACACCTGTGTGCTCACAGGACAATGCCCCCGGGACTCAGTCCCTGTCACGTCTGCTGTGAGGCCACGACCAGAAGGCCCTGAGGAACGTCAGGAATTCATTTATGATTTACTGGCTGAATAGAGAAATACTTATTAAATCATCACACTGTTGTCCAAAAGCACTGAAAATGCACTTTCTCAGCTAAGAAGCAGGAAGAAATGCTGCCGAAATGAAAGCTGACCAAGCCTTCCCACAGCCACTTGCTCAGGGTCTGTAGGGAGAGCCACAACAGAGCACCAGCGAGCACGCTCTGGGACCGACTTCAGTTCCCCTGTGTGGCGTCTGGTATCACTTGCTGATTCTGAAATCCGTGACCTTGGACAAATAGGTAACATTGTCTATAAGATGACTCGATGAGGCTGTTTTAGAAACTAGGTGAATTCATAGAAGTACAAGGCATAGGACTGTAAGAGCTGGAACTAATCTTACTATCACCCTTTCCTTACCCACCGACAATTTAAAACAGCGCTTGTGGGTAAAGCCCCAAACCCTCCTGTGCCTGTTCACTCCAACAGCGACTGCCGCCTCGCACCAGGAGCTCGGCCTTGAAGAGACTGTAAAGTCTGCTTCACTCCGCTCACCGCACTCAGGGTCTCTGATCTGAGACGGGATCGGGTCTCCAACACCCTGGGCCCTTTGCTGCCCTCGGGACACTGAACAGTGTCTCCCCCCCCCCCAGGTGCCGTGGGAAAACTCAAACAGAATTCACCTTTTCAGGCTGCTGGCCATCAGCATCTGTCTCCATTTTCTCCTCTTCAGCTCCTTCTACAAACAAAAGAGTAAGAACAAGTAATGCAACCCAGACAAAAGGCAAGGCACCGTACAGCTGAGAGTGTGGGAGGCACCACTGCACCCAGCACCGTGGATGAACCTCACAGCACATGTCGGCAATAAAAACCCTGACATAAAGCAACACGTACTTACGACTCTGTTAACATAAAGGTCAAAAGGGGGTGTTAGGAGTCAGAGCAGCCTTTAAGCAGGGAGGGGCAGACAAGGCAGGCTCAGGGAGAGGGCTGGGGGTGGTCTGTTTCTTGATCTTGAGGCTGTTTCGCAATGAGCTAGCAACCGAGGGGCCCACTCTTCTGTTTGTTAAAAAAGTTAATAAAAGTTAAAAAAAAATAAGTAAAATAAGCCCCTAAATGTTTTTATTGAACGGGCCATGAGCACAGCACATTTATCCGGAGGCAGCGCTGGAGAAGCTCCTGAGCTCCGCCCTCTGGCTGGGTGCGCGTCTGGGTGCTGTGCCTCGCAGGGAAGGCACAGGACCGCACAAGTGCTTCCTGGCCACCACGGCAGGGCCACCACGCGGGGCGTGTGCCTGGGCGGGGCGGCACGTTCAGAGACAAACAGCCTCGGGTGCAGGGAACTTTTTGTCACTGGGGATGCAGAGACAAGGGAGGACAGAGAGGAGGAATGAGAGTGGGACAGTGGCTGAGGTGGCCACACATCCCATGGAGAAGTGACGGGCTTTTTAACGTCTCAGTCACAGCTGCCATCAGTACTATCTTCACGTGCAGAGTGCAGCGTGGTGGTTGGACGTGACACAACGTGTGCCATGAAGCAATGAGGAAGGCTTCGGGGCAGGGCCAGCCGGCCAACCGCCTGCAGCCCCTCCTCCCTCCAGCCTGGCCTGATGGGCCCCCAGCCGGACAGATCCCATCTGTGCACTAATTTGTACACCGGACCTCTAGTGTTTAATACGGATTAACACTGTTTTTAAAAAATATATATATTTTATTGATTTTGTACAAAGAGGAAGGGAGAGAGATAGAGAGCTAGAAACATCGATGAGAAAGAATCATTGATCAGCTGCCTCTTGTACACCTCCTACTGGGGATGAGCCTGCAACCAAGGTCCATGCCCCTGACCAGAATTGAACCTGGGAGCTTTCAGTCTGCAGGCCAACGCTCTATCCAGAGCCAAACTGGTTTCAGCTGGACTAACACTGTTAACGAATAGGAAAATCCCCCTTTCTCTAATCCTTGGAAATGAATGAGATCAGATGATCTTGGCCCCAGGGTTCAGGCTGGCTAGGAGCTCTCAGAGACGTACTATAGTATTTGGGACACTGAGTCTCACAGGAAGCAGGAGAGCCTTATTGATCATCACCTTCCTCCAATGCCCAAAGCCTGAACACCAGAGGTGGATGAAGTGTGACAGGTTAACAGCTCAGCACCAGGAAGCCAAGCCCTGGCCTGGCCTGGTGCAGGGCAGGGGAAGGACGCCGGGAGGGACTCCCACACAGAGCAGCCCAGTGTGATCTCAAACCAGAGGCCACCGTGCAGGCTGTTTTCTCCGTCTTCATTTCAGCCAAAACGAGGTCCGAGCGATGACTCACAGAGCAAACACAGGAAGATGCCCACTAACACCGGCGCACTGACCAACAGGTTCGGATCCCAAGGCGCGCCAACAGGAGGTGTGTCAGATCCTGCCTCTCCAGGTGCAACGTGAAAATAAAAAAAATGGAGAATCACAAAGATCTCTGACCAACAAGAGAATGTAAGAGGTAATAAAAGATTTTAAAAAATTCAAAAGATCAAAGCAGTGCAAACAAGGTGAATTACAAAACTGTAGAGCATGCCTAAAGAAACGACTCACACCTAGGACAAGAAGAAAACTGCAAACGTGGAAAACACATGACAGAAAACGAATCCAGGGAGTGGTGCCTTCCCATGGCACTGGCCAATACGGGGTAAAAACAGAGCACTATTAAGCCTGGCCACGTGGCTCAGTGGTGGAGCCTTGACCTAGGAACCAGGAGATCACAGTTTAATTCCTGGTCAGGGCACATGCCCAGGTCCCCAGTGAGGGGTGTGGAGGCAGCAGATCCATGACTCTCATCATTGATGTTTCTATCTCACATGATCCCTACTTCTGGGTGGGTTGGGGGGAGGGGAAGAAAGAGGAGGAATAGAGCATTATCAGAAATAAGGGTAACAACATATTGAAGATTTAACTCACTAGAAAATTATTCAATTTTTAAACTTTTAAGAACTGAATAAAAGAATGTCAACAGCATTGCAGGGAGAAAACGAAAATGTACATCATAGCAGGTGAGGGGTGTGTGTGAAGATGCTTCTCTCTTATGATTCAGGGCACGTGAACACAGCACGACGGTGGGAAGAAGGGTGTGCAGAATGAGAGAAGGCACGCATACAGATCACTCTCGGCTCACATGAAGTGCTTAATAAGTACTGACCACTAATTGGGTCTTAAAACAAGCAGGAGCGAGGCCGTGCTGGGAGCTCCCTCACACTTGTCAGGCCGCTCCCTGCATCAAAGGCCGAGCACCACAGAGCCGCCTCTTCATCCACCCAGGCCCACAAGCCCGGCAAACACCTACCCGCTCCGCCTACCTCTGCAGGCTGCTCCTTCCTCGCCCTACTTGCACTTCCTGTGGTGGCCAGCCTGGGTCACTCCCCTCCCTCTACAACCTCCAATTCCCGACCCTGCAACTTGGTGCTCTCTGCTCTACAGAACTGAGTGTGTCTCCGATCTGGATCAGTGACATCAAAATCTCTTTTTCAACATTCAGCTCCAATCCTACCTCCTTTGCAGCCTCCTCAGTCTAGAGTTACAGGTCCCCTTGTGTTAATTCTTACAGCACTTCCTGTGTACAGTCCTCCAGGGACAGTGAAGACAGCTTCTTCATTATACCCCAACCCTCAAACACTGAATTATTTCTCCATGTACGTATACCTCTTCACAAAAACAGCCCCCATCTTTACTTGTGTTTTGTATAATTGCGGAATAGCATGAGATCTATATAAAGGAACCAAAACGTCTGATTTGATCACATAGTCCCCAGAAGGCAGGAAATTGTATGATATAATGGAAGCCAGTTTCTTCCTAAAAATACACACCCTACAATACAATAGAGTCCTCAGGCAAGACTCTGAAATCCCACCCAGCATCAGCGAGTCTTTGGAGGTTAACTGTCCATTCTGCGCTGCTCAGAAGTTTGACTGTGTTTTCGTGCCTCTCGAAATAGAGCCGACAGAGCCCTGTGGAGGCGACGTGGCCAGAGCAGCCCCGTCCAAGGATGCAAGCCCGATGCCTGAACATTGCCCCACTGTTTGCTCAGGTTCCCAGCCCAGTGCGTGCCACACGTGGGGCTTCAGAAGCGCCTTCTTTACGGAGTGCGATGGAAATCCTCCTGGTGAGAAGAACGAGGCCATTTATATGCTATCAACAGCATCTGAGGCAAGAACTACAACAGCCACTGTTGGCTTTAAGTTCCTAGAAAATGGCCTTTTCAACACTGTCAGCATGCTCTTCCTTTCCCAAAGGACTGGACAGAGCTCTTCACCTCCTTGGGCACTAGGACCGATTAGCGGCTTTCCTCTAGGCAGTGGTCGGCAAACTCATTCGTCCATAGAGCCAAATACCAACAGGACAATGATTGAAATTTCTTTAGAAAGACAAATTTTTTAAACTTAAACTTCTAACGCCAATTCTTCAAAAAAGACTCGCCTAGGCTGTGGTATTTTGTGGAAGAGCCACACTCAAGGGGCCAAAGAGCCGCATGTGGCTCGAGAGCCACAGTTTGCTGGCCACGGCTCTAGGGCAAGCACGTCAGACTCACAGGCTACCACGGGCCAAATAATCAAGGTTTAAACTTATGTGGGCCCACACAAAAAGCTTCCATTTTCACAGAAACATGTTTATTCCGATAGAGATCTTGCTGAATACAAAGGGCTGAAATATATGAGTTGTCATAAACGTAAAATAGGATATTTTAATAAAAATGAATATTTTTTCTTGAACATTAACTTGTCAGATACTGAATAACTGCACAAATAAGCGTATCGCAAATAAACCTATTTTTCTTTTTTTAGAAAGCGAGATACTTCCTATTGCGCACACCAAACAAGTCAGTTTGAGACTAATGCGTGGCCATCGCTGCTAAGACGTTCGCTGCCAGAATTAGTGGAGAGGAATGTGCGCCTGCGTGTAAGGCGCGTAAGGGAAATGAAGGCAACATGTTATAGTCACCAGTCATTAGCGAACATTGTAGTTCTTTATTAATAATTATGTATAACAGGATATTATGAAGTTACAAAACATTTATTAAAACGTTTCTTACATACTGTTATATTGGCTGGGCTGCAAGTTTGACATGCTTGCTCTATGGAGAGCTGTGGCAAATGGCACCAGATGCACTCCATGGAGCTCAGTGGACAATCCACTCATTGGTACTAAAGTTCAGTAACTTAAATCTCTCAAATTCTCTAAACCAGAATGAGGACAGGCAGTGTATCTATTCCATACCGAAAACATAAAATAAAACCAATATCCGAGGCCAGAAAACATAAATGAGGATTTTTATAATACGTCTTCCTGGACTCCTGACAGGCCCTTGAGATTGAGCACATTCCACCTGGGGGAGGAAGTACCCACAAAGGGGCTAAGATTGCCCATGTTATGATAGTTATGTAGGAAAAAGTCCTTATTCCAAGGAGATAGATGCAAGCGGAATTATTTTGGGTGCAAATGTCTCCAACTTACTTTGAAATAATTCATGAGAAATAAAAACTACAAGTCATTAATTTGGATTGCTTAGAGAGAGTGCATAGCAGAGCTGGGCCGGCAGGCATGGCCCCCCTGTGCTCACCCGATCAACATGCCAGCTGTCTGGCCACAAGCAAGCAGGCTCTCGGAAAGGCCGTTTCGTACTGACTGCAAACTGTAGCTGGAAGGAAAGGAAGGCTGACTCCAGGTCAGTAAAGAAAGTTCAGTAAAGCTCTTTAACAAAAGCCTAGTGACAGAGTAAAGACATTCCGCTGACATTGAAGTGTGTGACGTTACCTCATCAGAAGTGGGTATCAGGCTAACAGCTCCTCGGTGGGCCTCGCCTTCCCTAACAGCTCCTCGGTGGGCCTCGCCTTCCCTAACCGGAACCAGAGGTGAGCCCTGGGACACTCGCGCTCAAACCCCTTCACTGGCCCCTCAGCTCGAGTAAACAGCCAGCTTGCCCACAGCCCACCACCCTCCACGCCCAGCTCCTTGTCCTCGCTGCCCTCGCTGCCCCTCAGCTGTGCAGGCAGCTCCCGGCCAGGCCCGGGCACCCCAACGCCGGACACTGACCTCCGAGGACAACGCGCTCCTGCTCTCGCCTCATTCACATCTGCTCAAAAGTCACTTTTTGGTTAAATTCTCTGACCACTTAAAACTGCACTGTATCCCCCAACCCCTAGTTTATTTCTCAAAACACTACTTACCAACCAACATCCTCTTTCCATGTATTCACTTAATTAATACATCCCACAAGCTTCACACCTCGGTTCCCACACGTCGCCGCTCTCACAGTCTATGAGACAGGAGCTTGGACCTTCTTTGTTCCCCAGGCCCTGGCACAATCATGAGAACAGGATAACAAAGCACATTTACCACCTCTTTATCCCGGGAATTCCCTGGAAAAGAGACCATCTTAGGTCTGCCCTTCTGCATGTCGTAGGCTCGGGCACTGAGCCAGAGACTCAGCTCTGCTGTGGGTACTCAGCACCTCATGGCCTACAAACGAACCCCGCTGCTCCTCCTGGCTCCCCCGCCGGGTGCTCACGCAGAGCCGTGTCCCCCAGCATGAACGGCAGCCCAGGGGCCGCCTCACAGGCCTCCGTCAGCCTTGCTCAGCGAGTGGGAAACACACAGACATGCCTACGCTGCGTTCTTCCGGGGCGTGCTATGTGAAAGGGGTTCAGCTCTGGGGTCCAAGTGGTTTAATGCACGAGGTAGTCCGATGTTCACAAGCCTGTGTAACTTGCCAACACCTCAGACGCCTTGCTTTTACAACACAAACAATGCCAGTCCTTCCTAATGGTTCCCCGAAAAGAAATTCAAGTCACCAGCCAGAAAAGCCCTGTGTGTGATGACAGATGTGAGCCCTCAGAAAGCAACTAAGTCCAAGACCTCTGAGAAACACTTCAGGTTCTCTTCCTATCTTTCTCTTTACTCCTCCCACCTGCCCCTAGGACCAAGGGCACATCACACCCAGCAATGCCCCTAGTTAGCTGCAGAAGGCCTCAAGTAGCAATGCCCCTTTCTTTCCACAGAATGGGCTCTGGCCAAAGAAAGCAAGCACTGTACAAGTTTGGAGACGTCAGCAGATATTGGTGATGTATTTTTATTGTGGTACTTAATTTACGATGTTCATTAAGTTAGCCCCTTCGGTGAAGCTAATGCTCACTTCCTAAATAATTCCCACATAAAGTCCCCTAATAAAGGCAACCAAGTGTTTCAAGCCTGGTGCTTACATATCTTTACCTTTATGTCACCAAATACTCCCTCCAATCCAAATCCACAGTGAAAAGTTAAGATAGGCTAATGAGAGAGATCCGAAGAAGTCTTGTATTTCATGAGGACCCTTTAATTTTTTCCTGTTTATTGTTTGACCTTTATAAGAGGTTAATAAGTATAACACCGTAAATTGAGCATCACAGTAAAAAGTATACTCTGCAGTGTGCATTATTGTACTCTGCAGAAGTTCAATCCTCTCCTGACAAGGAAGAGTCTACATCATTCTATTTCAAATCAGCGAGCAATCTATCACATAAAGCGTACTGTGAGTCGACGTGTGAATGTAGTACTTCCTGGCTTTGAACTCCCGAGTGTGCTGAGAGAAAGGAGGTGCTGACTGCCCCACACCGGAGCCTGCACAGGGAGTGCGTTGGCTGCTCCCTGTCGGTTCTCTTAGTCACAGCCCATGGAGTCGTGGCGAGGACACAGGCCAGCATGAGCTCCAGGGTCTGCTTACAGCTCCTTCTGCAACATCCATCTCCCGCTGTCTTTCCTCTGCCCATCCTGCTGCAGCAACTACTGAGGGCATGCGCTCTGGGGGTTCCCTGTGGGCCCCCACCGTCCCCGCAGCCTGACCCGCCCTGCGCTCTGCAGAAAGCAACCTTCCCTCAAGTGGGGCCCAGCCCCAAGGGACTATGGTGGCTACATTTTTTCCTAGGAGAACGTTTTTTCTTTGTTTTAAATCCACTATACCAGAAATGGCTCCATTTACACCTCGTTTCTTAACCACTAATGCTCCTGGCATCATCTACCAAAACGGCTCAGCAGATTCACACGGAAAACACCTCCCTGGTTCTGCAGAGCACAGACGCTTCTTTCAAATGAAGCAGCAGCTCTGCCAATCCTGCCAATCCCATGCCCACAGAGAGCCCAGAGGCCCTGCAGCCAAGGAGCCAACACACACACAAACGTCTGGGAGGACAGGCAGGCTTTCCCAGGCGCTCAGCAGCCCGGCTCCCGCCTCCACGGCCGCCTCGTGGTGCAGAATCAACAAGCAGAGAGATGTGGCTGGGCTTGCTAATGCAGCCTCCACCTCAGAGAGGAAAACCAGTGGTTTCCAAACGAAGAAATATGGTGAAAACGCCGAGTTGATTTTTAATTGAAAGGCTGGTATCGGGATGAGTAACTAAGGCTAAAAACACGTGGGCCAGTAACTGGTCCTGAGGGATCGAGTGAGCAGCGGGGTCCCTCTGCAAGGTATTCCTGTCTCCACAGCGAGTTTGCTGGACAGACACTTCTCAGAGAAAACCAGGGAGCCCCATGAAACTCCCGGGAACCCCGAGGTGCAGACTCTCCGCTCACATCGCCCAGAGCAGAGCACCAGGAGACCGGGCTGTGCATGTGTCGAGGGCTGGCTAGCCATTTTATTTTTCATCTCATATCATCTTTATCTTAAAGAATGAAAAAGACAAAAGGTAATTATTGCACCTGAAGTACACAATTGAGACAAAGAAGGAGCTAATTAGGCAAGATGCAACTCTTGAGCTTGAGTTATCAGAAATTGTTTCATAAGGAATAAAAAGAAAACCACAAGCTACTGAAGAAACAGGGGAATGCACTCCTGCTGACCTATCTAATCAAGAGCTAACGTGCACGTGGCCGTCTGCTCTCGCGCTGGGGGCGGGGAAGGGAGGCTGGGGGCCAGCTGGGTGATTTTGAACTTGACTCTGGGTCCTGCGGCTTGCTGTGCCCCCGACTCTGGCAGGAGAGAGATTTTCATATACATCTAATTTTCTTTCATCTCGGACACTTCCATTATAGCAATGTCATAATATTTCCCCGAACTCCCACTTAATGTGTGCAAATTTTGAGCATTGGGCCACTAATTGTGTATAAAATAATATTTTTTGCCCTGGCTGGTTTAACTCAGTGGACAGAGCATCAGCCTGCAGACTGAAGAGTCCTGGATTTGATTCCAGTCAAGGGCACATTGATTTCGGGTTGTGGGCTCAGTCCCCAGTAGGGGGAGCATGCAGGAGGCAGCCGATCAATGAGTCTCTCATCATTGATGTTTCTATCTCTCTCTCTCCCTTCCTCTCTGAAATCTAATAAAAATATATATGTATATAAAAAATAATATTGTTGGCTCAGTGGACAGAGCGTCGGCCTACAAACTGAAAGGTCCCAGATTCGATTCCGGTCAGGGGCATGTACCTTGGTTGCGGGCACATCCCCATTGGAGGATGTGCAAGAGGCAGCTGATCGATGTTTCTAAATCTCTATCCCTCTCTGTAAAAACTCAATAAAATATATTAAAAATAAAAATAATATTGTTACCTGGTTTGTAAATAACCTCTTAAACAGGAACACTTCCCATTTGAAAAGCCAGGTATTGCTTATGAAGCTATTGAGTTAAATTTCAATTCTCTTTAAGATTGATTAAACAGAAGTAGATAATTAAAAGTCCTTGCGTAAAGAAACTAAAGACAACCTACATCGTGGAAAGACATCCTATATCCTATGTTCATTATTGTTGAGATGGCACTACTCCCCAAACTGAATGCAAATAAAAGCCCCCAGGAGATGCCACCTCACCCCTGAGGCTGTTATTACAAAGAAGGGAGGGAACGGCGCTGGCGAGGACATGGAGAAATCACCACCTTTATAAACTGCCGGCAGAACACAGCGCTCCAGCCGCGATGGAAAGCCGTTGAGAAGCTCTTCCCAAGTTACCCAGACGACTCAGCATCTCCAGCCCGGGGCCTGAGCAGGGAAAGCCGATGCTCATAGCCACACGTGCACACATGCGGACAGCATCGTTCACACGAGGAGGGGAGGAGGCATCCACCAGGAACGGGTGAGGAAAGGGTTAGGAGAGGCAAGTGCGCGACGGAGAGCAGGCTCCTCACCGGGCTGACAGAGGAGGGACGGGAGGGGTGCTCATCGTAAGGTGGGATTTTGTTTTGGGAGGATGAGAAGGTTCTGAAACTCGATGACACTGATGGCTGGCAATATTGTAAATATGCTAGAAGCCACTGGATCACATACCTCTAAGGGGTTAACACAAGAGGTTTTTATGGTGATTGAATTTGGCCTCAATTTAAAACAAAACAAAAATGAACTTGAACCTACACAGCAACATATGAATTCAAACAATGACTTCAGTCCTTTCACCATTCTTGTGTCTGCATTCTTAAAATCTACATCTAGAAACTGAAAAGCAGAGTTTGCAATGTGACACTGTTAACACGATGGGAGAATATGTTAGTCCTACCGACCGATAAAAGGAAGCAAGTCAGAGAGGAAACACTCCCGCACTCCCGCTGGGAGACAGGCCCATGCTGACCGCAGCACGGATTCCAGCGGCCCCCCGGAAGCTGCGGCAACTCACCCAGCTTCTCCGGCTCCTCGGGGCCCGTGCCTGCGATGCAGCTGCTCTCCAGGCCGAAGGTGGGGTCCACTTTCCCAGAGGCTCGAGCTGCTTCTTGCACTTTCTTGACATGAGCTTCCACCAGTTCCAGGGGCACCTCCTCCCGGACCCGAGAAAACTCCTCTGTTCACGACAAACAGGACGGGACCTGGCTTTACACGAGGGTTTGCTTCACGTGAATCCCCGACACCCAACACCTACAGTGTCTGTGTGCAGTGACCTTTCTGGGGACTCAGTCCCACCTTCCCAGACAGGGCAAATGAAAACCTAGTGTGTGTCCTAGTATCTCGCTATATAATAAGACAGATCTTTGAATCTATATCATCAACAATCAAAGATGCTGTCTAAATTTCATCCAACTGCTTGGCTAGATGGATAATATAGAAGCCAGCAGGTCGACACCAGGAAGCAGGGGGTTCTGTGGTGAAGGTCTCATCCTGACTCTAAGGCAGTTCCAGAGTTCACAGGACTCCTTCTGCCAGTCGTGGCAAATTTCAAGCGAGTCACCACATAAACCGTAAAAAATTCTGATCCCCCCAATTCTTAATGCTTTTAATTTTAAAACTATTAAATTTTAAGTGTGCCAGTTTAAATTGTTATCCCTTAAAATACAACAGTATCGCCGAGACTGGTTTGGCTCAATGGATAGAGCGTCGGCTTGGGGACTGAAGGGACCCGGGTTCGATTCCGGTCAAGGGCATGTACCTTGGTTGCGGGCATATCCCCAGTAGGGGGGGTGCAAGAGGCAGCTGATCGATGACTCTCTCTCATTGATGTTTCTAGCTTTCTATCTCTCTCCCTTCCTCTCTGTACAAAGTCAATAAAATATATTTTTAAAAAAATACAACAGTATCGCATGGGGCAAACCCTGGTTTTGTATGTAAGTAACGGAATGAACGTAGCGCAGGGGGACGTGTGAGTGGGTAACACTGGTGTGAAGGGAAGCGGCGGCTGTCTGGTGTGTCTGCAGTGAGATGGCTCAGCAGAGTCCATACCCAAAGCTGCTTTGGCTGCAGCAGAGGCCACTCGGGGGTCCACCACGGAGGCCAGGAAGGCTACTGTGCTCATGACGGGGTTTCCTGACTGGCTGAAGGGGACCGGCTGGTAGGCCAGGGGCCCCAGGGAGGCGTCCGAGTTCTCCAGGTATGGGTCCTCGATGGGGAGCCGCAGGAAGTGGAGGATGCACTCGTCCTGAGTCCGACTGCCCACGTGCTCCGACACTTTGTTCCAATCGTCCTTGTACATCTCCAGGGCCTAAGAGAACAAAGGGCTTTCGTATCGGGCAACGAGGAAGTGCCCTGTGACTATTTTCCAGACAGTTTATGAACAATAATGAAATCAGCCATACTCTGTATTAAAAGGTGTGCACATTATAAAGGAGAAACACCTGTCTTTTATTAATACACACGATTGTTTATATGGAAAATCTACGGAATCTATAAACAGGATACCAACACTGGAGAGTATTGCAAGGTCACAGGACAAGAGGAAATAGGAAAGCTTGTGTTTCTATATACAACAGCAACAAAAAACAGTTTAAGTTGGGGGAAATTAAAGTATTTAAAATAGTATAAAAACAAAATACTAAGAAATAGCCGGGACCGGTTTGGCTCAATGGATAGAGCGTCGGCTTGGGGACTGAAGGGCCCCGGGTTCGATTCCGGTCAAGGGCATGTACCTTGGTTGCGGGCATATCCCCAGTAGGGGGTGTGCAAGAGGCAACTGATCAATGACTCTCATTGATGTTTCGAACTCTCTATATCTCTCCCTTCCACTCTGTACAAAAATCAATAAAATATATTTTAAAAAAAAAAACAAAAAAAAACAAAAAACAAAATACTAAGAAATAAATACATGAAAGAATATGTAAAGTCTACAAATTGAAAAAATAAAACTTTCTGAGAGAAATCTAAGACCTATATAAAGAGATACTGTGCTCATTGCTACAAAGTCTCAGTACTGTTATGGGTCAATTCTCTCCAAATTGAACTAGATCCATTGCAATCCCATTCAAGCTCCAAGCTTTTACTGTTAGAAATTCAGACGGAGCAGGGACCGGTTTGGCTCAGTGGATAGAGCGTCGGCCTGTGGACTGCAAGGTCCAGGGCTCGATTCTGGTCAAGGGCATGTACCTTGGTTGTGGGCACATCCCCGGTAGGGGGTGTGCAAGAGGCAGCTGGTCGATGATTCTTTCTCATCGATGTTTCTAACTCTCTATCCCTCTCTCTTCCTCTCTGTGAAAAATCAAAAAAATATGTTTTTTAAAAAAAAAGAAAAAAGAAATTCAGAAGGAGTACTAACATGTATGAAGAACAACTATCTCTAGTTTTAAAATTTGTAATTTTTCATAGAAAACACTGAAAAACTTCAATTGAACAGCAACAAAAATAGTAAAAGCCATCTCCACCGAGAGGGAGGGGGATAGAATGGATAAAAACTGAGAGTCGGGGAATTGACCGGGTACAGACAATCTACTCAGTAGCTTCCCAAAGTTCTCTCTAGAGCCGTAATCCTAGGGGCTTTTGCAAAGTCTGGAGACAGTCTGGTTGACCAACTGGGGGCTCCACTGGCATCTCGCGGGCAGAGGCACGGGTGCTGTTCACACTGGACCATGCACGCGAGCGCCCAAGTGCCAATGCGGCCGACAGAACATCCCTGCTCTAGACATTACACAGGCACCTGACTTCATGCTCCACTAAGCCATTATCATGACACCACCCCACAGAAAGGTCTGGTGGTAAGCAAAGCTGCTGCGAGCCTCCTGTTTCTGGTTGTGTGAGCGCGGACACCACCGGCAGATTCAGTGACATGTTTAACAGAAAAGCCAGCCAGGCACAGCGCCACCTGCAGGAGGACACGCCCTGTGTGTGTGTAAGGCTGTGGGGCTTTCTTGCTGGGTCAGGGTCAGGTCATCGGTGGCCCAGCCCAGGACTCCCTTTGTGTTCACGCCCGCTAGCCCTACGCAGAGAGGAGGAGATGGAGAGGGGGGACGTTTTGGTGTCAATGTGCAGAGGGAGAACTGATGTGAGACTGTTTCTCTGCAGAACCCAGCTTCTAAAACAGCAACATAGCACTGAACTACACCCTCACACGTCCTGAGCCTTTTCAGTTACCCTCCATGGCAGCAGGCTTGGACAGACAGTTTTGAAATGTAAGCAGCGGTTCAGAAAAGAGCTGTGCATCACTGATACTGAATGGGCATATGAGCACCAATTAAACAGCAATAAAGACTCAAAAAGAATAAATCTTTTTGGTTTTGATTCAGAGAGCGAGCAACGGAAGGAAGCATGGAACTGCCATCTGAAGGAATCTAGTTGATCAACCACCACCAGCGTCCTTGAACCCGTGGCAGCCACTGTCCTGGTCCATGTGGTGGCACTGCCAGCACGTCTGGCCATAATGCCCTCTCTGGCCCTGCGTCAGCTCCCAGAGCCCATCTACCCACACTGAGCCGTGTCACAGCCTCAGTCACCCGACGACCTTGTTCTGTAGCTCAGGACAAGTGGTCTCTCTTCAGAAATGGCTGCTAAACACCAAAACAACCGTCTCCATGTCCTGCCCGCTTGAACAGACATGGTCGGCAAGACCTACTTGTGTGGCTCTGTGAGTCCCCGAAGTCAGAGGAAACCCAAAGGAGGAGTCACTAAGACCGACTAGCAGGATGCTGGTTACTGACTAGCAGGATGCTGGTTAATGCTACCGTTTGCCAGTCTGCTGCTTTCATAAACAAACAGTGCTGTCCACCAGGGCTGGCATCGTCAGCTGCTTCTCGGGGTCCTTCTGGAAAGGAGGCTGCCATACACCCACATGCATAAAGCACCAGGACTCCCCCACATGACTCAGGGGGCGGAGCTCAGGAGAATGGGATCTAAACCAAGGCTCAGTCTCAAAGGCACATCTGCTGCTCTAAGTCTGCCGATACTGACAACGAGATCCCAGAAAGGCCAGGCCTTCCAATTTAGGAGAAGTTAGAAAACTTGAGCAAAGCTCCAATACTTATTTAACGTTGGCAACGGATTTTATGCAAAAGAAATCCAACCTGGGCCAAAATAACACATATCCAGGCTTGATCTCCTCCTGAGAGCCAGTGTGTAACCTCCAGGTTGAGAATTACATACTAAAGCCCCACTGACACTCATTACCCGGACTTAAGCATCTCACAGGAAGTTCCACGGTCGATGGCAGCGCCAGTCCGGGAACAGCGCCCCTCAAGGCGGCCAGGCTCTCCTGTGCTCACCTCCAGCAGCAGCAGGGTCTCCTGCTCCGTCCACTCCCGTCCGGCGCTGGCACCTTTACTCTGAAAACAAACCAGAATTATTGCCTTATACATCTTTAAGTAGTTGCTCTGCCTGACTTTAAGTAGTGGGTCAGTGGTGAGCATTGAACTATAACCAGGAGGTCGCAGTTGGGATTCCTGGTCAGGGTACATGCCGGGTTGTGGGCTTGCTCCCAGTGTGGGGCGTGCATGAGGCAGCTGATCAATGATTCTCTCATTTATAACATCTTTCACGCTAGCCCACGTGACCTCCTGGCACTCTGTATTCTTCCAGTGACCTAGTCCCCTCCCAAAATGCCTTGTCAAATCACTACATTTTCATCGCGAGGATAAATGAGTTCTCCTCACTGTCCCTCCCGCGCCTCCTGCTCTGCCGTCTTGGTCCCGTCCATCCAATGTCTCCTCTCGGTCCTGTAGCTTCAGTAAACCTGGCCCTGCTTTTTGCTCTATTCAGCCTACTGAACTCCTGAGTTAACTTCAGGTATATTTTTATATTATACAATATCCATTTGATTCCTTTTATATATTCCAATTCTCAGTTGAAAGTCTCCATTTTGTCCTCTATTTTACTTAACATATCAGTAATTTTTAGATACTTATCTTCCAATCATATAGAAAAATGGTAAAGGTGACTGTTCTTTACAAAATGCCATCAGATTAGTAGAAAGCTCACCTCCTTACACGTTAGACAGTAAATTAAGTGTCTTATGGGAAATGACATTGCACAGAAGGAAGAAGGACGAAGAGGACATGCTGCATTGTAGTCAGTGTCTGTCTAGGAAAAACATCCTTACCTTTGCCAAGGTTTTTTTTGAGTAAATGTCAGTTCGGAGACCAAAGTTCTGCAAATCAATTGGCTTTTCCTTGTTCTTCTCGGGGAAATTTAACATCTGCTGCGCAGCAGGGATCTGTGAGTCACGTAAAGGAGAGGGAGCTGCATTAACCTCTGAAGCTGAGGGCCATCGGGGAAAGGGCCTCTGCAGCGCGAGGGACCTGCTCAGCACAGGAGTTCCAGCCCGGGACCCTCCTCACACAGCTCCCGGCCAGTCTCCCCTCCTTTGCTAGAGCCCAAGAGAGTGGCCGGGAGAGGAAGGCAGAGAGAGAAACATCAATGTGAGACCCACTAGCGGAGGCCACACCGAGAGCACATCCTACTGGGGTTCTCCCTGGGAGCTCCCCACAACCTGTGACCTTAAAGACCTTAGGGTGGGGGAGGGAGAGCAGCCAGGGAGAGGTCAGGGGGGAAAAAGAGACATGTCATGCTTTCAACAATAAAGAATTAAACTAAAAAACAACCACCCTAGTACGGAGGACTGAGTTGCTCTCCCTCCAGGGAGCATGCTCTAGCCTCTCCCCATCCCCATCCCTGGCACATTACTATGAGCTTCCTCCTCCTGAGCCTACGGGACCTTTCTCTGCCTTTAGACTGGTGGTTGGCAAACCACAGCTCTCGAGCCATATGCAGCTCTTTGGCCCCTTGAGTGTGGCTCTTCCACAAAATACCGTGTGCACATTCACAGTGTGATTGAAACTTCATGGCTCATATGCAGAAGTCAGTTTTTGGTTCTCAACAAAAATTTCAATCGTTGTACTGTTGATATTTGGCTCTGGTGACTAATGAGTTTGCCGACCACTGCTCTAGACCTTGTCTGCTAAGCCCACTGCTTCTAGGGACCACATTTTCCACCTCTGTAATCTACCCAAAAAATGTCCTCTTAAAAAAATAAGTTAAGGGGATAGAAGTTTTTAAAGAATGGTTTAGCCATAGCCCCTTTGGCTCAGTGGATAGAGCGTCGGGCTACAGACTGAAAGGTCCCAGGTTCAATTCCGGTCAAGGGCACATGCCTGGGTTGCAGGCTCAATCCTCAGTAGTGGGTGTGCACAAAGCAGCAAATCAATGATTCTGATCATTGATATTTCTCTCTCTTCCCTCTCCTGTCTCTCTGAAATCGATAAAAATATTTTTTAAAAAGGAATAGTTTAATAGTGGAACCTAATAAAACACTCTCTCCTACTAGAGACTCTACAAAAAAAAATACTAACACTTCCACACCACCCTTCCAGCAACATTTTAATACGTAACATCTTCCTGTCTCTATTAAGTCACAGAAAAAACAGACACGTTTTCCTAAACACGATCTCCATTTCCCAATGCAGGGCAACGTGAAGCTCAGCATCACGCTCTTCGAACGAACGCTGTCCATAACCTGACAGTGTTTTCAAGAATGTGTGTGTGAACGCCCTCTTCCCAAACGTGACCACTATTAGCAGCTACAGACGACCTGCCCGTCTCACTGGCGTCTTCAATGCCAGAGGGTAAGGAGTCGGATCGGAGAACCTGCACCGCGGGAGAGGAAGGGCAGAGCCCGGGGGGATGGGGAGCTTCACCTCAAACACCGAACAGACACGGGGGCTCCAATGTCCACAACAGACAAAGCAGACAGAACGTGTCAGCTCAGTGCTGCCCACGATGACAATGCTAACGCCTGGACAGGAGCTCAGGGGGCGGTGCCAAGGAGAGGCAGAGCTCACGTACCTGAGGCGATCGCAGGTGCAGAGGCACGAGCCCAGAGGGGGTGTCCGCCAGCACGTTGAAGTGAGGCGTAGGGGGGGGGCCCATCGCCATGGGCCGGCTCTCCGGGTCCACCTGGTAGTTGACAAGGCCCCACTGCTCCAGGAAGGCGTGCACCCTGGAGAAGAAGCTCCGTTACAGCTGGAGAGCACGCCTTTCCATTTAAAAACAAACCACAAAACAAGCGCACAGCCGCTCTCAGGCAGGAGCCCTGAGGAAGGAATGGGCCTTCTGGTTTCTGAAGGAGGGATGACTTCTACTAAAGCCTGACCTTCCCACCAGCAAGGAGGGCGGGCCTGGACCGGGAGAAGCTCACACACCAGTCGGGCCACCCCTGCCGTCCCTCAGGCAGGTCTAGGGCACAGAACTTATCCACTCCCCGCCCCGCCCACTCCACCTCCGGGCATTTTACAATTTGACTCTAAAATAAAAGAGTGTAAAATGTTAAAAGAGGAAAATTCCAAAGCATCACCTAGATTCAACCTCTGAGCTGACAGGAGACCGGGCAGTTTGTATCGAGGCGACCCCGGCCAGTCCATCGGCCTCAGGCAGCAAGCCCCCAGCGCCGCTGCAGGAAGAGGCGGCCACAGGCGCTTACCTCATCACAGCGCACACGTCTCCAGTCAAGTTCCTCCGACAAGCGGTGCTGGTCAGGTATTCTTGGGGGTTCAGGCGATACGTGTCAATCATAAAATTGCGATACGCCAAGTATCTAAAAGGCAATGGCAACGTTCTTAGTGGGGACAGGTAATAAAGTTCCTTTATTTTCATTTAACAATAAATGTGAGCCGTATTTTTCTTCATGGAAAAATAAAACATCCCCTGAAAATAAGACCTAGCGCATCTTTGGGAGCAAAAATTAGTATAAGACACTGTCTTATTTTTGAGGAAACAGGATAGAAGTGTGTATTTAACCATCACCAGGCAAAGGCAAAACGTGTCCTGACAAACGTCCTCCTTCTAGCGAGCTGACTGCTTCCAAGGCAAAAGCACTAACACGCCACACAGCGAGGAGCAACTCCTGTGCAGCTGCATCCTCCTCGCAGGCATCCTTTAGGGACTAGTCATTCATCAGAAAAACGAGGTGAAAGTTTCATTTTGTCCTCAGTTATTACATACTAGTAGCCCGGTGCACAAAATTCACGCACAGTGTGTGTGTGTGTGTCCCTGTCCATCCATCCATCCATCCGTCCTTCAGCCCGGCCTACATCCCTCTCACAATCTGGGACCACTGGCTTTTAAATGCTGGCCTGCCAGCCTGCCTGATCACCCCTAACCACGGCCTGCGGGCCTGCTCGCCTCCAACTGCCCCTCTCTCCTCCCCGGCAGCCTGCTTGCCCCCAACAGCACACACCCCTGCCAGCCTGATCACCCCCAATTGTCTTCCCTCCTAGCCTGATCCCCTCTAACCACCTCTGCCTTGCCACCATGGCTTTGTCCAGAAGGTCTCCTGGTCTAATTAGCATATCACCGTTGTATTAGTATAAATAAGTATTTATAGCAAATATCACATATGTACACACCAGGGGGTGGGAACTGTTAGAAAGTAACCTGAACAATTTCAGTGAAAAAAAATTACTGAACTCAAACTTTAGCTGCAAGAGCTGACATGCATGTAGTTCAAGGTTGAGAAAGAAAAGGTCTGAAGCCATTTCCTTTGAGGTAAGGACTTTTGAGCAGCAGCGATTGAACATTAACTAGGAAGGTGTTAGGAACCCGCCAAACACAATTTCCCTGAGACCAGCTCCACAAGTACGTGGCGCATCAACACCCCATCAACTCATGTCACTCACATCTCTGGAGTCTTGGACTTGTTCTTTCCATTGAAAAACTCAGGAAGCGCACGCCGTTCGATCACGTGAATACTGAACAGAAAAAGGAGACTGGGAGTAAGTTCTCTGAAAAACAAAAAACTCAAACCGCGAGCTAAGCTTACCTTTAAAGCCAAACTGACACATCTAAAAGCGTCTGCGCCCGTCTGCGCCCAGCGCCTGCGCTAACTGTCAGAGGATTAAAGGCAGTGCCCCCTTCCTTACCCATCCTTCCTACAGTCTTTCTGTTCCCAGAACCAAACCAAAAACTGCTCCCACAGGGAAGCCACAGACGTCTCTGTGCTGTCACATACAGCACAACTAGATGAGCTACAAGACAGAGTTCTTTGGAAATTGGGTGACAAAAATCACCGCAGTTGGCATGGCAACAAACTGGTAAACGCATGATGGGCCAGAGACAACGGACTTCACGCTAATCAGGTCCTCAGGCTCTCCATCCCGCACCATCTGTCCAGCCCTCAGATACTCTGCGGTGAGTGGAAGTTAGAGGTTAAGAGTTTACTGCTTTTAAAAAGATCATAGAGCCGGGACCGGTTTGGCTCAATGGATAGAGCGTCGGCTTGGGGACTGAAGGGTCCCGGGTTCGATTCCGGTCAAGGGCATGTACCTTGGTTGCGGGCATATCCCCAGTAGGGGTTGTGCAAGAGGCAGCTGATCGATGACTCTCTCTCATCGATGTTTCTAACTCTCTATCTCTCTCCCTTCCTCTCTGTATAAAATCAATAAAATATATTAAAAAAATATATAAATCAACCGAAGGACTTGTATACATGCATATAAGAACAACCAATGGACTTAAAACTCGGGGGAGGGAGGGAATGTGTGGGAGGGAGGGGGGCAAAAAAAAATCAATAAAATATGTAAAAAGAAAGAAAAAAAATAAAATAAATAAAAAGATCATAGAACCTCTATATTTTTTCTGACTAACTTATTTATTCCTCTGTTGGGGTGACACTGGTTAACAAGATGACGGGTTTCAGGGTACAGCTCTCCATCTGTACCGTGTACTGTGTGTTCACCCCCACAACAACCTCCTGGCCATCCCCTCTCCTCCCACCACCTCTGGAAGTCACCTACTGTGGTCATCTGTGAGGTGTTTGTTTTTTTCTGAATCCCTGCACCTTTTCCACCCAGCCCCCCACTCCCTCCTCTCTGACAGCTGACAGTCTGTTCTCTGTACCTGTCGGTCTGTTTCTACTTGTTCACAGTCCTACAGATAAGTGAGATCCTATGGCCCTCGTCTTCCTCTGGTGCCCTATTTCACGTAGCACAGTGCTCTCCAGGCCCACCCCCACCATAGCCAAAGGTGTCCCATTGTGGAAAGGCACCGCAGCCTTTTTTGGTTGACCCTCACCGAGGCTGTTCCCCATAGATTTCAGGAACGCTTGCCCATCTTAAGCACCCCGTCCACAGAGGGAGGGCTCCTCACCAGTTGTAATCAAACCAGGATGCGTAGCTAGGAATGATGATGTGATTGGTCTGTTCCGTCACGTTATCTTCGCCAGGGTCCACCGACCGACTCGGATCACCTTTGCTGGGGTCGTCATCTTCCTACAGAAAAGAAGCCAAGTGAAGAGAAAGAGACTACACTGAGACTGAATAGCTTTTAAACGCTCACATCACGTCCCAGAAAGGAAGCTATCTGCTCCCATTTCAAGGACCACACAAGTGAATTCCAGTGGACAGGCTTTCGCGATCTCTGAGGCACCTCCCGAGCTGTCAGGAGATAGCGCAGCACGCCTGCCTTCCTCCGAGGGAATCCACACACACAGGGACGTGCCCGCAGCTCGGCCTCAGGCTGGTGAACGGAGACGGATTCTCTAGTGAGGTTGCAACTCCCTGCCCACACATCTCCACAGCGTGCTCCTTACTGTCCAGGTTTACGCTTCACCTGGACCAAAACCCAAGCCTAAGTTAATAGCTCCCAAGTTACTGTTAAGGAGTGGCCTCCAGGACACGAGGAAGGCACAATGACAAGGCTCCCATCCCCGAGGCAGAGCCCCGGGACCTGCTGTGCAGATCTCACTGCCTCCTGCAGAGGCAGCAGTGCTGTCCTCCCTGCCTCGTGGTGAGACAGCCATGCAGTGCTAACGAGCTGGAACCACAGAAACTCCAGGGCCGGCAGAGGGCTGACACCGCGCCCCTCCACCACAATGCCGATTTGTACCAGAAATAAACTAGGAGGCTCTCAAGTGACTCCACCTAAACACATGGCTTCCCCAGGGACACTGCTGAGAAGATGGAAATTTCCTTTTGGTAAAATTTCGGGGTCAAGAAGCACAAATTAATTGGGGGATTTGTTAAGAAGACATTTAAATCATAAGGGCCTCAAAACAGTATTTCTAAGGACCGAGCGACTGTTACCTTCAGTCCTGTTGTGACTGCTTCTTCATCCTGCTCATCTGTAAAACCAAAACACACCCTTATGTAAAGAGCAGCAAGCTGCTTGCACTTCTTGCAAAGTTCAGGGTTCAGTAACTGACACTGGACAAAGAGAGAATGGAGAATTAAAGCAAACCCGCCTCAGACCATTCAGTGAGTGACAATGGTCCACAGAAGCACAGAGGTGAGAAGAAATTCAAAGCATAAATAACTAAAAATTTCCAACATGAGGGAATTCATGATTAATTACTGCTGGTCATGATCTTACTTAATCGGACAGGGGCGTGACTAGCCTCTTCCCTCCTGAGGCTGTGAAGTGAGTAATGGCGTTCCGGTCTGGGAGGCAGTGTGTAAGGAATGAGGAGTGAACAAAGCAGTTACGCTCACTCCCCACAGACCAAGCCCCTAAGAGGGTCGGTTCCTTCTGAGGGAGGGCATGCAGGCCCTTAGGGTGCTGCCCAGAAGGACTCAAGCAAACCCACACGCAATTAAACCAGGGGCTGACTCCCATAGGCAAGGGAAGTGCCACTGTGATAAAGGGGAGAGATTCTGGCACAAACATTAAGTTTCAGTAACGTTTTCTTTTTAATTACTATCAAGGTTAGCAGTAACTAAGGCATTGCCAAGTAATTTAACTACCAACAATTTCTTTAAAGCTCAGAAATTCTGATTTATGTAAAATATCAGGACATAATATCAGGATTAAAGACTGAGAAGAATGGGTCACAGAAAACGAATGTTCCTCACATGGTAGCAAACCCACCACCATGCTGCTCCGGGAACGCAATCGGCATCTGCTGGAAACTATCGGCCGAAAGCAACCTCCCTAATAAAGACAGCCATCGAGGCGCCGAGTTAAGACAGGAAACACGATAGAAGGGCGGGTTTTGTTTTTACCTAGGTCGGCAACAGTTCCTCCTTTCACAGGCGTGTTCTCGCTATCTTTCTTTGGATTTACTGCAAGAGAAAAAAGCTGTTTTAGGGGGAAAGTTCTGCTTGTTTTTAAGAGAGAAACAGATGGATTTAAAAGCACTCGAACCTCCCTGCAACTGCCCATCACTCAGTCCTCACCATCCAGCCGCAACCCCAAGAAGTACCCCACGTGATGACACTACATTTGTAATTAATTACAAAGCACCAAAATGTTTTCGTGACAAAAGTAAACAAATAGAGCGAAAAAGCTTTGAGTCCCTTTCCTAAAAGAAACACTAGTTTCTTGTGTCTTTGTTGATTCACATTTTTGTGGCTTTTGTTTAGACAGCCTGAGGGAGAGCCTTTTGTACACCTCTGAGACACGTTCTGAGGACGTACAAATCCTCTCTGACCAGGAGGGAAGGACAGCTCTCTACCTTCCTCCTGGACTGTGTACCTGTGTGACACTTCCAGGGAAGAATTCCTCGTTACATTACGTCCCTTTCATTCTCAATAGGTACAGTGTGTCCGTGCATAGATGACAAAGTAACTAGCCCTGTACTGACTGAACCTAATCGTGAGTTTCCCACTATCCTTCAATCAACATTCCTTTCTCCATGTCATCATGCATGTTAATGAGTGCGTATACATGGGCCTACATTTGAGCTGGCCATTCCTGTGTCCAACCACACTACGAGGCCCGAGGCATGGAATTCGACAGGCCCAGCTTTGTCCAGTAGGAAGGTCGTTTGGCTGTCAGGTCTACTTATAGCATATTACACTTTTATTATTATAAAAGGTAGCTTAGGGATCTGCAAGGACTACCATCCATCTTGCCAACAATTTTATCTCAAATGAATTGGATGACTTTCATGACATGATCTCCCACGTGACCTGCAGATACCTCTGTGTGGTCTGCAGTGCCCGCTTTACAGAATGCGGTGATGTTAGAAATGCACGTAATGCATTACAGGTGGCTACATTTTCCGTTACAAAAGACAGGAAAGGGCATAAGTTAGATTATGGTAAATCTCACACATGCCTCTCAACTAGACAATAGTGATCTAAATACAGCTGATAAATTAAGGATACATTTAATACCTACAACAAAGGACAGAACATTTAGATAAAAAGCAAACAGAGAATAGGAAATCTGGAGACATGAAGCAGTGGCTGCAGGGTGGGGAGGGGTAATTTGGACCCCAATAGGTACTGCGTTCTTTTCAGGGAAGGTACAGGTGCTGGAATGAAGAGTCCAGCCATCGGAGGGCAGGACTGTCCTAACCGTATATGCCCTGAAGAGCAGCAGAGCTTCAAAGAGAACAAGGGAGCAGGAGGGAAGGACACTCTCCAGACCCACAGGCAGTCAGAGGGCACAACACATCCTCTGCCCAGTAACCGGCACGTGAAAACCCACTCCGCTGTTCCTCAGCCATATGATTCTGCTGCAGTTTTTAAAACAGGAACTTTAAAATAGTATTAAATTCAGACATTTGGTCACTGTATTCTCTCAATAAACAAAAAGTACCAGAAGTCGGGGAAGGAGGAGCTGCGTGAAGGCGGACATTAGAGGGGAATCCAGTTGTACTGAGAGCTGAGAGGCGGGGCACAGAGCTCGGCCCAGGGCAGGGCCGAGATGCCTCATGCGTGCCCACCCCTCAGGCCGCAGCAGAGCACACACCGTTTTTGGGGAGCACCACTTCCTCGACGTTGGGCACAGGTGTAGGGTCCTCCATGTCCTTGGTGAGGTCTTCCTGTTCCTCTTCCTCTTTCTGACTCCTGCGCTTCCCATAGAGACCAGCTTGGCTAAAATAGACAAGAGCATGTGAAAAATAAACAAGGCCATTATAGCAAGTAATTTTAAGGGCTTCACCTTCATTGTAGTTAGAATCTATGCCCAGTCACCTTGAAAGACAAGTGAAATTAAATTGGATACAACCCCAAGTATAGCCAAAAGGAAAATATAGTTACTAGTGTAAAAACAGATACAAGCCCTGGCTGATGTGGCCCAATGGATAGAGCGTCGGCCTGCAGACTCAAGGGTCCCAGGTTCGATTCCTATCAAGGGCATGTACATTGGTTGCAGGCACATCCCCAGCAGGAGGTGTGCAGGAGGCAGCTGATGGATGTTTCTCTCTCATTCGTGTTTCTAGCTCTCTCTCCCTCTCCCTTCCTCTCTGAAATCAATAAAAAAAAAATTTAACAACAACAACAAAAAAAAAAACAGACACAAAATCCTACTATACAAATTGCAGACCACACCCTAAGAAAGGCTTAAGCTGGTGTGAGAGAACATCTGCTACGGAAATGTGACAACATGTATTCGCTCAGGTCATAAGCAGTAATTTACATAAGATGTTTGGTCAGAGATATAAAACACTATTTCCTCGCTGTTTATGTCATTCAAATACCAGGAGGTACAAAGCAGAATCACTTAGGATGGTACTAATCCTTTTTGTGTCATTGCTCTTTCTCCCAGTCAATCAAGTCAGTATTTACTGTTAAAACTAAAGCATGCCAGAATACATTTGGAAGCTCAAACAAGAATGGGATGATCCCTTACCTTGAGGAATTAAAGGGGACACAGAACCTAACGCATACACGGGCCATCCAGAGAGAGGGACAAAGGCACAGGAAATAAAGCTCTGCGAGTCCAGACCGCAGGGACGGCGAGCGGGCCCGGGGACAGCGGCAGCTCACTAGGAGCAGGCGCCGCTTCAGGAACAGGTACAGAGGCACAAAGATGGAAAGCCAGTAACGTGCATGGGGGACCTGGGCATGGGGTGGGGACGGAGATACAGGACGGACCAGCCCGAGGCCTTCGCCCGAGAACGCTCCTTCCCTTCTACGAGGGCAGCACGTCGGGACTGGCGAGACCAGCGGTCGCCAGCCTTCAGACTCACAGACCCCAGTGATGCGCGGACCGCCGGCTGGCGACCTCTGGGCTAGACCGAGGGATCAGGCTAAAACTTTCCAAGAAAAACTACATGACAATTTTTAAAAGGCCTCTGAACCTACAGGTGGTGAATATTAAATATGTAAAAAGGGAAGAAAAGATGCAGGGAAGAAGAATAAAACAAACATTCAGAAAACAGGTTTTGGTTAAGGACGGGATCCTAAGGGGAAACGTTAAGTGAGCAAAGGCTTGCGCATGAGAAGACATAGTAACTGAGGACACACAGCAGTCTTTTTAGGAAACTCAATTTGGAGGATTTACTCAAAGGAGAGGCCAAATGCCACCACTGTGAGGCCCAGGAGGTTGCATTTTGGTTCAGTGACCAGAGGATCCCGGATCCCGCTCTGCCCCCAACTGGGAGAGGAGCACATGGACCCCAGCTTTCTTCGCGGGACGGGATCTCAGGTGGGTCCGAGATATTTTAATATCAAGACTCAGATCCGATACTTAATAAATTTACCCTCAATAATCCCTGAAGAGAAGCCTACTTTTACAGTATTAACTTGGGTCTATTGGGTCTTTCATGTCCTTGGTAAAATCTTCATAATATATAATACATACATGCAGCTTGAGAAAATAATAAAATTATTTTTATGACTATTGGTGGTCCATGAGTGTTATTTACAAATGTTATCAAAATATCTTGAGCTAACTATTGAAATTGTTAAGTATTATCTACCATTTATTAAGTATCTACTTCAGGCCACGCACTATACAAGGACTAAAGTCACAGGTTCACGTCCTGTACGAGTCATTTTGGTCATAAAGGGGACAGGTGACAAAATCAGAGACACCGACATTAATGATAACAAACAGAATGTCTTAGCCCTTCAGGAACCATTCTCAACACGCCTAGACGCGGAAGGAAGCCTGTGTGCAGGGGAGGAGCTTGCCTTGCTGTGAGCACAGCTTGCGCTGTGCAGGGCGCCCGAGAGCCCTGGGGAGTCTGCGAGGACGCGGCCAGGCTGCAGCGCTTACCCTTTCTTCCCGCTCTTCTTCCGGGACTCTGTGGGCGTGGGGGGTGGCGGGGAAGGCGAGTGCTTCCGTTTCCGGGTACTAGCTGATGCCTTCCTGTCTCTCCTTTCGGGACTTCGGACTGGCTAGGAAGAGGAAAGTGGAGATGAGCATCAGCCAGCGTGGCCGACTCCTCCGTTTCTACAAGCCCTTGCCCCAAAGTGCCTTTTCACAAGCACACGAGCTCAGAGCAAATGAGGCCACTCCACAAGCCTCATGGCCACAGCAGTCACGAAACTTCTGATCGTCACATGCCATGTCCCCCAGGGAAACGCCAGCACCAGCCCCAGGACTCCACCTCGCTGCAGAGCACAGTGGCCCACGCCCACGAGAAAATTACCCTGCCCACAGCAGGGCTTAAGGTAGAAAAAACACGTCCAATAATTAGTAGAAAATATAGAACGTGTTATTAAATTAATAAAATACAAAGATAGGCTGAATAAGCTTGGGGAAATGTGCCGGAAACTACTTATAATTCATCAGAAAATAAAAATAGATTACTTTGATACAAAAGATGTGAAATAAGGTCGCAAAGTCAACCTATAAAACTATCCCAACTTGCAGGTGGCATTAAACTTCAGGAGCCCACAGAACAACTATCCCAGCTAACAGGGGAGGTCACCAGAGTGCAGGGCACAAACCTCAGACGCTCACTGCCAATCTAACGAGACAGAATAACGAAGAAACCCCGAAAGGACCCAAAGAATTGGACCTGAGGTGTCCCTCGCTCCCAAAAGAGCAGAGCAACAATATCAGTGCGACTTCCATCTCCTCGCCGCTCACACCCTGCACCGAGGTGTCCTTTCAGCAGCTCTACCGCCTCCGGAGGGACCTGAGCCTCCTCAGAGCCCACAGGGAAGTCTGGGGAAACCTAAACTGCACACGCCTTCGATCAGTATGTAAATCTGACATTGAGGTTTTTAAAGGCATATTAATCAATTTTATATAATCCCCCCTAAAGATGAGTGAATAAGTAAACAACCCATCTAAATCAATACAGGGGTGGATAGGACAGGCCTGGTCAATAATGTGATACGGAAATTAGAATATTCCCAATGGCACAAAGATTCAGTTTGAAATGCAATAAGGGAAAACAAATATGTAAACATATTAGAGGAGGCCAAAATAAAAAAAATTAAAGTAATATTCCAAAGCAAACAGAAGCAAACTAAAAATGAAACAATATGAAAAAACACTAATTTTGAAATTTCTTAAAAATAAGGAACACACAGAGAAAAAAAACAGGCTGAAGATAGTATGAAAGACCTGCACTTTCTAAGCAAATGGTTAAAGGTATAATTGCTTCAAAGATTTTAAAAAAACTAAAATAAAAAGCAAATCCCCTGAAAAGGACTGGAATCGCAGGTCTTGGCCTAAGGCTGCCACACACCCAGTAAGACGCAGGGCCACTGCCTTCTCAGCGCAGGCTGTCTGGACACAGCGCCCGCAGCGGCCTGGAAGGAACACGGGCACGTGTGTAAGGGGGCTGTCTGGACACAGCGCCCGCAGTGGCCCGGAAGGAACACGGGCACGTGTGTAAGGGGGCTGTCTGGACACAGCGCCCGCAGCGGCCCGGAAGGAACACGGGCACGTGTGTAAGGGGTGGCTTCTTAGAGGGACGAGAGCGGTCAGCACAAGCCTTCCCACCTCACAAAGGACTCAACTGTCTCCGAGACCCTGAGGGCGATGCTCTGTACTGCCCCCTGCATGTGAATAAAGCCATCAAAACATCAGAACTGAGTGAGCCTGCCCTCGGGAAACCAACACCGCAGTGAAATGGCCCCGGGATGCATGTGGAACATCAGAATGAAAACTCAGCTCTAGAGAACACAGTCAGCTGTCACACGGCACGGCCACTCCATCTTAATGACCCCCGAGGTGTGCATGGCTTCTGTGGAGGTGCCAGCTCCTGAGATGGTAGTCACTCTCCTACGATATGTACTCGATAGCTGATGCTCCTGTGACAGTTTACCCATGAATATCTGAGAACGTTCAGGCAAAGAAAGAAGAAACACAAGTGGAGTAAAACGGTGCCAAACCAAATACCTCTTCATTCTTTGTGGAAATTCGCTGTCGAAAACTCACGGGCTTCCTGTTCTCATCCACCTCATAGTCTTCCTCATTCATCCATTCGTTGAACACATCAGTGTCCAAAATCCATTTTGCATGAACCTAAAACCACATTAAACCAGGAAAACCTATATAAATAAATAAAATCACTCGAATCTAAAATTATTAAAAAGCTTTAAAAGTATTTAACAGAAAAGAAGCTGATTTATTATTCCCAAATCCTCAACTGCATATTACAAACTTAAAACATAAGTCAATGACAGCCTGGCCAGTGTGGCTCAGTGGTGGAACATGGATCTATGAACCAGGAGGTCACTGTTTGATTCCTGGTCAGGGTACATACAGGCTCAATCCCGTCAGGGGCCTGTAGGAGGTAGCCAATTCATGATTCTCTTCATATTTCTCCCTCCCTCTCTGAAATTAATAAAAATGTTTTTTATAAAAGATGAACAGTGACACTCGAACGGCCACTTTACCATTTTATTCCCTGTCTTTTCCAAAATAAATAAGCATAAGAAAGCACCCTAGCTTTGTGCACACTGAGGTTTGATAACTAAGAGCTAGTCACGTGGTCTTTTTTAATAACACGAGGGGGAAGGAAGACTCGGAAAGCCTGGGGGCATTGCAGAGGGAGGGCTGGCGTGGAACACACTGCTGTGCCATCAGCAGTGGCGGGTCAGCAGCAGCTGGAAGTGGATGCTAACTGGGCGGCGAGGGATTTTCATGAGAAGCAGGATGTCTACCTGGTCCAAGAACCCTCAGACTGCCTCCAGGCTGCATGTGGGGAATCACGTGCAGACAATGCTCACCCCGCAGCTCTCTGTGGGCAATAGCTAAATTATCCATCAGGAAAGAGCAGTCATTCCCAGCGAGGAATACTCTGTGGAATGAACACGTCGTAAGAGGCGGTGGTGCCGTTAGACTTCCAAGGACATCAGGCCTGGGCCCATCAGGAAGGCGCTGGTGGTGCAGGGAAGCACCGCAGTGCCTCCAGAACTGACGGGGCTCAGGGGCTCTGGCCCTGCGTCTGAGGCTCCGCTTGGGGAACCATCACTGTGTCCTGGGCTGGCAGCGTCCCAGCAGGTGGGCTGGCTGAAGCACCAAGAAGGCCCAGACTGGCTTCCACACGTTAGAATTCCATGAAGGCCACTGTGGGGAGGAGGCTGGGGTCTCCAAGTGCAGAGTGATCGTGGAACACAAAGCATTTCTTTAAGTCTGTCCCTGACCTGAGTGCCTGAACTAGGAAACATGGGTATTTGGGCTAAGGAATAGTTTCTCTCGATAAACAAACAATTAAGAAATACTGTGAAGAGTGTAAAAAAAAAAAAAAGTTATAGAAAATTAAAGACATGGCATAGGAATCCAAAACCTGATATTAGTCAGGATTCTATACTAAAGAGAAAAAACTGCTATAAAAACGAGTCAAATGGCAAAACTGGAATGCAGAATAGCAGATTAAAGCATGTGTTAATCTTAAATTTGACAAAGTTAAATGTACTAAAATCCTGTACTATACTTCCATATAAGAATTCCTTTTTAAATATATATATTTTTATTGATTTTTGACAGAGAGGAAGAGAGAGGGATAGAGTTAGAAACATTGATGAGAGAGAAACATCGATCAGCTGCCTCCTGCACACCCCCCAGTGGGGATGTGGCCGCAACCAAGGCACATGCCCTTGACCGGAATCGAACCTGGGACCTTTGGGTCCGCAGGCCGACACTCTATCCACGGAGCCAAACCAGTTTCGGCGAGAATTCCTTATTGCGGCTCTGGTTCCCACGGTCTGGCAGCTGCTGGCGGGAGAGCAGCTGGCCAGGAGAGCTCTTGCCTCTGATCATGACGGCAAATCCCCTTGTAGAACCTGATACTAGAAACTGCAAGAGAATTGGAGCCTCAAACGCCAGATAGTCCACAACCGTCCCCTCCTGGAAAATCTGATGCCTCTTTCTCTGAAAGCTCTGGACTTTTTATAAAGGTGAAGCCCTGGAGAAAGATTTGATATGAACACAGAAATTAATCTAATGTTGTCTACATATGCAAAGACTTTAAGTGAGAGAGCGGCAGAAGATGAAGGACTCTTCAAAGAAGCCAATACTATTGAAAACTTTCTAGTACAAAAAAAGAGAACTCCAGAGACAGAGCTTTACAGTTATTGCAAATACACTACACAGTTAAACATCGTGTACTTCAAATAAGCTGAGAATTTAAACCCATTGTTGTTGTAAGGAAATGACATTTGTGCTCAGAAAGCTCTCTCGTTGTTAAAATGTATACCTTAAACATAAAAGGGGATACACCTTGAATTTCTCATCTAGACTTAAAGGGGGCTTTAAACTGGATATTAATGCCTTTTGAGGGTCAACTCTTTGGTGTAGTTTATAAAAGTGTAAATTATTTAAATTATTGACTTTTTTTTTTAAAAAACAACAAAACAAAACCCTAATCTTCAATTTCTAAAAGAGGATTCAATGAGTTAATTTGATGATGTTTAACAGTATTGTACTTTTTTAGGGGAATATTTTATTTAAATAGAAGATAGCCTTGGAGATACTTTTAAAATGTTTTTCATGGTTAGTGTTATAAAAAAATTAAAACCTAAAGGTAAGTTGTCTAGTTTCTCAATATGTAGAAAACTATGTACTTTTGCTATTTAATATAATCATTTGATTTCACCTTTAGTTATTATACATGATTAATAAAAGTTTCTTGTTTAAAATTATCTTCTTGTGCTAAAAGAAAAACCATAAATAACCAGAAAAAAAGAATTCCTTATTCCTAAGGATTAAAATGTTAACTTTAGGCAAATCTGGATAAAGGTATGCCATGTACTATTCTTATTCTTGCAACTTTTCGGTGACAATATTCCAAACACTTTTTAAAAACTGGACTAACTGCTAAAACCAGTTTGGCTCAGTGGTAGAGCGTCGGTCTGCGGACTGAAAGGTCCAATGTTCGATTCCGGTCAAGGGCATGTGCCTTGGTTGCGGGCACATCCCCGGCAGGGGATGTGCAAGAGGCAGCTGGTCGATGTTTCTCTCTCATCGACATTTCTGGCTCTCTGTCTCTCTCCCTTTCTCTCTGTAAAATATCAATAAAATATATTAAAAAAAAAAAGACTAATTTTTGTTAGTCCCATTTCCTCATATGAAATCTGAAGCTCAAAGCTCATGTCTTTCTGAAGATCACACCATTAAAATTGGTTGAAGCAGACCTAATATCTACTATTTTTATTGAATTTAGGTCCTCATCGTCTATAATAAGTGCAATATGCAAATCGACCGAACCACTGAAGAGCAGAAGGACAGTCTGGACGACCTTTGGGGCAAAGCTGGGCTGCGAGAGCCGAGCCCCTTGCATGAATTTTGTGCCTCGGCCTCTAGTGCTGTATTAAAGGCTCAATGAGAACCATGGCTCACTGCCACTGCTCCTGGGAAGGGCCAGAGCTCTCTGCTGAAATGCTGCTCCAGGGATGGGACACAAAAGTGACAATACGTGGGAGCACCTTCTTGTCCCAGGAGGTAGGGAGGATGCTAGCAGGCATCAAATCACGTCCAAAGGTCACACGAGGCAGCCCACACATTCCCATCGGCCAAGGTTGACAGTTCCTCGGAGTGAAACAGGCAGGCCCGCCACGCTCCACAAGTGCACAGGACCCTATGACCATGCACACGGGGGGTGGGGGGCGCGGGCCTCTTAAAGGATAAGAAAATCTCCATTCCATGTCTCCTTAAAAACCTTGGGGAGAATAGCTGGAAAGGGCTATGAAGTCACATAAGAACAAATTTCTTTTAAAAAGAAGCTTTCACCTTCCACGGCTTTTCTGGAATTGGTGGATCTTCAATTTCCGCATCAACATCATTACTATGGACCCAAGTATCATAGCTGTAAAGGAAATGCAGAAAGGAAAAATCAATTAGATCCCAAATTCATTCACTAAAAAGACTTCGATCAAAATGTAAAAATATACTTTAGAGAGACTATTAGGGTCTAATATCAGAAATTTATCATACACTTTAAAAAATATATTTTTATTATTGATTTCAGAGAAGGGAAAGGGAGATAGAAACATCAATGATGAGACATGGATTGGCTGCTTCCTACACGCCCCACACTGGGGATCAAGCCCACAACCCAGGCGTGTGCCTTTGGCCAGAATCGAACAGTAACCTCCTGTTCACAGGCTGATGCTATCATACACTTTTGTCTCCATCACTCTGACAGGAAAACTTCTCTGTAGGGTCTATAGTAATCTTCACGTTGCTCAACCTCAAGTTCAAGCCTCGTCCACAGGATTTCAACAAGCTCACCACTGACTCCTCAAAGCGTTTCCTTACTTGGCCTCCACGACAGTGCTACCGAGGGCATTCTTCTGGCACCAGCCTCTCCTCAGTCTCTACTGGTTTCTCCTCTTCTCCCAAACCCCATCAGTGCTGGGAGCCCACCCTGTTTTAGTTTTTGCACAACCACCTTCTTATCTCTCCTTCACTTGGTGTTCTCCTGCACCCATGGCTTCAAATAGACACGGACGCCTTAAACCTTTCATCTGCCTCTTTCGAGTTCTGGACTCAAGAATCCCACTGTCGCCAGGACCGGTTTGGCTCAATGGATAGAGCGTCGGCTTGGGGACTGAAAGGTCCCGGGTTCGATTCCGGTCAAGGGCATGTACCTTGGTTGCGGGCATATCCCCAGTAGGGGGTGTGCAAGAGGCAGCTGATTGATGACTCTCTCTCATCGATGTTTCTAACTCTCTATCTCTCTCCCTTCCTCTCTGTACAAAATCAATAAAATAAATAAATAAATAGTCCAGAAGAGCTGGACTTAAAAAAAAAAAAAAAAAAAAAAAAAAAGAATCCCACGGTCCCCTCACGTGTACTCCTACAGGCCGAACAAGACTTTCAACCTCACACACTCAAACCTCAATGCAATGCCTCCTGACCCCAACATGTGCTCCAGCCAGTGCTGGCTGACACACTCCCCGCTCACCCGTCCCATAAGCAAGCCATCAGAAGGCCCGCCAGCTCAGCTTCAAACCTTGTCCAGAGCCCCCGATCCTCAGCCGTCTGCTGCCCAAAGCCCGAGGCCATGCTCCACATGGCACACAGTGGTTCTTATGAAAACCAGGTCAGTCCACGCTGCTCCACTGCTCAAAACTTAACTCAGAATGGAGGTCCGAGTCCTCGCGAGGCTAGTGCTCTCGTCTCCCAGCGCTCTGCGCACTTGATGCATCTGAGCTGCTGCCTGGGCTCTGGCCACTCTCTACACTGCCAGGCAGGGCCCACTCATGCCCCCGCCGGCTCCTCACCAGCGCTTATGCACCAAGCACTTCCTATCCTCACCGCTCAGCTCAAAGCCTCACTGGGGAGGGAGGTCCAGTTCACAGAGATGAGTCATTCATTCCCTGTGCATCACCACTTTGAAATAAGCAGAAAAGAACCTTCCAGATTAAAGCGCTGTCAGTGCTACACCCTGGCCAACAGCATACTAAAGGGAACCCAAGTACGGCAACAAGCAGTGGCTTCCTGTAGCCTCTGCTCCCATCCGTCCCACAGCACCCAGACAAGAGGCGCTCCACACCGCCCACTGCACCTTCCCCAGCACCGCCCACTGCACCGTCCGCAGCACCGTCCACAGCACTACCCACTGCACCGTCCCCAGCACCACCCGCAGCACTGCCCACTGCACCTTCCCCAGCACCGCCCACTACACCGTCCCCAGCACCGCCCGCAGCACTGCCCACTGCACCGTCCCCAGCACCACCCGCAGCACCGCCCGCAGCACCGTCCACAGCACTGCGAGTGGCAGGACGCGTCCACACGAGGCGAGGGACCCACTCCCCGGCAGGGAGTAAACCGCCCAGCTCCGGGAGCGATGGAAGGAAGCATCGGCGACTATTCTCTGAGGCCTGAGGAGACGTTGCACAGGAGAGCGAGGGCACAAACTCTAGCCAGTCAGTGACCCAACAGACAAGCCTCCAGCAGCCAGCCCATCCGATTCGATCCGTAGGAAATGCCCGCAAAGAGGTGACGTGTCCCCTGTGATGTTTACTTCCAATGCCTGTCGAACACCTGAGTTCCCATCTGTTTTAAAGGGCAGGCTGACTTCCTAGAAGAGTTCCTGTAGCCAAAACAGGTTTGGCTCAGTGGATAGAGCGCCGGCCTGCGGACTGAAAGGTCCCAGGTTCGATTCCAGTCAGGGGCATGTGCCTTGGTTGGGGGCACATCCCAGGTAGGGGGTGTGCAGGAGGCAGCTGATCAATGATTCTCTCTCATCAATGTTTCTAACTCTCTATGATTCTCTCTCATCGATGTTTCTAACTCTCTATCCCTCTCTCTCTCTGTAAAAAAATCATTAAAATATGTTTTAAAAAATAAATAAAAAAGAAAGAAATGTATTTGCGCGTAAAAGTTCCTCAGACAGGTGACCCTAAAATGGCCCTACTCGCCAGGAGGGAAATTCCTTTCTGGGAGGAAACCGATCTGGCTGGGCTCGTAGCACAGGCGCCCTCCGCACTGCCGCGCGCCCACCGGTTTGCCCAGCACCCGCACGGATGTGGGACGCAGCCGGGAGGATGGGGGAAAGCAGAGCCGAACCGCACCGGCCGGGAGGACGGGGAGAGCAGAGCCGAACCGCACCGGCCGGGAGGACGGGGGAGAGCAGAGCCCGAACCACACCGGCCGGGAGGACGGGGAGAGCAGAGCCGAACCGCACCGGCCGGGAGGATGGGGGAGAGCAGAGCCGAACCGCACCGGCCGGGAGGACGGGGAGAGCAGAGCCGAACCGCACCGGCCGGGAGGACGGGGAAACGGGGAGAGCAGAGCCGAACCGCACTGGCCGGGAGGACGGGGAGAGCAGAGCCCGAACCGCACCGGCCGGGAGGACGGGGAGAGCAGAGCCGAACCGCACCGGCCGGGAGGATGGGGAGGACGGGGAGAGCAGAGCCCGAACCGCACCGGCCCCACCACCACCTCGGCGGCCGGCTGCGCTCACCTGTCCGGGTACGACCCCCAGTGCACCAGCACCTGCTTGTCCTTCCGCATCACGGGGCGCAGCCACTCCTCTGAAGGGAAAGAACACACTCGTCAGCTGGCACGGAAGCGAATAGCTATCGCTTAGACTTCCTCTTACTCAAGTTTTGGGTTTGCTAAGCTCCCCCAAGCCTTCTCGGTGAATGCTGTCCACCACCACCTTTCAGGGGAAGTTTCCAGCCGCGCACTCCGACTTACTGCATTCCAGGCCCAATGACCCCGCCCTCCGACAGAGGGCTCTCCACCCACCCCTCTCCCACCCAGCACCCTCCCCACCTCACCCTCCCACCCAGCACCCTCCCACCCAGCACCCTCCCCACCTCACCCTCCCACCCAGCACCCTCCCCACCTCACCCTCCCACCCAGCACCCTCCCCACCTCACCCTCCCACCCAGCACCCTCCCCACCTCACCCTCCACCCAGCACCACCCCACCTCACCCTCCCACCCAGCACCCTCCCCACCTCACCCTCCCACCCAGCACCCTCCCCACCTCACCCTCCCACCAGCACCCTCTCCTTCACACACTCAATAAAACAAAGCTCTGCAGCCCAGACTCACGTATCCTCACCCCCTCCCTCACCTCCTTCCGCCCTAAGACATAAAACCCAACTCTGCCATTAGCTTTTCCTCAAACTTCATCATGTATCACCTCTCTGCTTCTTCCCAGTTTGTACCCCTTCCAGCATCTCATACTCAAATTCTTACTAATATATATATATTTTTTAAAGATACATTTTTTTTTATTTTTCACAGAGAGGAAGAGAGAAGAATAGAGAGCCAGAAACATCGATGAGAGAGAAACATCAATCAGCTGCCTCCTGCACACCCTCTACTGGGGATTGAGCCCGCAACCAAGGTACATGCCCTGGACCGGAATCGAACCCGGGACCCTCCAGTCCGCAGGCTGACGCTCCCTCCACTGAGCCACTATGTTTTGGCTAGCACTCATATCTTAACACCTTTGAAGTGTCAGCACCTTCTCTTCTAAACGGTCATGGATCCTCATAAAAGGCACGCTGCGGTCGACAGGGCTCTCCTGTGCTGTGGCCGAGATGCTTCCTGCGTCACTGACAGCACAGCCAGGGGCTCCGCCAGGGCTCTGCTCAGCCACACTTACTGACAGCCACTGTTCTACACTAAGCAAAGTCCACCGTGTGCAGAATCATGTTTCATATTTAAAAAGACCTTCAACATATTACAAATTAAATTTAAATGCTATCTTCTAATGATTATTCCACCTACTAATAGCAATACCTAGCAAGCATCAGCAAACTAGTTGGTATTAAAAGGAAGACACCCTAACATGAATTCGAAATTACTAAATAGCTAAGATGTACAACTGCAGTTCAAACCTTTTGTAAAAGGCACTGTTTCTGACACGTTCACCATCTAAGCATCCATACCAACCTCGTTAGAGACCCTTACTGGAGGTAGCCAGCCACAGAACCAACATGCGCAGCCGCCCAGCACCTCCACCTAGTGGCCACCAGCTGCTACTACCTCAGAGGACAAAAGAGAGCCACCCAGAAGGCGGGTAGGGCTCTCCTTGTGGAAGCACAGCTATCAGAGGGACACTGAGCCTGTTACAAGGAAAATCACTCTCAGCTATGGAAGCTAATGCTGACACGGCCTCAGGAACAGCGGAAACGGTAAGACTCTTAGAACTAAAGTCTGCGTAAACTTCATTCCTCTGTTGAGGCAACAAACACACAAGCAACCAACCAGCCCAGCCCACCGCCTGTCACTGCCTCCAGTATCTACAACAGAGGAAGGCCCTCCCTCCATGCTGACACGGTCTTCCTTCATGTGGCTCAGACGCAGCACCACGGACTAGGCTAACAGAAGTCTTTTCTAAGAACCACTGGACACTGCTGAGCATCTTGCTGTAGATTGTATTCATTAACTGTCCTCTTAATTACTTATTTCCTTTATTCTCTAGCTTTAGTTTGATGTTACTTTTCTAATTTCTTGAGAAAGATGTATGGACCACTGACTTTTCAGTCTTTCTTCTTCCCCAATATACACATTTAAAGATCTAAATTCCCCTCTGGATAAAGCATCAGCTACACCCTGAAATGTAAATTTTCTTAAACTTTCTTAATTTCATGCCGGGACCAGTTTGGTTCAGTGGATAGAGCGTCGGCCTGCGGATTGAAAGGTCCTGGGTTCGATTCTGGTCAAGGGCATGTACCTTGGTTGCGGGCACATCCCCGGTAGGGGGTGTGCAAGAGGCAGCTGATCGACGATTCTCTCTCATCGATGTTTCTAGCTCTCTATCCCTCTCTCTTCCTCTCTGTGAAAAATCAATAAAATATATTTTTTTAAAAAAACCTTTCTTAATTTCGTAATAATTCAGATCCAAAGATTTTTCCATTTCCATTGTGACTTATTCTCTCATTTATGGATTACATGGCAAGATGCTTCTTAATTTTCAAGCATCTGAAAACTGCCTGTAATCTGGTTATTGACTTGTAGCATCTCTGCACTGAGTAGAACAGTGCAGGTAATTAGTGCCTCAAGTCTCATATAATTTGGCTCCCTATGTAGATATTCTATGGGGATGTGTTATGCTTAAGAATAGATCTCCACAAAGGAGAACTATTTCTCAACCTAAATTACTAGAAATTAATTTAGTTAATTAATAATTCATATTTTGATTCCCAACTTTCCAACCTTTGAAAGAATGGTTAACGGAAATCAGTTGCCAGAGCTCCGATGAACTCTGGCTACTGACCAAATCCACTTTCAGAATAGCAGGGCTGAAAGCCAGAGTCGAACCCATTATAAATCCCCAGACTAATATTTCTGAGGGGCCTGTTTATCTGAGACATTCTATCTTGCAATGTCTCTTAATTTTCAGAACACAAGGGACACAGGAAACATTAAGTTAATAGACAGGCACGCCTAGACGTAACACCCAGATAATAATTACCAACAAATAAATAAAAGCCTGATGATTAGAAAGTTGGACATTACAGAATTAGTTTATTTTTCCCAATTCAAAAATAAATAAAAAATTATAAATTTAAATAATCTATAAAATTTAATGCTGGTGACTCTCTCTCTAAAATAGCTAGTTGTATTATTTAACCCTCTGCTGATATAACTCAGAATCCAGTGACCCCTGAGCTCATCAGATCACAACCAAAAACTAACTCACCGTCCTCTTGTGAGGAAAGATGTGGGTAAACGTGGTGGGAAGCTTTCGTCTTCTCATCAGTGAATGTGCCCTGAAAAGACAGTGACCAACAACGTAAAAATAAAGCATGTCAGCCAACTACGAGATTCCCGACATGATGGCATCGTGGGGTGATGGCAGCTCCTGACCAATCACATCACACCTGCCTGGGCGGGCCTGGCGTCAGTGCGAGTCACCGTCTGGCCGTCCAGGTCGTCTGGACAGTCCTTCTGCTGTTTGGTTATCCCGTCAATTTGCATATCACAATTTATTATTATAGATGAGTACCCTTAATTCTTTTTTTAAATGCTCACCCAAAGACATATTTTTATTAATTTTATTTTTTAAATATAGATTTCTATTGATTTCAGAGGAGGGAGAGGGAGAGAGAAGCATCAAAGATGAGAATCATGGATCAGCTGCTTCCTGCACACCTCACAATGGGGATGGAGCCTGCAAACCGAGCATGTGCCCTGAATGGGAACTGAACCGTGACCTTCTGGTTCACAGGTTGATGCTCAACTACTGAGTCACGCTGGCTGGCTATTTTATTAATTTTAGAGAGGGGAAAGGGGAGGTGGAAGGAGAGGGAGACATATCAGTTGCTTCCCGAATGTGTTCTACCAACGATCAAACCTGCAACCTACACATGTCCTAACTGGGACTCAAACCCGCAACCTTTCAGTATGTGGACATAGTTAGCAGAAGCAATGAGCTAAGGAGGGTGACAGATAAACTGTGACCAATCAATGGAGTTGCTAATGCACTTTAAATGCTTGAGCAAAGGGTTGATCGAGTATTCTGCCCCGCCCTAACCAGTTTTGCTCAGTGGTTAGAGCGTCGGTCTGCGGACTGAAGAGTCCCAGGTTTGGAATGGGCACACGCCCAGGCTGTGGGCTTGATCCCCAGTGGGGAGCGTGCAGGAGGCATCTGATCAATGATTCTCTCTCTTCACTGACATTTCTCTCCCTTCTTCTCTGAAATCAATAAAAATACATTTTTAAAAAAGGTATTTAATAATGGTCCTAGCATTAGTTTTTAAGGTCTCCCCTCTAGGAGTCTATGAAACCGGATCTGTTACATCCCTCTGAGGTCACCCTAAAACAATCACTAAAGTCAGATTTCTTAAGAACTAGGGCAACTAAGTGTTCAGTATAAACTGAAGGCAAGCCCTAACCTGTTCGGCTCAGTGGATAGAGCATCAGCCTGTGGACTGAAGGGTCCTGGATTTGATTACAATCAAGGGCATATGCCAGGATTATGGGCTTGATCCCCAGTAGGGGGTGTGCAGGAGGCAGCCAATCAATGATTCTCATAAATGATGTTTCTTCTCTCTCTCTTCCTATCTAAAATCAATAAACATATATTTAACAAAAATAAACAACTGTAGTCAAATATATAAGCTTTTCCCAGGATGCTTTGGTAGCAATTAAATGCTACTCTAGGACACATACATATATTAAATCGTTCCATAATACACCTTAAACTTTCACAGTATTATATGTCTATGACATCCCAGTAATGCCAGGAGAAAATGCTAGGCTCAGCTAGGAACTGGAGGGAGGGAGGAGGAAAGAACGTGGTACTGTAAGAACCTGAAAGAGGAAAGCTTCCACTTAAGGCAGACAGGAGTAACACCAGAAAGAGGAAAGCTCTCACTAAGGCAGACAGGAGTAACACCAGAAAGAGGAGAGCTTTCACTAAGGCAGACAGGAGTAACACCAGAAAGAGGAGAGCTCTCACTAAGGCAGACAGGAGTAACACCAGAAAGAGGAGAAGCTCTCACTAAGGCAGACAGGAGTAACACCAGAAAGAGGAGAGCTCTCACTAAGGCAGACAGGAGTAACACCAGAAAGAGGAGAGCTTTCACTAAGGCAGACAGGAGTAACACCAGAAAGAGGAAAGCTCTCACTAAGGCAGACAGGAGTAACACCAGAAGACACTAAGGCGGGGACTGGCAAGACCTTTCCTGCCGCCCAGACTTCTGAGGGGTCGTGTCTATTACCTGATGTCGTTTGATAATATCTTTCAATTTGTTGGCCAACTTCAGGTCAATGTCTGGAATGAGGTAGATGTTGGGTCTGGTCAGACAATTGCTCTGAGAAAGAAAGAACAGATTTTTATATTCTTTTGGTTTTAAATAATGTCGTATTATTTATGCATCATCCTAATGGCAAAAGTTGGCACTCGGAGCCAGGCTGCTTGTAATGGGAGCTGTGCTCTGTGTGGAGAGGAACTTTCATGTCCATGGAAAACCCAGGTGCTCAGCAGCCTCCCCAGGACATCGCAGGTCCCTGCTCTGCACCAGGTACATCTGGACAAAAGATGCTGAGAGGACCTAGAGAAAGTCATCATCTTCTTCATGAAGGTACCAAAGTGACACATCAATGCTCTAGCCAATTTCACCAAACACACCTTGACAGTCTAATGTGCTATTTTCACCTACAAACTCCTATTGGCCGGGGGAGGTGTATATTCAAGACTGAGTATTATAGCTCTTTCCCCTCTATTTCTAATCTTACACACATAATTGATTAAAATATTCCTATTTGCCGAAACCGGTTTGGCTCAGCGGTAGAGCGTCAGTCTGCAGACTGAAAGGTCCCAGGTTCAATTCTGGTCAAGGACATGTACCTTGGTTGCGGGCATATCCCCAGTAGAGGGTGAGCAAGAGGCAGCTGATCGATGACTCTCTCTCATCGATGTTTCTAACTCTCTCTCTCCCTTCCTCTCTGTACAAAATCAATAAAATATCGGGTCTAGTAATAATCAATGTCGTTTTCAAACATTCGTTTAAAATCTTGCTTGGCGTTGACTTGTATTGACATAACCTTCAAACACGTGGTATCTACAGAACGTGTGAAGTGCAATTAACAAGTTTTGCTTGAAAAAGTTTGTGTTTGGTTTGGTTTTTGTTGCAAAACTAGGGCTAAGAAGATGGCGGATGAAGAGCATATTCGGCACTGCATGCTTTAGGAGTTCCAATTAGGAAGAAAAGCAAGTGAGGCTGCAAAAAACATCTGTAGTGCTCTTGGTCAAGATGCAGTTAGCGCCAGAAAATGCCAGCGTTGGTTTGAGAAATTTCGCGAGGGAAATTTTTCGTTAGATGACAAGAGTGGTCGAGGCCGTGTGTCCAATTTTGATCAAGAAGCTCTTCAAGCTCTTTTGGTGCAAAATCCTCAAATTACCCAACAAGAGCTTGCGACAACTTTAAATTGTTCACAAAAAACAATTTCCAATCAATTGCGTGCACTTGGCAAAGTCCAAAATTTGGAAAATGGCACAACCATGAAACAAATCCAAAGAAAATCACTGTATAAACAAATGACTAAAAAACAAACAAACAATAAAAACCAAAAAAACAAAAAAAAAAACAAATGACTAGTAGAATGAGAGAGTATTTATATCAAATGTGAGAGAGATTCAAGTAATGGGTTTGGTAAAATCAATAAAAAAAAATATCATAATTTCACCACAAGTTTAAGGTCAATATTCTATAAATGCTAAATTTTAGTAATATTTTATATCTCTAATCCCCCTAAATCCAAGAGTAACAGTACAGTAGATTTCAGAACATTTTTCTTCCTTTGATTTTTTGGCAACCTAATGAAGATAATCTTAGAACTGGAAGTATATCCCAGGGAAGAAATTGGAATAATTTAACTTTCCCAGTTACCTGCACCAATGTTTTTTCAATATTCATAAACATCTCAACATTACGATCCATTCGGGACGGATTCTGTAGATCAAACCTCCGCCTAAAAAACAAGGTAACGGTTAGCTTGTCTCAGTCTTCAACAGAAGTGAAGGCTTGGCTGCAGCATTCCATGCAAATGAGGTGGATGGGCTTGGAGATTTTGATAAAACCACAGGGTTTCTCTCAGTCGTGTGAAGGAGCATGTGAACACCTAAAAGGTCCAATTTTGACATTAAGATCCACTCCAGCAAAAGGAAGTACCTGTTCCATGAAATATCCTGTTTTCCTTAAACCTAAGATATTTTACATCAGACAGAAAGTAATCCCCAGAGCCAGGGGCAGTAATCTTAAAAGCGTTTGTTCACATTCAATCTCTGAGCTCTTTGAGATTGCTGTTGTAATAAATGTGGTAAAACATCTTTTCACCTTCACTTTAAACCTTTCCCCAGTGTCCTCACACCATGACGTTTTGGTGCTGTCTTCACCGATTCGTAGTCATTTTCGTATGGTTAAACCGTTACAAGTTTGAATGCTTCCCCATATTTTTCCTTCAACAATTATTCAATCACTTCGCTCGTGTCCACTTTCATCCCAGGGAGGGGGTAGCCTCGTGCCTGAGAGTGGGGGCTGGGGAGCCGAACTTCTACGTTGCATCAAACATGCGAAGACGCTCAAAGATGTACTTACCAGCCCTGGTCATTCTTATACTTGTAAGCAGCCCCAAGAATGTGACACAAGGCACCTCCAGCTTTGAAATCCATGAAACATTTAGCCTAAAATGATACAAATTATACATGAAAAAAATAAAAGTTCTGAAAAAATTACTTAGGTCTGAATTCTATAAGTAAACTCAAAGATATAAACAACTTCTTAAATACTTTCTGGAAAAAATTGCAATATAAAGAAAAATTTCCAAAATTGCCTAAAAGTATTTTTCAAATTCAATTAACATATTACCCTTAAGTAAACTCTGTAAAATACAAGATTTACAAAAAATACATCAAGTCCAGCCAGTGTGGGTCCGTGGTTGAGCACTGACCTATGAATCAGGAGGTCCTAGTGGTTTGATTCCCAATCGGAGCATATGCCTGGAGTGCAGGCTCTACTCCGGTGTGTGTGTGTGTGTGTGTGTGTGTGTGTGTGTGTGTGTGTGTGTATGGGGCTGGCAATCGGTGATACTCTCATCATTGGTATTTCTATCTCCCCTCCTCTCTAAAATCAATAAAAAAATATATATTTTTAAAAAGATCTCCAAAGATGTAGCAGAGTAAGAAACAAAGAGGGACGCTCAGCATACCTTGAGGATTCTTACATCCTGCATAAAAATGGATTTAGGGTTCTGACCCTCAGTATCAGAATCACCCACATAAAAAAATTAATAGGCCAGAGTCAGGGGATGACGAGCTGGAGGCAAACAAGAGACTTCTCAGGGACACCCACTGGGCCCCAACTTACTTCCCAATTCAACCCCCACCCCACGTCCCTGATCCCTGAAGATGCATCACTCTAAGTGACACCAGAAATGCTTGCAGGACAAAAGCTCATGTTCTGAAAACATTCTCTGAAGCAGAAGCACCGGTTGTTATGGCAAATTCTGATTAGTAGTTAACAAATTAAAGAATAAAAGGACAACAGAGGCTGGGACCGGTGTGGCTCAGTGGATAGAGCATCGGCCTGCTGACTGAAAGGTCCCGGGTTTGATTCCTGTCAAGGGCATGTACCTTGGTTGCGGGCACATCTCCAGTAGGGGGTGTGCGAGAGGCAGCTGATCGATGTTAAGACTCCTTGCAAACTTAATGGCCTACTGTTGACCAAAAGCCTTACCAACAACATAAGCAGTCCGTTAGCACATATTTAGTATGTCACGTGTACTACACACTGTATTCTTACAGTAAAGCAAGCTAGAGGAAGACCAAGCTTTGTGCCTGCACCTTTCATGCTGTGCTAGTGATCTTTTTATAATAAAAAGGCAGAACGCACACTGGTCCTTTTCCAACATGACGAGTATGTCTGTGCTGGGCCTGCCCAGGTCCTGAGCCTAGAGGATTACAGAGCGAGTTTTCAAGCTGTGCCAGCCTAGGTGACGCTTTCCCCAGTCTCTGTGACTCCCCCGTTAGTATCAGACAGCACGCACCCATGCTGGCTGCTGGCCCACACCGGCGTGATTTAGAAGGTTAGTTACCAAGTTCTGCTGAACTCTCAAAACCTCCTCGCTTTCCTGTCTCACAGCCCCTCTGCTTACCTCCCCCCAATCCTCCCACGTGGGGAAGACTGCACGCCCGGGCGAGGACAGCTGGCCCCGGTGCTGAGCCGAGGGTTATTTTTAAACGGGGTTTGTGCCCAAAATACTCCTCCCGCCTGTGCGTGCGGACAGCTGGGCTGCCCCGCGCCTGCTCGGAGCCGGTCCTCTGGCTCTCCCCGCAGCGCCAAGGTCGAAGGCGCCAGTCACCCTCGTCTCTGTTCTGCAACGTCTCCCGCTCCTCCCTGTGCCCTCCCCGCTCCTCCTTCCTCCTCCCTGTGCCCTCGGACCCCCCTCCCCCGGGGCTGTCAGTCACAGCTCCTCGCTGGCATGAGGCCTCTCCGTGGAAAACCGCTGGGTCGAAGCCTCAGTCTCACAGCCCCCTCAGCCTGGGAGACCGGACGCCCACAGCTGAGGAAGCCACCTCTGCTCTCCGCCTGCCGTCCCCGTGTCTGCAGGGGGAGGCACCTTCTGGCGCAGCACCAGCGGCCCAGCCTGGTGCCTGGCTCTAGCCCCTCTGCCCGCTGTGCTGTGCTCAGCGCTCCCTCGGGGCGCCACCTGCAACAGCTGAACTCCCCGCATGCTCAGGCCGACCCGTCCATGCTGGCATCACCCTGGCTTCGTCCATGGTGCCCCCCTGAGGCACCCCCCTCACCTTCAGACTCGGTGCCAAGGCCCTCTCCCGGGAAAGCCTTTCCCCTTTCCTGTGATGTGCACAGCTCACCGAGCTGAGCCCGAGGACACATGATGCCTGCATTATCCTGTGAATTCTCACACAACTTGGGACATAATCGAATGTTTAGTATTTGCTGAGCTCAAATCAATGACGAAAGCAGCATTTTTTAGTAAGTGTTGCTGAGATAACCACATGAAAAAAGATGAACTAGCCCTGACCGGTGTGGCTCAGTGGATAGAGCGTCGGAATGCGGACTGAAGGACCCTGGGTTTGATTCCGGTCAAAGGCATGTATTATACCTTGGTTGTGAGCACATCCTCAGTAGGGTGTGTGCAGGAGGCAGCTGATAAGATGTTTCTCTCTCATCGATGTTTCTAGTTCTCTATCCCTCTCTCTTTCTCTTTGTGAAAAATCAATAAAATATATTAAAACAAACAAACAAAAAACGGAGAGCCTTAGCTGGTTTGGCTCAGTGGAAAGAAAGTCGGGTCCCAGGTTCAACCTCAGTGAAGGGCACAGGCCTGGGGTGCAGGCTCAGTCCCCAGTAGGGGACGTGCAGGGGGCAGCCAATCAGTGGTTCTCTCTCATTGATGTTTCTGTCTCTCCCTCTCCCTTCTCTGAAATTAAAAATAAAAAGTATAGTAAAAAAAAAAAAAAAAGGGAGGAGACGCAAAATCAATATTTTTTTACTACAAAATGTTGAGTAAAATCTATAGATTTCAAATGAAAATAAAATAACCCAGTATTTCTTATCAAGCCAAATTATCAGTCAAAATACCTATCGCAAGCCGAAACCGGTTTGGCTATGTGGATAGAATGTCAGCCTGCTGCCTCATGCGAACTGAAAGGTCTCAGGTTCGATTCTGGTCAAGGGCATGTACCTTGGTTGCGGGCACATCCCCAGTAGATGTGCAGTAGGCAGCTGATCGATGATTCTCTCTCATGGATGTTTCTAACTCTATATCCCTCTCTCTTCCTCTCTGTAAAAAGTCAATAAAATATATATTTTTTAAAAATACCAATTGCAAGAGCATAATTATATTCTCACACAAGTGCAAGAGAATTCCACCTACAGATACAAAAGCTCCACTGAACAGTAGTCTAGCCACAAGAATTGGAAGAAGGAAGGAAGACCTGGCACAGCAGAAACTACAAGGAAAGGACAACACAGCACAACATCAACAGCCAAGTCTCCATGGTAACCGTCCTGACGTTCCACCAACAGTAAATAACCCCGAAGACGCCCCAGTTCAACAGCCAGCGCCCAGCCGCGGGCGGCACTCACCGGGAGCTTGGTGAAGGCCGGGTTGGCGACGTGCTTCCCGAAGGCGTCTTCCTGGAACTGCAGGAGCTGCACCACCAGCCCCGCCAGCGTCTTATTGGTGGGCGCATCCGCGTGGACATACTGCAAGGCAGAGACCGGGCTCAAGACCTGGACCACCCAGCGACCGGTGGTTTAATTTCCAGTTGAGGGTGCTCAATCCCCGCCTGGGTCAGGGCGCATGCGGGAGGCAACCCCGTCTCTCTCACACCGATTGGCCAAACTTTGGAGAAACTTTCCAGGAAACCTAACGGCTTACAGATACACTTCACCTCCAACCTATCTGGTTGAATCAATGGGAGATCAGTAAAATGTTATAACCTGAAAGCCACCCAGAAACTATGGACAGAAACAGCTCATCTTAATCCGAGTTAGGATGAAGGACGAAGGACGTGTCAATAACACAAAGGCAGCTCAGGGAGGGAGGGAGGGAGGGAAGGAGGGAGAGAGGGAGAAAGGGGAGGGGGGGAGCCCCCAATGGCTTCCTCCGCTGGAAAGTGGTCGCCTCCTGGGGACTCCCTGGGCCGGATGCAGCTCATTCCAGGTTAAAAAGAATTCGGAGACTGAATTCGAAGCCCAGCATCTGACCAGATGGAACGGAACCGAACCGAACAGAACCTTGTGGTGCACAGGACGACACCCAACCAGCCAGGGCTGCAAACACCCATCCACCCTCGTCAGCACTCACTGGTGCCGACCTTGTTTTTATTGCTGGGCATTAACTGCTGTCATTACTGGAAGTTTTAAAATGGGTCTGCAGTCTATACAAAGACCCTTGCAAAATACAATTAAAGCACCTGTTATACCTTTAAAGAAAAAGGGGGGGGGGGGACACTAGACTACGGCTCACTCTCACTCTCGTGTTGCTAAGCCAAACTTCTCTCAAAGCCTAAGTGAATAGGTTGCTATACTCATGTTCCCTCACTGAACAAACATTTACTAACACCTAAGGGCATTTAGGAAATGAGAACAATGCCAAGTTCTCTTTCACACCATCACGGGTTTTACAGGCAGGTGTCTATGTTCATCTTTTGTGATTTCCTTAGAGAGAGGGTGTAGGCCCCCACCCCCCCAAAAAGGACTAGAAAACAAGAGGGCGGGACTCACTGAATCCCACATCTGCCACCCTAACTGTAATCTTAGAGAAACTACCTAGATCTGGAGCTGTGGGCTCTCACGTGTGAAACGAAGGAAGCAATGCCGATCCTCAGGCCAGCTGTGAGGACTTAGGTGAGCTATGTTTCAGGTGCCTGGATGCGCAGATGCTCAGCTGTTCACTGGCTGCACGGGAAGGCCCGTCAATAAAAAGGGGACTACCCATGGCGGGTAAGGACACATATGTCATACCTCAATCAATAAATGGTCACGTGTACTCCATACAGGTGCTTAGACTTATCAACCCGAAAATGCAGTATCGAATGCAATAGGAAAGTCTGTTGTTAGAACCATCAATGTGTCCAAGTAAAGACATAGTGTGTACAGAACAAGCGAAGACCTGGTCAATGCTTTCACCGCTCCAACATCATTGTCAGAAGCGGACAGGATTGAGGCTGTCGGTTCAGTTGTGAACTTGAGGAGGCCCAATAGATATGCTCTGGCTTTAAGAAACCTGAGAAACCAAACCCAATTCTGTGTCTTTAAGACTCAGGGAAACCTAGCCAGCTTTAACCACTGGCCTCAACACTCTGGTACAAACCCTTCCCTCAGCCTCACCCAATCAAATCTCTGAAGGATTATCCAAACCTAAGCTACTCTCTTAAAATTGGAATCAAACAGATGCTCAGAGTTTGAAAAGGTAGAAATTATTATTGTTATTTCCCTTTCTTTTCCCCTTCCCTGATATTTTATTTGAACAACAATCCTATGGGAATCACAAATTACCTTAGGAATATTACTCAAGTCTTTTTGTTAAAGCTACATCGACAAAGTAATGCATTATATGTCAATTATATCTCAGTAAAATGGGGGTGGGGGAGAATCTAGGGAGAAAAAAAATTAAGGAACATTGTATTTAAGACCAAAGCACTGGCTGCAGGGCACATGATAAAAAAAATTTGATAATATATATCCAATCCCCTTAGCCACTTCCAGAAACTCTAGTGCCTGCACAAAAAGTGGCCAATTTATCATTACACAAGGGAGAGCAATATTACCTACTTACACGTAGATTAAAAAATAAATTGGGGGGGAGGACAATGGTAAAATATGTACACAGATAATAATTTAATTTAAAAAGTAATTAATTAGAAACATTTACAATCCCAAATGTGACTCCAAAATTCCAGAAAAAACAAAAAATTGAAGCATCTAAAAACATTCGGTAAGTAATCACACACATGTAGTCTGTCACTTCCTAAACGTCACCTAAGAGACTGTCCCTCCTGGAAGCACCAGTGCGATCGCCAAGCACACCCAGGTCCCTGCCCGGCCCCACACCTTCCAAGCGAACACAGGGCGCCCCCAAACACGCGCGCGCCCAGTCAGCTCCCTTCCACGGAGGGAGCGGCCAGCTGCGCGTGTTCGGGGCGCCCCTTCTCCTCCCGCACTCGGCAGTTCCTGACGGGGCGGCCGGGGGGCGGGCCGGGGCGGGAGCCCGGGAAGCGGCGGCAGACGGCGGGTGCCTGGCCGGCTGGCCCTCGCCCCTTCCGAGGGCGGCACCCAACGCCCACCCGCGGGGACGCGAACGGACCCCGGTGACGACCCAGGCGCTCGGCCGCTCCGCTCAACGCCCGCCCCCGTCCCCGCGGCCAGAGCTCACTGACCGCGGGCGCAGGGGACCTCCCAGCGGCGCCCCAAGACCCGGGGGCCCCGTGTGAGCACCGCCCGCCCCGTCCCGTCCCGCAGGGGCCGCCGCCGCGGCGTCCGCCTTCCGAGCGCGGCGGGCGCGGGCTCCCCCGGCAACAGGTAGGAGGCCGCGGCTCCGAACAAAAAGCAGCCGCTCTCCTCAGAGCTTCCGCCACCGTCCTTCCCGCCTCCCGCGGCCCCGGGGCCCGGAGCCCCAGGAGCCCCGCGGCGGGACGCGCGGCGGAGGCCGCGGGGGCGTGGCGAGCCGGCGCGGCCTTTGTTGTCCCTCGTGGCGCGCGGGGGGAGGGGCGGCCCGGGCCCGCGAGGCCCGCAGCCCCGGCCCCGCCGCGCGGCCCGGCCCCGGCGCGCGGACCCACCTTCTTGTAGTGCTTGCCCAGCCACACGCGCACCGAGTCCAGCTGGGACACCGTCTCCGGGCTCTCCCAGAACTTGCCGGCCGGGCCCCCGTCCTTCCGCCGGGACGCCGCCAGGCCCGCCGCCACCGCCGCGCCGCCCGCCCCCGCGCCGCCCGCCGCCGCCCCCGGCCCGCCGCCGCCGCCCGCCGCCGCGGCCATCGTCGCCGTCCGCCGACCCCACCGCCCGGCCCGCCCCGGCCCGCGCGGCGTGCCCCGTCCGCACTCGCGCGCGCGCGCAGCAGCCGCCGCCGCCGCCGCCGGCCCCGCCCAGCCAACCCGCTTCCGGCGCGGCCCTGGCCCCGCCCTTTCCCCCCACCGGCGCCCTAACCGCCGGGAGCGCGCGCACGCGCAGACGCAGCCCTCGCGCCGGACGGGGGGCGGGGCTTTGGGGGCGGGGCGGGGCGGGGCGGGGCCTCGGAGCAGCCCAGCTTCCGGCGCCTTCGGCTCACGTAGGTCGTGGCTGCGTTCCGCGCCGCCGCCCGCCCCGGCTCGGCCGGACCGGCTCCTTCCGGGTTCCTGTGTCGGGTTCTGTGCCCACGGCTGCGTGGAGGCCTCCGTCGTCGCTGGCCCCGCCAGAAAGCACAGGGCTGGGAAGAAGCTCCGAGGGGACAGCCCGGTTAGGGAGTGGGGTGCCGGTCAGGACCCTCCTCGAAGATGGGGATCTCCGCCCGCCCCGCTCGCCCTGGGCCGTGGGCTCCAGGTGGCCCGGGCCTCCGTCCGCAGCCATCAAGGCCAGCGGCTTCGCGCCTTCCTCTCCTGCGGCTACAGCCACTAGAGCTGATGGTGCCTCAGGGCCTTCGCACCGGCTGTTCCAGACCTGCCGGTCTTCCCTCTGATTGTCACTCATGCTTTCAAATGCATAGTTTAGCAGTGGTTGGTCGACAAACTCAATAGTCAACAGAGCCCAATATCAACAATACAACGATTAAAATTTATTTTGAGCCAAAACCAGTTTGGTTCAATGGATAGAGCATCGGCCTGCGGACTGAAGGGTCCCAGGTTCGATTCAGGTCAAGGGTACTTACATTGGTTGCAGGCACATCCCCAGGACGGGGTGTGCAAGAGGCAGCTGATTGATGATTCTTTCTCATCTATGTTTCTAACTCTCTATCCCTCTCCCTTTCTCTCTGTGGAAAATCAATACAATATATATATATTTTTAATTTTTTTTAAATATATATTTTATTGATTTTGTACAGAGAGGAAGGGAGAGAGATAGGGAGTTAGAAACATCGATGAGAGAGAGTCATCGATCAGCTGCCTCTTGCACACCCCCTACTGGGGATGTGCCCGCAACCAAGGTACATGCCCTTGACCGGAATCGAACCCGGGACCTTTCAGTCCCCAAGCCGACGCTCTATCCATTGAGCCAAACCGGTTTCGGCTATATTTTTAATTTCTTTTGAGAGCCAAATGTTTTAAACTTCTAACACCACTTCTTCAAAATAGACTCGCCCAGGCCGTGATATTTTGTGGAAGAGCCACACTCAAGAGGCCAAAGAGCCGCATGTGGCTCGAGAGCCTCAGTTTGCCGACCACTGGCTTAGAAGAACTTCAGAAAAGTGGTCCCTACAATCTATTTTTCTTTTTTAAGAGAAAATGTATTTAGAAAGTTACAGGCCAGTTTCGATCTAGGAACCAGGAGGTCACACTTCGATTCTGGTCAAGGGCACATGCTCCCTGCAGGGCCTGCAGGAGGCAGCCGATGATTCTCATCATTGAAGTTTCTCTCTGAAATCAATTAAAATATGTTTTTTTTTAAAAAGCTCACAGAGGCTGCAGGAGTGAGCTTGCCATAGACTCGGGAAACAAGTCACAGAAGCAGTAGAAGGGTACTCGGGGCCTAGGAGAGGGAGAGGCACGGGTGAGCACGTGGGGGAGTACAGAGGGCAGGGAAAGGCCAGGCCCTGCTCCGGAGAGGGGGGCAGACCACACAGCTGAACAGCTGAACAGCCCCCACATCCTCTGCTGGCACTGCCAGGTTCTGGTCTGTCTGCTTATCTTCCACATAAACTGCATGAGACCCTAGTCCTGACTTGTTCACAGGTGTGCCCTCATGAAGATGAAAATGGCAAAAAGACCAGACTGATGGGGGCTCTCACCTGAGCCGGGGTTAAGGCCAAGTCCCATAAGCATTTGAAAACAATGAAAAAGAGGAGGTCCCAGAAAGCACCCTACCGGGTAGCACGGCTCCCAGAGACAGTGACCAGGGGGGCGGGGCACGTGTGAGGAGGGACTAGGGATGGGAATGGGGAGGGGAGGAATGAGGACAAATATGTGATACCTTAAATAAAGAAATTTTAAAAAGATTGTGAACAAGCCGTGTGGTTTCCAAGGTAAACTGTTAGTCAGAAAGATGCAAACAGTCTCTCAATAGCAGCAAGACATTATCTGTACACATTATACAGTTGTCCCACGAAGGCTCTCTAACTTTATTTTTTTTTAAATATATTTTATTGATTTTTTACAGAGAGCGAGAGTTAGAAACATCGATGAGAGAGAAACATCAACAATCAGCTGCCTCCTGCACATCTTCTACTGGGGATGTGCCTGCAAAAAGGTACATTGACTGGAATTGAACCTGGGACCTTTCAGTCCACAGACCAACGCTCTATCCACTGATCCAAACCGGTTAGGGCAAGATCATTTTTCTTAAATAACGTTTATTGCATGTAACATTATCATTTAAAATCATTTTTCTTGAAGTAAAAAATACTGAAAAAAATGTTTATCAGAGTAAGAGTTGTATTGTGAATTGTGATACTATGAGGGCTTTATGTGTTTTCATTGAGTGGAGGTCTTTGCAGTTTTAATTAAAAATATATATATTTTATTGATTTTTTTTACAGAGAAGAAGGGAGTGGGATAGAGAGGTAGAAACGGCGATGAGAGAGAAACATGGACCAACTGCCTCCTGCATACCCCCTACTGGGGATGTGCCTGCAGCCAATGTACATGCCCTTGACCGGAATCGAACCTGGGACCTTTCAGTCCACAGACCGACGCTCTACCACTGAGCCAAACCGGTTTCGGCTGCAGTTTTAATTTTTAAATGGAGGTTGGGATCCTTGGAATGTTTAAATTAAATTATTAAAAATAAACAAAAGTTGGGAATGAGCCTTAGATAAAATATGACGTGAGTGCTAAAAACAAACAAACAAACACATTCCTGATTGGTCAGAATCCGAGCTACAAAATATCGTAGGGAAAGGAATACAGAAATGGACGTTGCTGACCCCTAGTGCTGGACAGATAAATTATATTTCCCCTCAAAAGACTCCAACTGGAAAGGCCTGGAACCAAAAAAACGCTGGCTGGCAGGCCACCAATTCGTGAGGGGAGCAAGCTGGCGAGCTGGAGCTTTTTATACTCATCTTGATCCCGTCCCTGATGTGTTGATGTATTGCTATCATCTCAGATGTTTATTCTCTGGGTACCAAGCTTTTTCTTTGCTTCTTTTTCTCCTAATTTCTGTTCTGTTCAATTAAAATTTTAATTCCCTTTGACATGCTCAAAAGCCATGGATTATATTTTTGTTTAGTAATCACACTAACACTAGAGGTCCAGTGCACGAAATTCATGCATGGGGGGGGGGTCCCTTAGCCCGGCCTGCACCCTCTCCAATCTGGGACCCCTCAGGGGATTTCCGAATGCCAGTTTAGACCTGATCCCACAGGCAGTCATCCCTCACAATCTGGGACTGCTGGCTCCTAACTGCTCACCTGCCTGCCTACCTGATAACCCCTAACCACTCTGCCTGCCTGCCTGATTCCCCTAACTGCTCTCCTGCCTGCCTGATAGACCCTAACTGCCTCTGCCTCAGCCTCTGCCAATGTGGCTTTGTCTGGAGGGACGTCCGGTCTAATTAGCATATTACCCTTTTATTACGCATTGTAAATAAAATTTCTAACACAATCCTAAATTATCACTGTGGGTTTCTTTTTTCAAATTATGTTTATTTAGAAAGTTACATAAGAAAGTAGGAAGTTAGTGTCAGTATAAATGAGCCACCTGGGCTGTGTAGGCTCATGATACAAGCTACAGAAGCAAAAGAAGGGCCTTGTGGCTTAGGAGAGAGAAAGGCAAAGATAAGTGCCCGGGGGAGAGGGGGAAGGGGCAGGCGCCGCAGGGTTCGGCAGGCCTGACACTGCTCCCTCTTCCTAAGCCCTTCACCTGAACCCTGGGGAGAGTGGACTCTCCCCATTGCCAGGGGTAAGGTCCCAGAGTGGGGTCCAGCGCTGTCAGTGAAACACGAAAAGGAGTCTAATTTTAAGACTTTATTAGTTGGGTGATATAAACATCGATGGGAACACTAGCTAAATTCTGATTGTCTAACTACTAAGCGGTAACACCCAAAACCAATCCAAAATGTGATTTTCTAAATCCTCACCTGAGGATATTTCTCCGTTTATTTTTTTTAAAAGAGTGGGAGAGAAAGGGAAAGATGGAAATATCGATGTGAGAGAAACGCATCGATGGGTTGCCTCCTCCAAATACCCCCCCCCCTGGGTCAGAGAGGAGACATGTCCTTGACCGGAATCAAACCGGGGACCCTTCAGTCTGCAGGCCGATGCTCTGTGGGAGGGAGGGGAGAGACCCTGACGGGCGCCCACCTCGTACAAGGTGCATCTGAGCAGACACAACTGTTCGCTAAAAAGCCCAAGGCTCAAGCATAAGGACAAGATCTTCTGAAAGAAAACTACCAACATAACTCCTGCAAAAAGCTAAACAAAAAAGGAGAAAAAAAGCTAAAATAGAGAAGCTCCACCGGTGCCTGTTCTGCAGGACTTCCTGTGTGTTTTCAGACTTCCGTGCAGGCCCTTCTCATCCTCTCTCCCGGGTTCGAGTTTCCTTCGGGGTGAGGACCAAGTCTTTATCCCCTAACTTACAACAGCATTTCCAACAACGTGAAGGAGCTGGATCCATCACCGCCGACCGTGTCTCTCAATTACGTTAACAGCGTACAATCCTTCCAGTCACCCGGCACAGAGCAGCTCTGCGATCTTGCTTTTTCGCCCTTTTCACTGGCGGGTGGAGTTCAATCCATTACCTCTCATCCAATTAGTACCCTCGCTTCTATTTTTCTAGCTAATTCTACGCTCTCACCCTTTCAGAATAACCTTCCTAAAATTAGCTGTTTTGGGCCTGGCCGGTTGGCTCAGTGAACAGAGCATCAGCCTGCAGAACCCGTCCCAGGTTAGATTCCGATCAAGGACACACTCCTCCATTGCAGACTCTTTCCTGGGTGGGCCCTGGTCATTCCTGCAGGAGGCAATCGATCAGTGTGCTTCTCTCACATGGATGTTTCTGTCTTTCCCTCTCTCTCTGAAAAGTATCTTAGGGTGGAGATTTTTTAAAAATTAGCTACTTGACTTTCTAAAAGCAGTTCTTTTACTCTCCTGCTTAGAACTGAAATAAATTTTTTAAAAATATATTTTGATGATTTTTTACAGAGAGGAAGGGAGAGGGATAGAGAGGTAGAAACAGCGATGAGAGAGAAACATGGACCAACTGCCTCCTGCACACCCCCTACTGGGGATGTGCTGGAAACCAAGGCACATGCCCTTGACCGGAATCGAACCTGAGACCTTACAGCCCACAGGCCCATGCTCTATCCACTGAGCCAAACCGGTTTGGGCTGAAATAAATTTGTTACCAATAAAGTCAAAATCAATTGGCGCACACATCCAGCACCGCCTCCGGAGGGAGTCTTGCTCCCGCGGTTCTCTCTTCCTGTTGTCGGGATTATACTCCTTTCTCTGGAACCCTCTAACACCCTATATGTCACCTCCAGCACTTACCACTTTTTAAAATACATATATTTTTATTGATTTCAGACAGGAAGGAGAAGAGGGAGAGCAACATCAGCGATGAGAGAATCATGGACCGGCCGCCTCCCGCACGCCCCGCGCTGGGATCCAGCCCGCAGCCCGGGCTGCCCTGAGCGGGGATCCAACGGGACGCAGCTCACCCACCAGCCCCGCCGGCGGGCCCTCAGCCTGTGGTTCGCTTCACGCCACGGTTCCCTCTGCTGCAACCCGAAGCCCGAGGGCAGGGCCTCACACAGCGGCCGGCGCGCCGCGTCCCGCCCCGCGCACGGACCCCCAGGGCCAGGGCCAGGGCCAGGCCCGCTGCGGGGGGCAGCCGCTGGGGTGGATGACGCCCGCGCCCCCTCCCCGCCGTCGCGCCGAGAGAGGAAAAGGAAACACTCGCCGGGTTGGTTAGGACCCGAGGGGACGGGCTGCGGCGCCGACGCTCCCTGTCCGGGTCCGGGGCTGCGTCTAAAAGCCCTCGGGTTCTCCGCCCGGAGCCGCCCACGTTCCCTCCGTTTGGAGTTGGGTCCACGGAACTCGCACCGGAGCCGCAACGAGGCCCGCGGCGCCACCGGGCCGACGCCCTTTCCCCCAGGGACGCCCGGCGGCGACTCCAGCCCCGCCGCGGCGCTGAGCGGGCCCGGCCGCGGGGCCACCAATCCCGGCCCCGCCGGCCCCACTGGCCCCGCGGCCCCCGCCGCCCCGCAGCTCAGAGGGCCGGGGGCGGCGGAGGCGCGGCCGCGAGCGGGGCCGGGGAGGCGGACGGCGCCCGAGGCCGAGCTGGCTTCGCCCCGGGCTCGGCCCTAACCGGCTGGTTCCCTCCCGCACCGGGCGCGGGGCCACGGCCGCCGGGCACTCTCTCCCGGCCGGACGCTGCGGGGCCCCGAAAGGCGCGGCTACGTGCAGCCCCCGGCGACGCCGCGGCTTCCCCCAACCCCGCTCAGCCGGAAGTCCCGCCCCGGCCGCCCCGCCTCCGCCGCCCATTGGGCCCGGTGCCGGGGCCTGGCCGCGGGTATGCCGCCCTCGGGCGTCAGCCTCCGGCGACCCCTGCGCTCCCCGGGAAGGGGACCTCCTCCTGAGCCGCCGAGACCTACGGGCGGACTCGGGAGGCGGGGCCGGAGTGAGGGGCGGGGCGCGCCGGGGCGGCAGGCGGGACTTCCGCCTCGGCACCCGGAAGTTTCCGCGCTGCTGCTGGTGGGAGTTGTAGTCCGGCCGTGGTTAGGGGGGGCCCGCGGCTCATGCGCGGTGCATCCAGGCTTGTTTCACATCTGTAACAACAGGTGAATTGGGCTTTTTATTCTCCCCTTCGGTGCCCCCTGGAGGAGCTTACCGCGGCCGGGGATGATCGGCGCGAGGCGGGGTCCGAGTCCGACCGTCGGCTCGGCGGAGTGGGGCGGAGAGGCGGGCGGGCCCGGGGAGCAGGCCGGGCATCCTAGGCCTGCCCGGGAAGCCGGCTGGGCCGAGCCGTGGGCAGCCAGGCCTCGGCCTGCCGTTGCCATGGAGCCGGGGCGGGGGCGGGGGCCAGGCAGGTCCGCTGGGGCGGGCTCGGTAGCCAGGGGCTCTGCTGGGGCCGCGGGAGAGGCCGCTTCATTGGCGCATCGACGCCTCTGCCTCCGGGGATGCTCCGTTTCCCGAGGCAGGGCCTGGAGGAAGCCCCTGGAGGCCCTGGGACCTTTGTTTGCTCCCCGTGCGGCCTGGGCCGTTCGCCCAAAGGGAGGCCTGGTGCAATCTCGCCCCCCTGGTTTGCCTTCTTTTGCACCCACCTCGACACGGGGGGCGGCCAAGGGGGGAGGTGTTCTTTGTTTGCTGGTGGTGCCTGGTCCCATTTCGCACGGGAAGACTTCATGCATGTTGGGTTCTTTGTTTGCAGCGCACTGGGGCCCCAGGGGTCCTCGGAGCCCCCAAGTCAGGAGCATGGCGCTAGCACGCTGCCTCGCTCGCCTTCTTCTCGCAGCATCCGTCCCCATAATTGTGATTTTGCACGGCGGGGGTTGTCCCGCATTGCACTCCCGGCCCACAGGGGCCTGCCATGCACGGCAGCAGGTGGCCCACAGAGAGCCACTTGCAGACTCTCAACCTGTGTTTGGCTGCAACTTCCCAGGCAGAGTGAATGAGACACCGTCTGACGGGTTCCTTTTGCAGATTCTTGGAAACAAGTAACCCCTGCCGCTGTGGGTGTTGACCTCATCGATAACGTGCTTACCTCCTGGGGTCTGGAGTTTCCAGGAGCGCCCCTCCCCTTGGTTCTTAGGGTTCAGGATGGTGCTCTCTATTTGTGTCGCTGCTGAAGGTGCAGCAAATACATTCTTTTTTTTCCCAACCTGTGTGGGTAGGCCTGTACCTCCAAAAGGCATTGACTCTCGTGAGTTTTAACTTACGAAGCTGCGGTTCCAAGTTGGTCCGTTGGACACTTCTTGCCTCTTCCAACTTTGGAAGATGCTATTATCATGAGTGATTTCAAACTCCCTCGGGCCATCCGGGCCCAGCACCAGGGTGGTTAGTGTAGGGTAAGCCAGGCCGCTGGGGCGCTCGGTCCCTAACTGCACGTTTACATTGTGCCCGGGGTCGGCGGCGGGATCCTGGGCCAGGTGTGTAACCCCCGGGTCCGCACTCCTGCCTCCCCGGGCGGCTGCGTAGACTCCTGTGGAGATCCTCGGTAAACGATAAGAACGGTGTTCGAGGTCTAGTGGTGATTCTCCCAAACCCCAAGAGTTGCTTTACCTGCCCTAGGAGAATCATAGCCACGGTGGGAGCAGAGCCCAAAGCTGCCGCAGCTGCACGCTGGGTCAGGCTCGGCGGAAACGCTGGTGGGACGCCGGCTTCTCTGCAGGGAGGTCTCTTCCTGGCATCTTAGAGGGGACGGCTCAGGCAGCTCACGATGGGCTGAAGCAAGGCTGTGCCTCCGTGGGCGCTTCCTGCCACCAACAGAGCCTGTCCCTGTTGCGGGAGGTGGTGAGTGAGTTCCGATGACCCAGAGGCTTTCCGTACTTCCCAGGGGAGGCCCAGCCTCGGGATGAGGAATAGCAGGGAGAGGACCCAGCTCCAGCTCGCACGCCCACAGAAGCCGAGGTTTTCATTGCTCTCCTAAGGTGAGTTAGCCACGGGCACTGCAAAGCAATTCATTGGTGAATTACATTCATTTGTGACTGTTTTTGGAAGAAGGGCATCATTTAAAAACTTTTTTTTTTTTTTTATTGATTTCAGAGAGGAAGGGAGAGGGAGAGAGATAGAACCAACAATAATGAGAATCGTTGATCCGCTGCCTCCTGCACGCCCCCCACCGCCGATCCAGCCTGCAACCCTGGAATGTGCCCTGATCAGGAATTGAACCTGGGACCCTTCTGTCTGGAGGTTGATGCCCTATCCATTGAGCTAAACCGGCTAGGGCCAGGGTATCATTTTTAATTAGTCGTTATGGAAGCTCTCTGTCCTTGAATCGTCCATAGGGGCTCTTGCTGGAGTTAAGTGGTGATTCATTGTGCAGAAAACCGGATACACGATTATTTTACTTGTCTCTAAGCTACTTAAGAGAGACTCTGAACCTTAAAGGTTTCCAACAAGGAAGGTGGCTTTCTTTTTGATCTCTGTGACATGTTCTAGAGCTCTGTAAAATATCACCAATAAAACATCTTTTTTTAAAAATCCTATGTTGGGTCCTGGCAGTTGGTTAGAGTGCCATCCCAAGGTTGCAGGTTCCATCTCTGGTCAGGGCACATACAAGCATCAACCAGTGGACGCATAAATAAATGGAACAACAAATCGATATTTCTTTCTCCCTTCCTCTCTCCTTTTCCATTTCTCTCTCTCTCTCAAATCAGTATTTAAAAAAGATCTTATCTTGAATATCATACTGTATTTTTAGACTGATACAGGAAAAGACAGTGTTAGATGACATGTCATATGAGTTAATATTGGCATGAAGAAGATTGGGGACTTTTAAAAAGCAAAACCAGAAGTTTATTCACAAGCAAATTAACATCATTTTTTGGCAAGAAAGTATTGTTTCTTAAATAATCACTTAGATAGTTTAGATTTTATAATATTCAGGTTTTCTTTAAAATTAGAATCTCAAATTACACCTTTTTTCTTTCATTTTGGACAGAAGGAGTCTATGGAATGTAGTTTCTTAAAGTAAACTGAATCCTTGATACGTATTGAAGTTCTCTCTGAGCCGCCGAAACCTGGCGGCTGGAGTTGCCGGCATCGCCGGGAGAGGAAGGCGCCCAGGCAGCCTGTGCGGTCAGCCCGCATCCCGCGCCCGTGGCGGACCGTGAGAGGGCAGAGGTCAGGAGCAGGCGCCGGCCCGAGACGCCTGGGGATGTGGGCAGCGTCCCGCTTTGCTGCGGCTCCCTGTGATGTTTGAAACTAAGGCCACAGGACGCCCCAGCACCAACCCCAGAAAACTGCTTAACACGCGGATCGTTCCGAGTTTAACTGCTTTTTAAAACGAAGTTGTTAAAGCAGAGTGTTCCTTTCTTTTAAGTCATGAGGTAGACTGCTCAGTTAATTGTATTAATGAGCAAAATGCGACCAAATTTTTTGCCAACAGTCGGACTTTGAGCTGACTGCGTATCTCCCCGCGGCTCCCCGCGAAGGGCTTTGCCTGTCCTTGCTCAGTCCCCCTGGGTTCTGCGAGAGCCCGTACCCGTGTGTCCGGAGGGCAGGCCTCAGCCCATCCCCGATGCCGCCGGAGAGAGGGCCCTGTAGAAGCTCCTAGAAGCCCCGGAAGGCAGTGTCCTGGCCGGGACTCGATCCCGCAGTGAAGACGGAGGACAGAGGAGCAAAGCCCGCGCCCTGCAGCCGGCTGGCCCTCCCTCCTCTCACGGGCAGCCGCAGCTCCTGGTGCGGAGCTCCCCTCCCGATCTGGACGGCTTCCTGAGGCCCTGGCCGGGAGCACTAACCCCGCCTCTGGCCCGCTTCTTCCTAGGGTGCAGCGTCCCCTCCCGGCCAGAGATGTTCAGCCTGGACTCATTCAGAAAAGGTGAGAGGGCCCATCCATCCGTCTGTCCATGCCTGTCTGTCCTGCCTGGGCCGCCGGAGGTTGGGAGCCACCCCGGGGAGGCCCTGGGTCGCCTGAGAGTGACTTTTCAGACTCTGGAGCACACCGGCCATCCGGCCCCGGCAATGCCTGCGGTTCAGTGCCTGCCGGGAGCTTCCCATCAGGGTGACCTTCAGCACCGGTTCTGAGGGAGCCAGGTGGCCTCGCCCGGCAGAGGCTCCGGACCGGGTCCCCATTCGCGTGCGGCTCTGCCCTCGCCGCCTCCCTTCCCACGCCATCGTGGCTCCGGCACCTGAGCTCAGACCCTGGTTCCCCAGGAAAGAGCAGAGCTGTGGCTGCAGTGCCGTCCGGGGACCCACAGCCGACGGCACGGGGGCAGCGAGGGGCCCAGAAGCTGGGCGTGAACTCAGGGCGGCTCAGGCGCAGGGACGGGGGTCCCTGGGAGGCGATGGCCCATGGGCAGCGCTGGGGACACTTTCTCCAAACCCGTGACCACCAGCAGCCCTGCTGCCCGAAGCCCCTCCCGGACGCTCTGGGGGTGAGATCAGGGCCGTGCCACCGACACCCCCTCTCTCCCCAGATCGGGTCCAGCACAGGCAACGTCAGTGCAAACTCCCCCCGCCCCGCCTCCCGCCCATGTGTGTCAACCCTGCCCCCGGAGGGACCATCTGCCGAGGTAAGGGGGGCCTGCTCCTGCACCAGCCCGGCGGGTCTGCGGGGGGCGCGGCGGGCAGCCCGGGACAGGCAGAGCGGCCGGAGCTGCCTGAGGTCACGGGAAGGTTTGGGTTGTTCCTTGACCCTTGGCCTCTGGCCTCCTGTGAGCGGAGCGGAGCCCAGGCCCGGCCCGGCCGCTGGGCAGCAGCGTGGAGAGCCGGAGGCTGGCGTCTCCCGGCCGCCGGGCTCAGGGCCCCGAAGTGCGGGCGCTCGGGTGGGGCCGGAGCAGAGCATCCCGACTGGCCAGTGCGTCCCTCGAGGCGTTGGGATCCTGGCACACTGGTCCCGCCCCCAATCCCTTCCTGGCGTTCACACCTGCCTCTCAGGCCCTTGTGGTGGAGGAGAATGTCGGAGCCCAGCAGGTGACAGCTCCCCGCAGGCCCCTGGTAGCTGCTCTGGACCTGGCGCTGCCCTCCCTGCCCCTGGGTCAGCCTCCCGGACGGCCCGTGCCTCAGTCTGCCCGGCAAGTGCTTTGAGGGCCGGAGTGCCCGCAGGCACCCTCCCCGGCGCTCGGCCCGCCCGGCCGAGGACGGCCGTCTAGCTAGCGCTTCGCCCCGACCCCTTGGCCGGGGTGAAGAAATGCTGCCCCTCCCGTTGCCACGGCAAGAGTTGATCGCCCTTTTTTTTTTCTTTTTTAAAACGCCCTGTAACTCGAAAAGGCTGAACGTTAACATTCCCAACATGGCAGGTGAGTGGCTCTGAGCGTCAGTTGTCCTGGGCAAGCGGCTGGTGGGCAGGCCGCGCCCCCTGAGCCCACTCTGCCCCACGGTCTGCTCCCAGCGCCTCCGGACGCGCCCCTGGGTGTGCGTCTCTGCCCTCTCCCTCCGCCCCCTGTGCCAGGCCTCCCTGCCCTGCTCCCGAGGCAGGGGCCTCGCCCGGAAGGGGGGGGCAGGGCCGCCTCAGCTCAGACAGAGCCGCGCTCAGGGCCCGTGGAGGCAGGTGTGGAATTGCAACTCCCTTCCTCCCAGCCGCCTCTGCCGGTCCCGGGGCCGTGTCCCGGGGAGAGGGGGAAAGGCACTCACCTGAGCCCCCCTGCCGCTCCCCCTCGGCCTGGTCCTGGTGGCCTCCGCCGGCTCAGACGCGTCCTCTCGCCCCCTCGCCGTGTGCCTTACCCCTGTGAGGGGGAAGCCGTGAGGATGGGGGTCAGGTGGCCGCCCGCCCTGCAGGGCTCTCATCTTTCCGGTTGCCGCCGGCGTGGGCGCGCTGGCCACTGACCAGAGGGCGGGCTCCGGTGGCGTCGGGCATAGGCGCTGGCCGCGGCCGGTCCTCGGGGTTGGCCTCTCACTTCTGCCGGGAGCCCTGGGCCAGCTCCGTCCGGGCCTCTGGCTGCAGGGCCAGGACCTCCTGTGGGCGCGGCGGGCCCTCCCCTTCCTCCGTCCCCGCTGCAGGCTCCCGGGAGTGGAGGGAGGCGTCTGCCCCGCGGAGGGCCCAGCGGGGGCGGCGGGGGCGGCGGGGGCGGAGGGCCCAGCGGGAGGGCCCAGCGGGCGGCGGGTGCGGAGGGCCCAGCGGGAGGGCCCAGCGGGGGCGGCGGGGGCGGAGGGCCCAGCGGGGGCGGCGGGGGCGGAGGGCCCAGCGGGGGCGGGGGCGGAGGGCCCAGCGGGGGCGGGGGCGGAGGGCCCAGCGGGGGCGGGGGCGGAGGGCCCAGCGGGGGCGGCGGGGGCGGAGGGCCCAGCGGGGGCGGCGGGTGCGGAGGGCCCAGCGGGGGCGGGGGCGGAGGGCCCAGCGGGGGCGGCGGGGGCGGGGGCGGAGGGCCCAGCGGGGGCGGCGGGTGCGGAGGGCCCAGCGGGAGGGCCCAGCGGGGGCGGCGGGGGCGGAGGGCCCAGGGGGCGGCGGGGGCGGAGGGCCCAGGGGGCGGCGGGGGCGGAGGGCCCAGCGGCGGCGGGGGCGGAGGGCCCGGCGGGGGCGGGGGCGGAGGGCCCGGCGGGGGCGGGGGCGGAGGGCCCAGCGGGGGCGGGGGCGGAGGGCCCAGCGGGGTTGGGTGTGGAGGGCCCGGCGGGGGCGGGTGCGGAGGGCCCAGGGGGCGGCGGGGGCGGAGGGCCCAGCGGGGGCGGGTGTCTCCTCTCTCACGGGCAGAGGGTGCCCTGCCCGGACGGAGGCGGAGAAGGCGGTGGGGGCGCGGGAGGGCTCTATGGCCGGAGGAGAGGAGCACAGCCCGTGAGGGCGGAGTAAGCCTCCTGCGGGAAAGCGGTGGGTCCTGCAGAGGCAGCTGGCCCAGCGGGAAGCTCCGCCCGGCGCCGGCCCCAGGCTGCCAGGAGCCGCTGCGCTGCCCGTTCACCAGGGCGGCGGGTCTGCCGGTGACATCGGCGGGGGAGGGAGGGAGGAGGGCCAGGCCGCTGGCAGACCCTCGGCTGGCCCAGCGGGAGCGGCTCCTGGCGGCCCCTCAGGAAGCGGACCGGGCACAGGGGGCCGAGCACCGGCCGGCCTGGGCCCAGACGTGGCTCCGTCCGGCGGCTTCTCCTTCGGCCGCAGACGCGGGGCTCTCCTGCCCATGGGCGGGCGGGCGGGTCCGGGGAGCTGGGTTCCGGGGGTCTGGCTGCTCCCGGAGCCTCCGCTCTGCAGACGGACTGCCGCTGGCCCAGCGCCGAGCCGGGGGCCCCCCAACGCGGGCGGCCTGGGTGCAGGTGTGGCCCCCGGGGGCCAGGTCATTGCTGCCCGGCTGCCTGCCCTTTGCAGGGTCCTGGTGCCCTGGGGGGGGAGGGGGGCAGCCCCTGCCCAGCGCCCCCTGGCGGCTGCCGCCGTGCGGTTTCCCCGGCATCGCCCGGGCCTGCCCTGCGGGGCCTGCAGGGCCGGGGCCGGGCTGGGAGCGGGGCCGGGGCTTGTGCAAAGGCAGGTCCCTGCCGCCCAGACCTCGTGAGTGAGAAACGGGCCACCGGTGCCCCCACCGCCTCCGGACCCGCCTCCTGCCCACCCGTCGGCCTCTGGCCCCGCCGGCCTCTGGCCCCGGGTCCGCTCCCGCCATTCCGGGCGACGGAGGGCGGTGCTGGCTGCCCGGCCCCCACCCCCCGCCCGGCCCCAGGGCCCCGCTTCCCGCCGGCCCGGCCCGGCCCCGCGGGGCGCTCACCGGCCTGGCCGAGGCGGAGCCGCTGGGGGCTCCGCTCCGGTCCGCCGGGCCGGCAGGGGGCGCCGCCCGCTCCGCTCGGGTCCGCCGGGCCGGCAGGGGGCGCCGCGCGCTCGGGCCTCCGCGCGGCCGGGAGCGATGGCGGCCGCCGGGAGGCTCATGGTCCTGGCCGCCCGCGTCTCTCGGCGCCTCAGGCCCGGCCCCCGCGCCGCCGCCGAGCGACAGGGGCGCGCGCGCGGCTTCTCGTCCGGCTCCGCCCGCGCCGACCCCGCGCAGGAGGCCGAGGCGGAGGCGGGCGCGGCGCCCGCGGGCCCGGAGGGCGGCATGGTGAACGGTGGGCGCCCTTGGCGGCGGCGGCGCGTCCTCCCGGGAGCGGCCGGGCGCCGCGGGGCGGGGGGCGGGGGCGGCGGAGGGCCCCTCCCCGGCCGCCATCGCGGCCCCTGCGGCCGGGCCTCCGGGCTGCTCGGGCCGCGCGGCCCGGCCGGTCCCGGTCCCTTGGCGCGTGTCCCGGGGCCGGGCCGCCTGGGCCTGCCCGGTGGGCCCGCCGGTTCCGGCCGGGTCGGGCCGTTTCGGCGCTGGGCCCGCCGGGTCCGGCCGGTTCGGCGCCGGGTGGGCCGGGGGCGCAGGCGGCGGTGGGTGAGCGGCCGCGGGGACGTGAGTGTCCGGTTCCGGGCGGAGCGGGCAGGTCCCCGCGGGCGGGTCAGGGTCCGGCTCTGCTCGGCGCCCCCGCCGCGGGCCGGAGGGAGGAGGGTCCTCGGCCCGGGCTCGCTCAGCGGGTCTGATCGGCCCGCGGGGCCTGTGTCCGCCCTGGGCCTGCGGCCGCTCCAGGGCGGCGCCGCGGGGGGAGCCGCTCCCGGCCTCTTCCCAGGAGAGCGGCTGTGACGCCCTGTCCTTGTCCCCTAGCTTCTCGGGACCTGTTAAAAGAGTTCCCGCAGCCCAAAAACCTGCTCAACAGCGTGATCGGAAGAGCCCTTGGCATCTCACACGCAAAAGACAAACTCGTCTACGTGCACACGAATGGACCCAAGAAAAAGGTAACGGCCCGGGACCGAGCTGGGCGCCCTCCCTCGGCTTCGAGGTCAGGGAGGCGCCTGAGCGGAGGAGCTGAGGCGGCCGGTTAGGGGCCGCAGGTGAGCCAGGAGGCTCATCCCGGTGACGGGCCTGCCCAGAGCGGCGCTGGCCCGGCGGCTGGCTGGAGTGCTGGTGCGGAGAGGGCGGACCTGCCGATGGGACGGCTCCCCGCTGAGATGCCCGCCTCGCCCTCTGCCAGGAGCGTGGCCCTTTGAGGAACAAACAGCCGGCCGTGGGGGGCGCGGGATGCCCCTGGGGCTCGCCGCCCCAGAGGCAGGGCCCTGACCCTCTCGTCTCTTCCAGAAAGTCACCCTCCACATCAAATGGCCCAAGAGCGTGGAGGTGGAGGGCTACGGCAGCAAGAAGATCGACGCCGAGCGCCAGGCCGCCGCCGCCGCCTGCCAGCTGTTCAAGGTGACTCCCGGGGCGGCTGACGGGGCCCCCTCCCCCCTCCTGCGCGCCCCCCCCCGCTCCCCCCTCCTGCGCCCCCTCCCGCCTCCCCAGTCCTGCGCCCCTCCCCCCTCCTGCGCCCCCTCCCCTTCCCCCGTCCTGCGGGGGGGGGGCAGCGCTGTAGCCCGGGGAATGGGTTTCCCCTGCGATGGCCCCCCCCCCCAGCTCAGGCCACAGAGAGGAGCCCCGAGGGCAGCGCGCGCTCCCAGGGCGGCACCGCGATGGCGCCCCCGGGCGTCCCTGTCGCAGAGGGTCCTCTTCTCGGAGGCGTGGTCCCGCCTCTCGCTGCGCTGCCCGGGCTGCTCCTGGCTCAGCGTGGCGCTGAGCTGAGGACAGAGCTCTTGCTTCTGGGGTTGGAAGCACTTGGAACCCCCTGTGCTCTCCATCCTGCTCACCGTGCCGCATCCTGTTCCCTCCTGCGCCCGCCTCTGGTGTGTGTGCGTCTGGAAGAGGCGATGGGAATGGGCCTGGGAGCCTTCCTAGGGCACAGGCTGTCTCGGAGGCACCGCCCCCGCCCCCGCCCCCGCCCCCGCCCCCGCCCCCAGGACGTCCGTCCCACCGAGAGCACAGCGGCCCTCACGCCTCGCAGCCACCACTGCTCTCCGTGGGGAGTCCGCTCCCTAACTCGGAGGCCTCCCTGTCTCTCCTGGGGGCTGGCCTCTCCCTAACGGGATGTCCTCGGGGCTCACGGGCGCTGGCCCCGCAGGGGACCTCCCTCGCCGGCTGTGGTTCGACCACATCTGCCGCCCAGCCGTTGGCGTGGGTGCGTCTGACGTGGGGTCTGGGCCGGGTGGCACAGTGGTTCTGCTCTTCGTCCCTGGAGAAACCACCGTGCACGGCTCGCCTTCCCGTCCTTCCGCCCCCCCGCTCCCCCCCCCCCCCCCCCCCCGTCGGCTCCCCCCGGGGCCCTGTCTCCCTGGGGCTTTGGTTTGCATTTCCCTGACGAGCAGCTGTCTGCGAGCTTGTGCCTGTTGTTACCTTCTCTGGAGAAACGTCAGGTCCTTTGCCCGGTGTTTGCTGGGCTGTTTGGGGTTTTCTGTTGTGGGAGTTCTTTATATATTTCGGACTTCATGTCCTTTTATCCCCCAACATCTGTCCCCCCAGTTCCTCATTCCCCACAGCCAGACGTGCTGTAAGCGCTGCCCTCGGAGGGGCTGTTTCTCTCCGTGGAACCCCACGCTCCCGCATTTGCAGGTTCATTCCGGGCCTTCGGAGCGCCGGCCCAGGTCCTTCCTGCCTCATGTCCTTCCCGGTCTCTGCGCTCCTGTCGGAAGGCGTGTGCGGGGGGGAGGGGGGGGCAGAGTCCTAGGTGCCATGCCCCCGAGGCAGCTCAGATCAGTGCCCTGTCTGTTCCGTGGGCGGGGCTGGTGGTTTCTGCCTTGCAGGTGCCGTGCACCCTCACGATGCCCTCTCCCCCCAGGGCTGGGGCCTGCTGGGCCCCCGGAACGAGCTGTTCGATGCAGCCAAGTACCGTGTGCTCGCCGACCGCTTCGGCTCTCCGGCGGATAGCTGGTGGCGCCCGGAGCCCGCCGTGCCACCCACTTCCTGGCGGCAGCTGAATCCCGAGAGCATCCGGCCCGGGGGCCCCGGGGGCCCGCCCCGCTCCCTGGGCCGAGAGGAGGAGGAAGAGGAGGAGGAAGAGCTAGAAGAGGGGACCATCGATGTCAATGACTTCCTGTCCCTGACCCAGCAGGACACCCCCCTCAGGTGCAGCTGGAGGAGGTGCAGGGAGGCTGGGCCTGGGCGAGGGAATGGGGGGCTCCCGGGAGCCTTCCTGAGAAGGAAGCCCCGCGCCTCGCGCCTCGCCTGGGCCCGTAGTCACTGCCGGTCTTGGGGCCCGCCGGGGCCTATGCTTGGACTGGGCTTTTGTGCCCAGCAGCCCCCCTGCCTGCCCCTGCCCTCTGACGGCAGGCACTGAGGGAGCATCAGCCACGCTGGGGCGGGGCGGGAGGTGGGGGACCAGCCCTGGGGAGAGAGCTTCTTCACCTAAACTTTGGTCCTCTCAGGGGGGGTTCCCTTGAAATGACAGACGACGACAGTGCGATCCGGGCTCTGACCCAGTTCCCGCTCCCCAAGAACCTCCTGGCCAAGGTGATCCAGATTGCGACCTCGTCCTCCACGGCCAAGGTGAGCGAGCTGTCTCCGGGGTGGGGGGCGGGGATGGGAGACTGTATTGGGCGGGGGGGCGGGGGGGCGGGGGCTGACTTGCTGCCAGGCTCCTTTAAGCAGAGCTTCCCAGGGCCAGGGCCTTCCGGCCGGGATGCACCTGGTTTGGCCATGACAGCTTCAGCCCAGGGCGCCATCACACTTGCCTGGCTGGTGCTGGGAGGTCGTGGGGGAGCCAGTGGCCTTGCCTGGACACCGTCCTCCTCTGGGAACGCCCTCCGGGGGCAGCGGGGCTGTCTGCCCGGGAGGGGCCAGCTCTGCGCCTGGTTTCTGAGACGCAGATGCGCTCACTCCCGTCCCGCTGTCTCCTCCCGCAGAACCTCATGCAGTTCCACACCGTGGGCACCAAGACCAAGCTGGCCACCCTCACGCTGCTCTGGCCCTGCCCCATGACCTTTGTGGCCAAAGGGCGCCGCAAAGCCGAGGCCGAGAACAAGGCGGCCGCCTTGGCCTGCAAGAAGCTGAAGGTGAGCCGGGCCTGGCGAGCACATGCCGGGCAGACCGTCCCCTTCCCGGCGGTGATCGGCCCGCCGTCGGCCCCCCCTGCTTGTCAGGCTGAGGCTGCTGCTCCGGGTCAGGAGCTGGGGAGCCACAGCCCCTCGTTCTGAAGAGCACAGAGCGAGAAACGGTGCCTTTGCTGGCAGACGTGTGGAGAGAGAGAGCTCGGAACCGGGGCCTGAGGTCACGGGACGGACAGACGTTTATCCGGGATGAGGACAGAGCAGCACGCTCAGGGCGCGGCGGCCCGGCCCACACGGGCAGGTCCTGGCCAGGCGTGGGGTCGGCAGGTTGGCAGCGGGGTCAGGTCGTGGCTACCTGGGAAACAGTGCTCTGAGCCCAGGGGTCAGCGTGCAGAGCGAGACAGGAAGCGGCCCGGCCCCCTCGGAACTGCATCCCATACGGCTGACGAGGAGTGGAGCGAGGCCATGGCGGCACAGGTGGTGCGGGGAACACAGGCGATGGCGATGGTGATGGGCGGCTCGCTGGCGCCCAGAGGCCGCGGCTGGAGGCGTCCTGTCTAGGAGAGCCGCCATGGTGGCGCCACCCTGGAGGCCTGCCCGGAGCCGGGGGTTGGCCCCGAGGGCGGAGCCTGAGGACTGGCCTGGGCATCGGAGGGCGTGGAGTGGACGTCACCGGAGGTGGGAGCGATGAGCCGGCCTGTGCACTTGCCTGGGGAGTGGGGTGGCTTCTGTCTGCCTCTGGTCAGCTGGCGGGCGTGTACGGAGGGGGACGCGGTGTGTCCCCTCCAGTGGCTGCGTAAATGGAAATCCCGTGCACACGTGTGCGATGCGGTCCCGTGGAGCTGGTGCCGTGCGGGCACGAGGTGGGTGGGCTCTGGGGAGGCCGCCGGGGCGGGAGCCGGGGCATCTGTCTTCGGGGTCCACGTTGGGTGTGCGTGGAGGTGAGCCTGGGCTCCAGCTGCTCGGGTTCTCAGAGTCTTGATTTTCTTGAGTTAATTTTAACTATTTGGGGGTAATTTGCTTTCCCTGGTTCCTCACTTCTCCCTCCTGCGCCAGCGGGCACCCAGCTCTGGGGACGGGTCGCTCTGCACAGCTCTCGGAGCCCCGGAGCCCGCGGGCCGCTCCCGGCGGGCGGGCCTGACGGCGTGTTCATGTCCCTCTGCAGAGCCTGGGCCTGGTGGACCGGAACAACGAGCCCCTCACCCACGCCATGTACAACCTGGCCTCCCTGCGCGAGCTGGGCGAGACCCAGCGCCGGCCGTGCACCATCCAGGTGCCCGAGCCCATCCTCCGCAAGATCGAGGCGTTCCTGAACCAGGTGAGGCCGCCCTGCCCCCTCCGGGCCCTCGCCTCCCCCACGGCGGCGGCGGCGGGGCCGGGGGCAGGGCCGGGGCGGGTGGGGAGGAAGGCGGCTCACCCTCTGCTCGCCCCCTGTGCCCAGTGCCCCGTGGACAACGCGTGGGCCTCCCCGGAGCTGCGGCTGCAGAGCGACGACATCCTGCCGCTGGGCAAGGACGCGGGGCCCCTGATGGACCCCATCACCGGCAAGCCCTACCTGCCGCTGTCGGAGGCGGAGGAGGCGCGGCTGAGCCAGAGCCTGCTGGAGCTGTGGCGGCGGCGTGGGCCCGTCTGGCAGGAGGCCCCGCCGCTGCCCGTGGACCCGCACCGGGACACCATCCTGGGCGCCATCGAGCAGCACCCGGTGGTGGTCATCTCGGGGGACACGGGCTGCGGCAAGACCACGCGCATCCCGCAGCTGCTGCTGGAGCGCTACGTGACGGAGGGCCGCGGCGCCCGCTGCAACGTGGTCATCACGCAGCCGCGCCGCATCTCGGCCGTGTCGGTGGCGCAGCGCGTCAGCCACGAACTGGGCCCCTCCCTGCGCCGCAGCGTGGGCTTCCAGGTGCGGCTGGAGAGCAAGCCGCCGGCGCGGGGCGGCGCGCTGCTCTTCTGCACCGTGGGCATCCTGCTGCGCAAGCTGCAGAGCAACCCCAGCCTGGAGGGCGTGAGCCACGTCATCGTGGACGAGGTGCACGAGCGCGACGTCAACACGGACTTCCTGCTCATCCTGCTCAAGGGCCTGCAGCGCCTCAGCCCCGGCCTGCGGCTCGTGCTCATGAGCGCCACCGGCGACAACGAGCGCTTCTCCCGCTACTTCGGTGGCTGCCCCGTCATCAAGGTGCCCGGCTTCATGTACCCCGTCAAGGAGCACTACCTGGAGGACATCCTGGCGCGGCTGGGCAGGCACCTGCACCCGCACCGGCGGCACCACGAGGTGAGGCCTGGCCCCGGTCTCCTCTGGGTGGGGGGGGGGCAGGTGCGGTGGCAGCTGCCTCAGCCTGACCCCTGGCCCCTGGCCCGGCCGGCTGCGGCCTGTCCTCCCCCAGTCTGAGGATGAGTGCGCGCTCGACCTGGACCTCGTGACCGATCTGGTTCTGCACATCGATGCCCGCGGGGAGCCAGGTGGGTGCCCCTCAGCCCTGTGCCCACTCGGCCCTGTGCCCGTGTGCAAGGAGCCGTGGCTCATGCCTGCTGGGCCCGTTACAGGTGGGATCCTCTGCTTCCTGCCCGGCTGGCAGGAGATCAAAGGGGTGCAGCAGCGCCTGCAGGAGGCCCTGGGCCTGCACGAGAGCAAGTACCTCATCCTGCCAGGTGAGCCGCTCTCGCCCCGCCGGGGACCGCCTGGCCCCTTTCTGAGCAGCCTGCCTCCCGTCTGCTGGCGAGGCCCCTTCCCCGAGCAGACAGGGCTGTGCGGGGTGTGCCCGTGACCGTGTGCTCGCTGCCCCCAGTGCACTCCAACATCCCCATGATGGACCAGAAGGCCATCTTCCAGCAGCCGCCCCCGGGCGTGCGCAAGATCGTCCTGGCCACCAACATCGCCGAGACCTCCATCACCATCAACGACATCGTGCACGTGGTGGACAGCGGGCTGCACAAGGAGGAGCGCTACGACTTGAAGACCAAGGTGCGCGCCTCCGGCCGCCAGCCCGGGGCTCCCAGTGCCCCGGCTCCTGCCCCCATCGGCCTCGCTCCTGCCGTGGGCCCCAGGGGCCACCCTGGGCGTCTCCGTGTTCCTGTTGGGGAGGGGCCGGGGAGAGTTGGCTGCTCACCTGCCCCTCCCCCAGGTGTCCTGCCTGGAGACGGTGTGGGTGTCGCGCGCCAACGTGATCCAGCGCCGGGGCCGGGCCGGCCGCTGCCAGTCCGGCTTCGCGTACCACCTGTTCCCGCGGAGCCGGCTGGAGAAGATGGTGCCGTTCCAGGTGCCGGAGATCCTGCGCACGCCCCTCGAGAACCTGGTGCTGCAGGCCAAGATCCACATGCCGGAGAAGACGGTGAGCGGCGGGGCGGGCGGGCGGGCGGGCGGCGCCGCGGGGCCTCGGGCCCGGCTCACGCGCGGCTCCTGCCCCAGGCGGTGGAGTTCCTCTCCAAGGCCGTGGACAGCCCCAACATCAAGGCAGTGGACGAGGCGGTGATCCTGCTCCAGGAGATCGGGGTGCTGGACCAGCGCGAGTACCTGACCACCCTGGGGCAGCGCCTGGCCCACATTTCCACGGACCCCCGGCTGGCCAAGGCCATCGTGCTGGCCGCCATCTTCCGGTGCCTGCACCCGCTGCTCGTGGTGGTCTCCTGCCTCACCCGGGACCCCTTCAGCAGCAGCCTGCAGAACCGCGCGGAGGTGGACAAGGTCAGGCCGCCCCCTCACCCCGGCTCCGCCCCGCCCCTCCCCAAGCGGCCTCCTGCAGCCCCTCCCTGTGCCCTGCCCCCAGGTGAAGGCGCTGCTGAGCCACGACAGCGGCAGCGACCACCTGGCCTTCGTGCGGGCGGTGGCGGGCTGGGAGGAGGTGCTGCGCTGGCAGGACCGCGGCTCCCGCGAGAACTACCTGGAGGAGAACCTGCTCTACGCGCCCAGCCTGCGCTTCATCCACGGTCAGCGCCGCCCACCTGCCCCTGCCCCCGCCCGGGCCCCTGTCCGCCGGCGCCTAGGGGCCCCAGTCACCCCATGTTGCCTCCCCAGGACTCATCAAGCAGTTCTCCGAGAACATCTACGAGGCTTTCCTGGTGGGCAAGCCCTCGGACTGCACCCTGGCCTCGGCCCAGTGCAACGAGTACAGCGAGGAGGAGGAGCTGGTGAAGGGCGTGCTGATGGCAGGCCTCTACCCCAACCTCATCCAGGTGCTGCCCGGGAGGGACTCCCGGCCCGCCTCCTTCCCCCCTCGTCTCCTCCCCCCCTCAGCTCCTGGCTGAGCCCACCCCGTCACCTGCAGGTGCGGCAGGGCAAGGTGACCCGGCAGGGCAAGTTCAAGCCCAACAGCGTCACATACAGGACCAAATCCGGCAACATCTTGCTGCACAAGTCGACCATTAACAGGTGGGGGCAGGGGAGGCGGGGCCCTCGGGGGCGGGGCGGGGGCAGGAGTGGCGACTCACCAGCTCTTCCCCCTCAGAGAGGCCACGCGGCTGCGGAGCCGATGGCTGACGTACTTCATGGCCGTCAAGTCCAACGGCAGCGTCTTTGTCCGGGACTCCTCCCAGGTGCACCCCCTGGCCGTGCTGCTCCTGACGGACGGGGACGTCCACGTCCGAGGTGGGTGCCACGGGCCTGGCGCCCTCTCAGCTGCGCTCGGGCTGCCCCCTCCCGCCCCCCCCCCGGCCTCACCCGCCCCCCTGTCCCTTCCTCCCCAGACGACGGGCGCCGGGCCACCATCTCGCTCAGCGACAGCGACCTGCTGCGGCTGGAGGGCGACTCGCGCACGGTGCGGCTGCTGCGGGACCTGCGCCGCGCCCTGGGCCGCATGGTGGAGCGGAGCCTGCGCAGCGAGCTGGCCGCGCTGCCCCCCGAGGTGCAGCAGGAGCACGGGCAGCTGCTGGCCCTGCTGGCCGAACTGCTGCGGGGGCCCTGCGGCAGCTTCGACGTGCGCAAGGCGGCCGACGACTGAGCCCAGGAGGGCTGTGTACAGAGGCAAATGTTTATTTAAAATAAAGTTCTATTTATCCCTCGTGAGCATCGCTGTCCGTGGGCGGGCACAGGCTGTGCCCCAGGCCTGAGGAGGCGCTAGAATCCACCCCGAGCGTGGCTGCCGGCTCGCCTCCGTCACAGCTGCTCCTGTTGTCCCCCGTGGTGGCCGGTCACAGCTGTCCCTGCCTCGCAGGGGGGGCAGCCAGTCCTTCCCGGTCCTCCCCCCCCCCCCCCCAGGCCGCGGTCAGCCTGGCTGACACCCGCGGGCAGCCGTGGCTCTGGGACCTGCGGCCTTGGGTTATGCAGCGGCCTGGCCACGCCCGGGCCTGCCCTAGGTCGTGGCCACAGCTCAGCCCACCCGTGAGACCAGTGACGCCACCCAGGAAGCACGAGGACAAGGGAGACACCAGGACACAGGAGACGGCTCGGGTGGGACATGAGCTTTATTTGCTCCCGAGATGGTTACAACAGTGGCGACACGGCACGGCCGAGCCCCAGCGTCGGCAATCCAGGACCGTCCCCCGGTGGCTGCAGAGCAGCGCCAGCTCAGGCCTCTGGTCCTGGCCCGTCTGACCTCCGCCCTTGGCTCCCGGGACCAGCGGGCTCACCTCCCCGTCCACAGCTAACGCAGTGGGAGGAGCCAGTCTTGTCAACCTGGGCACCCTCGTCCTGTTAGGTCCACGCGGACCCTCAGGCCGCATCACCCCTCCTGTGTCTCCAGCCCCCCCCCCCGCCTCCTCCCCCTCCTCGCGCCCCTTCCTGTGCTGACCGCCGTGCACAGCCAAGCATCCAGACGTCGAAGACCTGTGCTGCTTGGCATGTGCGTGGAAGCTGGAGGCGTGGGGACAAAGCCCCCACGGAAGGTGCTGCTGCAGAAGTGGGCAGACACCCGCCCCCATTCCATCAGCCCCCATGGTCCCAGCTCTAGGATGGCCAAGGGCAGGGGGGCGAGGTACCAAGTCCGGAGAAGCCATGTCACTACCCACAGGCAGGTTTAATCCTTTATTAGAAACCATGCAAACTTTAATACAAAAAATACAAGTGCAGCCAGAATCTTCGCGTCAGTGATTCCCGGGCTCTGCAGCCCGCCCGCTGGGACCGCAGGCTGGCCGCCACGCCCGCCTCTGCTCCCTCCTCGGGCTCCAGGGATGTGGGGCCTCAGTCTCATGCCTCTGTTTTTCAATCTCTGGACCTGATTCCCCAAATACCCATCCGCATCTGGGGGCCGAGGGTCAAGTGTCCCAGGCCTGCAGGCCCTCCCAGCATGACCACCTCCCTCCAGATCCCAGGAATGAGACCGACGTGCCAGCCCGGCCTCGGTTAGAGAAGCGAAGCGTCATCCATGCCAAACGCCAGAGCCACCCTCCACCTCACCAGCCACTCTGCTTCCTGCGCGACCCGCCCCTGCCCGCCCACACCGCCCGCCGGCCCCCGCTGCCAGGCCTCCTCCTGACCTGGGGTCAGATCACCCCTGCGGGTTCCTTTAAAAACACCTGCTCAGGACTTTCCTTCAGACATGACTTCAGCCTGCACAACCACTCCACCAGTTCTTAGTTACTTAAAAAGGGTAAAACAAGGGGAAAAAGTAGGCAGCAGCTAGAGGCGGGAGCGGTGGGGCAGGCAGCCTGGCCCGCACTGAGGGGGCAGCGCCAGGGCTGGCAGCCCCTGCGGCAGCATCAGTGTGGCAAAGGGAGGCAGTGGCTTAGCGAGCTCCAGGGGGCACTTGGGCTGGCGTCCATGTGGACACCCCTCTTCCCTCCGGCGGACCCAGCAAGGAGGGTGGGTGTGTCCATTTTTATTGGGTTTGGTCCAAAAACCCAAACAAAGAGGAGGGTGGAATCTGGTTCTTCCTATGAGACCCCAAGATCCCATCTGAGCCCAGCTCCCCCGGAGCCGTGATGCGAGGACGGCAGGGGCTGGGCCTGGGGCAGGGGCTGGAGGTGTGGGCACTGCTGCTGCCCTAGGCAAGCGGGGTGAGGGGGGCCAAGAGGCTGCCCGGCACCCAAGTAGCCAGGTCTAGTGGGCAGCCCGGGGCAGGGAGCCAAGGGCCCGGGTGCCTGAGTTGGGGCCACCGAGGAAGTGGGGGGGGCGAGAGACAATGTCAGCCCCATGGTCGGTGCGGGCCTTGGCGTTTGCCCGGAACGTCAGCCTGTAGGTCTCAATCTGCAGGGACACGGGAGGCGGGACGGGAGAGGGAACGAGGGAGACAAGAGGGCGACAGAGGGACGGAGACGAGACCAGAATGCAGCGTTAGATGCCTGGAAGATAAAAGGTCGCTGCGTTAAGACTGGGGCCACGCTCGGCAGCACAGAGGCTGTCTATGCAGCCAGCGGCGGGCCCCGGCTGGCCCAGGCCACGCCCACCACTTACTTGTCTCCTGGATCTGGCAGTCCAAGGTCTGCGCCTCCCTTTGGTCACCACCCCCTGCCAGGGCGGTGTGGCCACTGAGGCCATTGGCTGGAGTGGGGGCGCCAGCTTCGGGCGTGGCCTCGGGCACAGCCGGCTCTGCCCCCTCGGGGGGGCCCGGGCTCGGAGGGGCCTCGCTGCCGCCACCCTCAGTCTACAATGAAACAGTGGACAGTGGGGGGTCAGTCCGAGAGGGAGTGGGATGGCGTGACGGCAGGACTCACACACACAGTTCCCCCTCCGCGGGCCCTGACCCTCTGATTTCAGAGACGCTAGGCCAGGGCCCCCCTTTCACACACCCACAGGGCTCCCGGCGGGGGGCGCAGAGGCAGGGCAGAGCAGGGGCCTCCGCAGCTCAGGGAGCTCTGCTCCAAGCTGCACCCAACGGCAGCCGTGACAGCAGGTCGGCAGCCGCCCAGCCGGTCAGAGAAAGGGACACATGATAACGACGGACCACGGGACGTGGGTCAGAAGGCAGTGCCAACCACGAGGCCTCGGGCAAGTAACTGGACCAGCTAGCGCCCCTGCTGGTGGGTCTGGACGCCCAGGAGGGCGGGACACAGGGTGGGCGGGGCCCAGTGCAGGCCCTTGTGTGCGCGCATGTGCATGTGAGTGTATGCATGTGTGTGCGTGTATGTGTGTGTGCGAGGGGGAGGGGGGCAGGTCACAGCAGCTGCTGGGTCCCTCTCCTCGACTCCTTTCGGGCGAGAAGCTGGAGGTGACGCCCTCTACCCACGGACAACATGGAGGGAAAGACAGACAGCCTCTGGGCACAGGAGGGTCTTACAGGACAGTGGAGGGAGGGAGGGAGGGAAGGAGGGAGGGAGGGAGGATGGAGGAGGGGCAGGGGGAGAGGCCCAGCCAGGCCAGCGGGGTCGCTCTGCAGGGAGCGAGTGCTCAGCACCCGGTCCCTCCAGAGCCAGGCCAGGCCTGCTGTGGGCGGGAGCTGTGCACTCCTGCTCCCGCTGAGTGCCTGGCTAGGCCCGATCCCTCTGGCACGTGGCTGAAGAGCCTAAGGCGGGCGGCCATGGCCCAGGACAAGGTCTGTCCCGCTGGGTCTCACTCCCCGCCTCACCCAGAGCTGATGTGGACGATGGGACAGCACAGTGTGGGGAGACAGATGGGACTCCTGAAGAGACTGAGAGGCGGCGACAGGCCTACCCGCTGGGACCCAGACTCCCCTGCAGCCCCTCCCGCTCCGCCCCCCAAGGACCCGCTCACTACCTTCACGGCCCCGCCCGCAGGCAGGTGGCCCACGTTGTCCAGGGACCCCACCTTGGCCTGGGCCTTCTCCTTGAAGTTCAGCTTCTGGCTTTCAATCTTGACATCCCCTCCGCCTGGAACCAGAGGGCAGGTTACAAGGGGCAGAGGCAGATGCGCGGTCAGGCGGCAGTCCTCGCAGGACCGCGGCACAGCTGCTGGCGGGCGGGCGCGGGCGGGCGGGCGGGCGGCCTCCCCTCTGCATGAACACCCGCCCCCAGGGACAGCGCGGCCCGCAGCGGCCGGCACCGAGCAGGGAAGCGACTGGTCCTAAGTCACCGCCAACAGTGCCTGACAGCCAGGATGGCAAGGTGGGCGGGCCCAGCGGCTCACCGTCTCACTGTAGTGATAAGAGGCGGCACAGGCCTGGGCCTGGGAGCGGGGGAGGCCGGGGCGGGGGCAGGCAGGGTCAGGGTCTGGAAGCCTAGAAGGGTGGCTTTCCTTCAAGCCGCCTCCTCTCAGCTCTCCGTCACACACTGACCCCTGGTGCTCGCCACACGGCCAGGGGCCTCCACACGGAGCCGCCTCCCGCACAGCTGACCTCCAGCCCGTGGCCCCGGCGGAGGTCCACAGGGGGCTCCGGGTGGAAGGGGGAGGAAGAGCTGTTGGGACCCTCCCGGCTCCCGCTCCCTGAAGGACAGGGCCGCTGTGCAGGGGCAGACAGCGGGTGAGAGCCCGCGGGCCAAGCACCAGGGCAGGGAGAGACGCTCACCGGGCTTGTGCTTGATGTTGGCCTTGGACCCACACTTGGAGGAGACCTTGGAGATGTCCACCTTCTTGCTCTGAATCTGAACCTGAGAAGAAAGTGACAAAAACCAACACAGCCTCAGAGGGAGGAGGTGCTGGCAAGGCCAAGGCCAAGGCCAAGGCCAAGGCCAAGGCCACCCTCCCTTTACAGCCCCGGCATCCAAGTTCAATGCTTTCTGCCCTCTGTGAGCTCCGATCTCAGTGTGTTCAAGGTCAGGGTCACCCAGGAGTGCTTGAACAAGCCCTTGATCCATCCTGGCCCTCGTGTAGCCAGACCAAACTGCTTCCACGCGCATCACCGCCCCCTCCATGCAACCGCCAGACACCTCCCTCCCTTTTCTGGATCCCACTCTCCTGACACCCCAGCCCAGAGTCAACTACAGCTCCGTTCCATCTGTCTCCTTCCAGTTCTTTCCAGTACATCCCCCACCTATCAGTCATCTATCACCTTTCTATCAATCATCTATCATCGATACACGCATTAGGTAAGGCGGCCAACAGGCTCTCGTTGACCCTGCCGTGCGGGAGCCTGGCAGACAGCCTGGCACCGGGCCACAGGCATGTTTTCAATTAGGACGCAGAGCCTGGCTCTCCACAGCCCTCCCCCGGCAGGGCCCTCAGAGCTGCCAGCACAGCCTCCGCCTCCTGGGGCTGTCACCACAGCGCCAGCACCGGCCGCCAGGCCTCGTCCTCCTTCTGTGTCAGGAGCCAGGGTCTCCACCGTGTGCCCAGGGGACAGAGTTCCCACCCACAGCCCGGCCTGGCACGGAGGCCAGCAGCTCCCCACCAGCAGCCGGTCTGAGCCGCAGGCCTGCACTTCCTAAAGCCTATGACGCGCTTTCCTCTGAGCGGAGAGGCCTCCCGAAGCTCCGAGACCCCCAGGAGCCGTCTCCTCCAGCTGCCCAAGGCCACAGCGCACAGAAACGGATCGGGAAGCATTGACGAGTCCTCGCCGAGGCGCCTCTGCCCTGAAGGCCTGCCCCGCACTGAGGCCGCCTCCCCTCCCCACGGCTCCAGCACCAGTTCACAGAGCACCAGAGCCACAGCCACTGCCTCCCCTGCCAAAATGGCTGCTCCTTGGCAGGATCCGGGAAGGTCCTCTTTCCGCCAGAGACGTGGCGGTGCTGACAAGGAGCTGATGGCGCACGTCCCTGCACCGCCTGCAAGGCAGGAGCTCCCCGAAGTGGGGTGTGTCCTCGAACCCCCCACTTCCTGACCGCGTGCCTCGTTCCCAGAGCAGCGGGTGAGGACGCTCACGTGGACACGTCCCAGCAGCAGCGACAGGAGCCTGCACCGTGGCTCAGGGCTCCGTGTGGGGCACCGACACGACCTGGGAGAGGGTGACCGCGGTTGTGGGTTTGACTCCCACTCAAGGGCACAGACCTGGGTTCCAGGTTCGATCCATAGCCCCAGGCAGGGCATGTGTGGGAGGCCACCAATCAACGTCTCTCTCTCTCTTCCCTCTCTCCCTCCTTTCCACCCACTCTCCCTAAAGCTCGACGGAAATATCCTCAGTGAGGATCAACAACAGCGGTGAGAACAGGGAAGCCTGCGTCAATCTCAAGACAAAGGAGAAAGGAACATGTTAAATAAGGTGACAGCCAACAGAACAGACTCCAGGACCGCACAGCCCCGAGCGGCTGCCCCGAGCGGCTGCCCCGAGCGGCGGGGCCACGGGAGGGAGGCACGGCAGGAAGCCTGAGCGAGAGGGCACATCCACATCATCCCAGCTCAGGACCCGACTGCATCCCGATTCAACATGCAGACCCGCCCCGGGCTGTGGCCTGCTGCCTGCACACGCGTGCACTGAGGACTGCTCGCCGTGCAGACTGCAGACGGACTGTGGCTCGCAAACGTGGAGACTGCCACAAACCAAGGAGCTGGCCAGGCACAGCCCCCCGTCACTGTCACTCTGGCCAACATGGGAAATCTAGACGAGGGTCTGAAGGCTCCACTGCCTCCGAGCTGGCCCTCCCGGAGCGGAGGCCCACAGCCGCGCCCCTCCCCCCCCCCACGCGCAGCTTCAGGGCGCCAGGCGCTGCTCCCACGGTCCAGGCTGTGCTTCTCATGGTCAAAGGCGGGCCCCCAGTGAACCCTGACAGCCCCAGGGCCCCAGTGGAGCCCCAAGCTGTGCTCTCACACAGCCAAGTCCCAGCCACGGGCCTGCCAGCAGGTCCAGGCACAGTCCTCAGGAGGGTGAAACGGAGTCAAAACTGCCGCCAAGTCTGAAGGTGGGATCACCCACAAAAGTAGCTCTAAGTTCCGTCCCTGTTCCCGACTCTGCCCCGGGGGTGTCTGTGGGGGTGGGGGTGTCTATGGGGGTGTGGGTGTCTGTGGGGGTGTCTGTGGGAGTGTGGGTGTCTGTGGGAGTGTCTGTGGGGGTCTGGGTGTCTGTGGGGGTGTCAGTGGGGGTGTGGGTGTCTGTGGGAGGTGTCTGAGGGGGTGTGGGTGTCTGTTGGGGCGTGGGTGTCTGTGGAGGCGTGGGTGTCTGTGGGGGTGTGGGTGTCTGTGAAGGTGTCAGTGGGGGTGTGGGTGTCTGGGGGTGTGGGTATCTGTGGGAGGTGTCTGTGGGGGCGTGGGTGTCTGTGAGAGTGCGGGTGTCTGTGAAGGTGTCTGTGGGGGTGTGGGTGTCTGTGGGAGGTGTCTGTGGAGGCGTGGGTGTCTGTGGGGGTGTGGGTGTCTGTGAAGGTGTCAGTGGGGGTGTGGGTGTCTGTGGGGGTGTCTGTGGGGGTGGGGGTGTCTGTGAAGGTGTCAGTGGGAGTGTGGGTGTCTGTGGGAGGTGTCTGTGGGGGTGTGGGTGTCTGTGGGAGCTGTCTGGGGTAGTGGAGCGTAACCCTGCTCCCAGCCTGCCCCCAGTGGGAACTGGGGCACCTCTCCGAGCCACATGCCCATCTGCAGGCTCCACGAGGGGCTGGCGGAGGGCGAGAGCACGAGTCCGGCGCTCATGGCCCGCAAACAGCTCTCGGGCAGGACCCATGCCCTGCTGTTCCCAGGAGCCCAGACCAAGGTGCTTTACACAGGACGTCCCCCAGGAAGGCCTGCTGAGGCCACAGCAGGCGGCAGGTGACGCCTATGTTCAGAGCGCTCACACCGCACACACACAGCGCATGTGTCACACATACACCCAGTTCCCCCGAGACCTTGCTCGTCCTGTTTCCATCAGGCCCGAGGCTGAGAGGAAAAGTGAGATCCAGGCCTTTGAGTGTTGCCCACAGCCCTGGCTGGTGTGGCTCAGTGGATAGAGGGTCATCCTGCGAACTGAAGGAACGCAGGTTCGATTCCAGTCAAGTGCACGTGCCCGGATTACAGGCTCAATCCCCAGTAGAGGGCGTGCAGGAAGCAGCTGATCAATGATTCTCTCTCATCATTGATGTTTCTACCTTTCCCTTCCTCCCTTCCTCTCGGAAATCAGTAAAATATGCTAGTATTTAAAAAGGAGAAAAATAAAAGCAAGTGTCGCCCACTTCAGCTGACCCCACACCAAGCTGGGACAGAGGCAGAGCTCCTGCCCACAGGGAGGAACACGGGGAGGCGGTGTGGAAGGGTGAACAGGGGGCTGTGGGGCAGGAGGGGGCGCAGTCCGGCTGCGTTCCTCCGCCAGACCCGCCCTGAGGGCGCTTGCAGTCACCGCAGGGGCTGGGGCACGGGGCCTGGACAGCACTGGGGGAGCGGGCAGGACTGAGTCCAGCGGGACGGCTCTCCAGGGCGGGACAGAGCCGGGGGAGGAGCAGGAAGGGCGTGAGGTCTCCAGCCCCGCCGGCCCGGCCCGCTCCGTCCCGCACCAGCGCTGCCTCAGGGACACATGGCAAACGCACACGGCACTCTTCCACACGGACCAACAGCCTCCCCGTCCCCGCAGCACAGGGCTGGGCGGGCACGCAGGAGCAGCCTGACAGGCTGTCTGGACGGGGCAGGGAGAGGGGCAGGGCGAGGAGGAAAGGACCAGGGAAGGAATGAACGGGGACGGAGCAGGAAGGAGTTGGTCCGGAGACGAGGAGAGGGGAGGCGGAGGAGCTGTGTGCGGACTCCCTGCCCTACTAGGACGAGGAGGCCAGGAGGACCTGCACCGCCCAGGCTCCCGGAGGGCAGGCCCCCGGGAGCGGCCCCTTCTGGGAGCAGCCAGGCGCCCACGGGGCTGACATGCGGAGGCAGTGGCGCCCGTGGCACAGGGTGTGGCTCCTCCGTGCCCAGCGGCGAGGACCAGGGCCGGCCGGTACTTACGTTGCCGCCTCCAGGGACATGCTTAATATTGTCCTTGGAGCCGCACTTGGACTGAACATGGCTGTAGCTCAGTTTTTTGGAGACTATCTGGACCTGGAGTGTCAGAACAGAGAAAACAACACAGAGGGGAGGGCTGGTTACTGACAGGCGGCAGGGAGGCCACACGGGACCACGGGACCCGAGAGGGGTTAGAACTCCGCTCCCACCTCCAGCAGAACCGCGTGGGAAGCAGAGGGAGGAGCCTGAGGAGGAAACGTGAGAAGGACAGTCCGCGAGGACAGAGCAGATGTTTACAAAGTGCCACCTGGCGCTACCGCTGCTCGGCCACTGCCTGCTCCCCGAGATCTCAGCGCAGCATCCTGGCTCATCCCGGCCCGGCCCGCCCCAGGGAGTGAGAGGCCTGCCGCTGGGAGCAGCAGGGGCAGTGGGCTCACTGGCACAGTCCTGGACACAAGGGGCGTGGCCCACAGCCAGCAGCTTCCTTGGAAGCCCGGGTCGTGGAGGGTTCAGTGGGGACGGGGAGGCCTCCAGGCGCCCAGTCCTGTGGCCGCACACGGCCCTGCACCGAGCACGAGCGGCTCCGAGGCCTTCTCAAGGAGCAGCGCCAGCTTCCTCCTCCCTCCCTCCCTCCATTTCTCCCTTCCTCCCTCCTCCCCCCTCCCTCCCTCTCTCCCTCCCTCCATTCCTCCCTTCCTCCCCCCTCCCTCCTCCCTCCCTCTCTTCCTCCCTCCCTCCATTCCTCCCTTCCTCCCCCCTCCCTCCCTCTCTCCCTCCTTTCTTCCCTCCCTCCCTCCCTCCCTAGCTTCCTTCCTTCCTTCCTCCCTCCCTCCATTCTTAGCTCCCTCCCTCCATTCCTAGCTTCCTCCCTTCCTAGCTTCCTCCCTCCCTCCCTCCCTCCTTAGCTTCCTTCCTCCTTCCTTTCTTCTTTCATTCCTCCCTCCCTTCTTAGCTTCCTTCCTCCCTTCCTAGTTTCCTTCCTCCTCCCTCCCTCCCTTCCTTCCTCCCTTCCTAGGTTCCTTCCTCCTCTCTTCCTTCCTTCCTCCCTCCCTCCCTCCTTCCTTCCTTCCTTTCCCTTCTGAGCTCTTTGCGGATAACACAGCTCCCTGGAGCAGAGAAATCCAAGCTGACAAACTCCACCCCAACGCCTGGGCATTGCTGGCTTCTTCGCAAACACTTCCCAGGAAAACCCTGCCTGCACCCAGGCCCGGGGTCACTCAGAAGCCACGGTGCACCTTCCTCTCCGCCTGACGGACAGTCCTCAGGCGGAGACCATCCTGGCTCTCAGAGGCTGAGCCTTTGGCCAGAGGCCACCCAGCTGCACAGCTAGAGGCTCCCACAGCAGGCAGCAGCCTCTGCCCTCCAGCTGGTGCGTGCCGTGCTGGGTGGGCTTCCGCTCTAAGGGGCACCCTAACTTTCTGCTGAGACGTGACGTGGGGGGTCAGGACAAACCAAGCCCTGCCATCCCCAGCAGCGTTGTGAGAGGGGCCTTCTAGTTCGGCTTAAGCACAGGGTCCCTGGGACTCCGGTGCCAGAAGATGGCAGTGCCCTGCCCTCCTGAGTGTGAGTGTGAGTGTGAGTGCGAGTGCGCGCGGTAACAGTGGGATGTAGGTCAAGGTCAGAGTGAAGGAAGTGGTTGAAAGCTGCAGACCCAGCTGAACATTTAGGCCCCAAAGCACTAACGAATCCGTTACTCAGGGTTGGTGAGAAAGACGAGCGGCACCGGGAAAGCGGAGCTGAAGGACAGGAGGAGCAGGAGGCGTGCTGTGCGTCGGCCTGCAAGAGGCAGGCCCGGACACTCACTTTGCCCGCAGGTGCCCTCTGTGCACTCACGCCGGGGCCAGCAGGCTTAGTGGCCGAGTGAGGGTCAGGCTTTCGAGCTGCAGCTGCTGCCTCTGCTCTCTCCTCTACTTTGGCCTAGACGGAGATAAAGGAAGGGCACATTTCAAACAAGGACAGGAGCCCAGGTGCCAGAACGAAAGAAATCCAGGCCAGACAGCGCAGGTGGCCCTTGCTCCTGGGAAAAACACCCATTTCCCAGGGGAGACCGGCCAGAGGGAGGAGCTGCAGACAAAGCAGCAGCGAGGAGAGCAGCGCATCAGAGACCTGGCAGGCAGGCGGGCCCCGAGCCGCTCCGCGCTGAGCGTGGCCGCGGCTACCCTTTCCAACACGAAGTCCTCCACTCCAACGTTCTATCTGCCCCAAGCCCGTGCTCACAGCGAGCCACTCCTGGGAGCGCCACGCCCCTCGGGTGTGTGGGACAGAAAGCGGAACCGCCAGAGCGAGCCCTCAGCTGCCCCCACGGCTGCACGCGAGAGCCTAAGGGGCGTGTAGGGGGGGGGCCCAGAGCCCGGCCCGAGGCCCTCACCCCTTGGCGAGGGTCTCCCACCGCAGCAGGACCCTGCCTCCCCGGGCGGGCGGCGCGGAGGGCTGGGGGATGTGGACGACAAGGCTGCGCCAGGGACCTGGCAGTGGACTCCTGCCTCCGCCACCTTCGTTGCTAACAGTGAACAAGTGACTCCAGGACGGACGCAAACAGAAAGGCCTGCGGGCGGGTCCTTCGCGTGGGGGGCCACGGCCACCAGGACACCCTCCTCCTCCATAGCCGCTCCCACCGCCCCCCGTGCAGGGGAGACCCAGGACCAGCCAGCAGTGCCCCCCTCCCTGCAGTCCGGCGTCTCCTCTGGTCACGTCGTAAAGAACCTCTTGTCGCCACGTGAACTGAGAGCCTAACCCACACCCCGAGCAGAGCCTGAGGCATGGGAGCGAAGGCAGCGCTCAGCCCACCTCCCAGTCCACCCCTCCAGTGCCCGGGCTGCGGTGAGGACATGCGGGGACGGCGTGACGCGGTGGGAAAGAAGCCAGTCCAAGCGAGGACCCGGCCCCCGGACCCACCCGGCCTCCTCCGGGCTGATGCTTCATGTTCTCCGTGGAGCCGACCTTGGCGCGGACGTTCTTCAGATCAGGGATGGATGCGCCGGCCGCCGGGCGGCTCAGCCTGGGGGCCGACGAGCTGGGCCTGGCTGACGTGGGCTTCTTGTCGGCGGCAAGAGTCCCAGAGGGCCGGGGAGACACGGGCGTGGGCCTGACACGACCGGGAGCCGAGCCTGCCGGGGAGGCCGCCCCGGGGCCAGCGGCGATCCTCTTCGAGGTGCTGCTGGAGCTGCTCTTGGCGCGACTCAGGTCAGCTGGAAGGGGGAGAGGGGGCTCAGGGAGAGCCTGCGGAGCCGGGGAGCCACAGGCCTGGGCTGAAGTTCGGGCCCCACCGTGTGGGGGGCGTTACCTGGCGCAGACTTTGTCACCATCTTCTTGACGTCTGCAGACTTGCCCTCAGTCTTGGTGCCTGCACAAACATGCCTGCTCAGTACGCCTTAGCAAACGGACCTGCTGAATGGCACATTCAGCACTGGGACTCACTCATTCGTTCATTCATTCATTCCCTCAGCAGTGCCTGGGTGTCCGCCGAGCCAGGGGCTCAGGTGGCCTCGGGGACAGCCATGCATTAGACTACGTGAAGCCACGCCTGCTGCAGGGCACAAGGGTGCATCCTGTCTCCTGTTTCCCAGGCTTGCCACCGCCTTCCACATGCCTCAGGAAGAGGCAGCCAGCATGCGCCTAAGGAGTCAGGAGGCCCGTGACGCCCTGTGCTGGTGCCATGGACACACTGGGAAAGGAACCACGAGTCTCCCTAAGTCAGGACAGTCCTCTTCACTCACGGTTTCCTGAAGACACGTGCCTGCCACCCTCCCCGGGGACCACGGCTGCCACAGACCCGCTCTCCTCCCCACCGTCCCCCGGGAAGGGGTGGCCATACTCACCGGCGGGCCTCCTGGGCAGGGGCACGGGGGCGCTCCTGCTGCTCGGCCCAGTTGAGGCCACAGAGGCGGCTGCGGGGGCCTTTGGAGCCGCCTGGGTGCTCCTGGAGCCGGGCCTGGAGGCCGAGGCCGAGGTGGGCTTGGACGGTGTGGCCTTCTTCTCGGGAGCCTTTGCCTCTGCAACAGGCTGACAGCAGGAAAGGGGGAGTGAGAGCCGCACGTGGGCAGCAGCCCAGCGAGTGCTGGTGAAGGGCACTCCCAGACGCACAGCCCGAGCGCAGGGCCCGGGGGAGTCACTGACAGGCCGCACGGGGCAGGGCCCGGGGGAGTCACTGACAGGCCGCACCGCGGGGCAGGGCCCGGGCTGGAGTCACTGACAGGCTGCACCGGGGCAGGGCCTGGGCCGGAATCACTGACAGGCCGCACCGGGGCAGGGCCCGGGCTCCAGGGAGTAGAGACACGGCCAGAGGGTGGGACCTCAGGAACAGTTCCAGCCAACCGCCTGCTGAGAATGAATGGCCCTCCCCAACGGGTGCCTCAGGCCTGACTGCGTGAAGCACTGATGTGCTTGGTGGACTAAATACTTGGCCAACAGTGAGCAGATCATAAACAACCAAAACTTTACACACATCTAGTCAAAAAGGAGGACCATGTGACACTTCCAACAGGGAAGGCAGGAAGAAAGACGTTCAGTCACTCCCCCTTCTTCTGGCTTAGCCACTCCTGTGGGAGCTGAGCGGGCCAGGCTGCAGCGGGAGGACCCAGGCCCAGGCTGCCCCCAGCTCAGTGCTCTGGGCAATCGCCGAGTCCCTCTGGGCCCAGTCCTGTCTGCACACAGGCCGGGCACAGGCCGGAGAGCTCAGAGAACAGGTGACGGCGGGACAGAGGGTGGGGTCGGAAGCCCAGCCACAGACCCAGTGGCCTGGGCATTGAGCTCCAGAGAGCTCCCTCTTCCCTCCTGTTCTTAGGCAGCTTCCCACAAAGCCAGAACCGCAGCCAGCGGGGTGAGTGAGGACCACAGCGTCCCGCTGACGCTTGATCCTAGAGGACTTCCAGTTTCCTGGCCAGGATCTAACCTGGGTTACACTTCCCGGCTCCGCCAGTTTTCCTCACAAGGTCGGGGTCAGACACTCGACACTGACCGGAGCCTGTTTCCCAGGGTGACCTTAAAGACGCCAAGCTGATGTCCAGCCTTCCCCCACAAACTGAGCTGTGGAACTCTGTGAGGCCAATGCTTTCTGGGCAATAACGTGAGGGTGAGCTGGCGCGGCCCAGGGCGAGGTGGCCTGGAGCCAGAGCATAGGAAGCTGCCAGTGCTGCACCCTCGGGCCCAGCGGGAGAACTGAGCACAGGGGAGGGCCGAGTCCCTCCGCAGGATGAGGGACGGGAGGACAGAGGGAACCGCTGGGGATAAGCTGCGGGAATCACAGCAAACATGGAACCTGGCAGCTCGTGGAGGAGGGGGACCTGGTGACAGCGGGGAGCAGCGGGGAGGAAGGGGAGCGGGCGCAGGAGGATCCCAGCACAGGCAGAGCTGCCTCAGTCAGGCAGGGAAGTACGAAGCACGGAGGCCTGCCTCAGGGCCCCCAGCAGACTGTCCAGCCCCTTCCCCTGGCCTCCCAGCCCCACTGGCTGACTGCACGCGGGCAGCAGCGGGGAACGCCTCCAGCCTGGCCCGCCCGGGAGCTGCCCTGCGCAAGCTCAGGCGCCACTTACCTTGGGCCTGGCGTCCTTGGCAGGCGAGGCAGACAGCCTGGCGGTGGTGGCCGCAGGGCGTTTGGGCGGGGCAGCGGGCCCCGAGCCCGAGGCGGGGCTCATGGGCTTTTTGGCCAGCCCACCCACGGTGGCGGGCACTGGTTGCTTAGGGAGAGAAGTGGGCTGAGTTTTGGCTTTCGGTGTCGAAGTCTTTGCAGGATGAGTTGTGGCCGAAGGCTTTAAGTTGATTTGTTGGTGTGGTTTTTTTTGTTGTTTTTTTTTTAATAGGCCAACATCAAACACATAGACAAGAACAAAAACAAAATGTAAAAAAAAAAAGTATAAATGGCACAATTCAAAGCAAAATGATAAGCAAGGAGGAGAGATGCAATGAAAATGAGCATTCCTTTTTTCTGAGTTCAGTCAATAGCAGAGAGGCACCAGGACGGAGAGGAATGGGGACTGTTTCTCACTGAGGTGCCACCAACTCCAGCAGCTTGCCACCTAAGCTTTAAGTTTCGTGCAGCCCTAACACCAACTAACTTCCGGTGGCTGTGACAATTCTATGGAAAGTGGCCAGCAGGAGATGCGGTTACCATACCCTGCACCCCGGGGCATTCCGCTTCCTGTCAAACACCACACGAACGTGTGCATTTGGAACTTTGCGATTAGTACCAATTCATTTCTGAAGCCATGCCTCACCTTAAAAATTTGTGTTCCCTTTCATGAATGCAGATTTAGAATCTATTTCTTTTCTTTTTTTGGTTAAGACTCACCCAAGGATATTTTTCCATTGATTTTTAGAGAGAGTGAAAGGGAGGTGAGAGATACAGAGAGAAATATCGATGTGAGTGAGAGAGACACATCAATTGGCTGCCTCCTGCATGCACCCTGACCAGCGCTGGGGTCAAGCCTGCAACCAAGGTATGTGCCTTTGACCGGAATCAAACCTGGGACCCTACAGTCCGTGGGCCGACTCTATCCACTGAGGCAAACCGGCTGGGGCTAGACCATTGGAAAGTGTTCTGTAATTCCTTTTGCTGCTGTTGAGAAGCAGAAACAACCTCTGCAGAACATTTCTACAGATACAGGATAACAGGGTCAAAGCAGCGATGTGAAGGTCTGAGGCCATTAGGTAAAATGGGGATATTACCATAATATGAAATACATCCAAATTTGAGAAAAGACTAACAACAACTCAGAAAAAAGAAACTTCACTCACGACCCAAGCAAGACTAGCTGGAGGCCCATCACCAGAGCGACAGCGGTAAGAGGTGACCCACCATTCTGGCCACTACCTTGGCTTTCTTCTCGGGGCTGGGCGGGAGCTCCTTGTTTGGAGGGGCCGTGATGTCATTTCCGGTCGTGCTCGCAGCGGCTGGTCCTTCTGGCCGGGGTACTCCTAGGGGAGGAAGCTACGCTAAGCAAACGGCTTCCACACCCATTGCAATAAGGCGCGTCTCAGCAGACACAGCGAACAGCGCTTTGCTCTGAGCGCCCGCAGGCTGAGGCTGAAATGGGGACCAGGCTCCCACGCTCCCTCACGGGGCTGGGGGCTCAGATTCCAGAGATCCGGCCAGCCTGTCCCCGGGGAGGCAACCCAAGTGGGGTTTGCACAGGTGATCAAGGGAGGAAATGGCCTTCCAGTCCGGCTTCCCTCCCCAGAGACAGACAGGCAAAGGGTTCTGTTGCCCAACCGCCAATCCCAGCGCGCACAGGGAGCCTCCCCTCATGGGGTGTCTGCGGATAAAGGGCACAGATGGGCTGCCTGCCAGGAGATCACGCATGGCTCCTCTTCCTTCCTCTCCCTGTGAAGCACACTGTGCAGGACGTGAGCTCAGCGCGATCTCATTCCGGCAGTGACCCTGTTTCCCAGCACGGCAGGGACCCAGGAAACCGGACCCGCCGAAACAAAGCCTCCCGCCAGCGCTGCCAGCAGCACCGCTGCGGCCCCTCCAGACTCCACCCCCCAGCACTGAACGCCACCGCACTCGGCCTGGACTAGGGGCACCTTTCTGACTCACAGCGTTCAGAAGCCACAAAAGTAACTTAGACCACAGCAAAATAAAACCCTCAGAGGCCAAAATAACAAAAAGTCAAAAAGCAGTGATAAACAGGGAAAAACACACCAAGTGAATTTCACATCAAAGACAAAGAAATTATTATGTAAATCACTCCTATAAATCAGCAACTCCTATAAAGACCAACAGCCAGTAGAAAAGTGCCAAAGTACGAACAGTTATATAAATACAAATCCAGTCTGAAAGAAATTAGGTCCAGTCTTTAAGAAAAGCGAAAATCAAAACTACCCAGATATGCTACTTCTAACCTAACATATTGTCAAAAGTCCTGAAATTTGAAAGTAACCGTGTGGACAACATGAGGATATACACGCTGGCATGTGTACGAAATGGAACGCAGGGCATTCTCGCAGTATCTCTGAAATGACAAGCCAGGTCAGTTCAAATCCAGAAACCCAACTTCCCAAAGCCTACACCTCAGGGACGCAGCCATACACCTGCACAACAGCCAGCATCACGGTCTGCTGTCCATCCTCACCCCAGGACATTTCCCACTGCTTGGAGAGAGAGAGGTAGGGCAGAGAGACAGAGGGAGAGAGAGACATCGATTGGTTACCTCTGACCAGGGCCAGGGGTTGAGCCGGTGACCAAGGTACATGCCCTAGATTGGAACTGAACCTGGGACCTTTCAGACCACAGGCCAACGTCCTATCCACTGAGCCACACCGGCCAGGGCCAAGATCGTGGTCTTTTATCAGAGCACTGTTATTAAAAGCAAAGACCTGAAATAATCCAGACATATATTAATAAGAAACTGATTATATCAATGTAAACTCAGAACAATCTCTAAGCGAAAAAAGGAAGGAAGAAAAAGGCCAGGCACAGAACAGTATGTGTAACATGAACCATTTGTCTAGAGAAGAACAGGAAAAAATACATTCCTATTACAGTACACCTATATGTGATTTTTAAATCTTTGGGTGGGCCCAGCCAGTGTGGCTTAGTGTCAGCCTAGGCACCAGGAGGTCACGGTTCGATTCCCAGTCAAGGCACAGGCCTGCGTTGTGGGCTCCATTCCCAATGTGGGGCCTGCAAGGAAGAGCCAATCAGTGATGTTTCTCTCCCTCTCCCATCCTCTCTGAAGTCAATAGATACATCGAAGGAAGAAAACAGCAGCGCCATGCCAGGCGGGCAGCATTGCCTTCGCGGGGCAGAGCTGGTGTCTGCCCAGTGCGCCATCTGCCCGCAGCCCTGACCTCTGGGCACCCCCAGGGCCGGGATCTTCAGGGACAGCACCACCTCCTGCAGGCCTCGCTGCCGAGCCATGACCGTGCAGCCCCTCGACCTGCACGGCGAACGCCCCAGCCAAGAGCACGTGCTTCTGCCACGCCCCGCATCCTCTGCCAACTGTTAGCAACCACCACCTCTACCCCCCAAGCTAAAGTGTGAAACAGAACTCGTTAACTGCTCCTCTGTTGGACCTTCTCATTACTACCTGCGGGGAAACCCAGGGTTCAAAACACCTCTCTCTCTCCCTCTCTCTCACACACACACACACACACACACACACACACACCCCGACCTCTCCCCCCCCCCCCACACACACACACACGGACCTCTCTCTCTCCCCCTCACACACACACACACACACACGGACCTCTCTCTCTCTCCCCCTCACACACACACACACACACACACACACACACACACACGGACCTCTCCCACACACACACACACACACGGACCTCTCTCTCTCACACACACACGCACACGAAGACCTCTCTCTCTCCCTCACACACACGCGCACACACACACACACACACACACACACACACACACACACGGACCTCTCCCCCCACACACACACACACACGGACCTCTCTCTCTCACACACACACGCAGACCTCTCTCTCTCTCTCTCTCTCTCTCTCTCTCTCTCTCTCTCTCTCTCTCTCACATGCACGCAGGAGCACGCGCCTTACACAGCACCCAGGGTTCCAGTCCAGCTGGCCCAGCTCTGCTGCATTTCCCGTCGTGGCGCGGGGACTGGATCTAATGGCCGTAACAGGATTTTTTGCCGCCAACCCATCGCCTCTCCTCCAGCACGGTCTACCGAGCACAGGTGAGTGTTTCTGCCACAGGCAATCCCACCTTCTGAACACCAGGGGACCCTGAAGCGCTGTGGGCATTTGACACCTGGGCTCCAACCACTTCCCAGACTCCCCCTCCCCCCTCACAGGGGGAGGAAGTGAGGGGGCTCTGGTCGCGCTCAGCCCAGCCTGCACCCCCCAGGGCCTCTGGGGCAGGGCCGGGTCTGGGCGGGAAGCTGCTATCAGCCGGCTGCCTATCAGCCTGTGGCGGCTGGCAAACAGCCGGGCCAAGCTGCGCCAGGAGGATTCCTTTACCGCTCTTTCTCTAACCGAGAGAACTTCAGCTCAGGAACTCGGGTCCCTGCGATTTAAGGTAACGCAGAGTAGGACACAGAGCCCCAACTGGGTCAGCCAATGTCCCGTACAGACCAGAGCCACAAAGACAGCGACAGTGAGGACGGCTTCTGGAGGGAAGAGTGGGCCCGGGTGAGGGAGCAGCACAGGTCCCAGAGGGACGCGGTGGCTGCAGGGCGGCTACCCTTCCAGTCGGACTCGGCAGCCTGTCACGACGTCCGTGAGGGAGCTGCTGAGTGGTTCCGGGAGACTGCCCGCAGAGTGGCCTGGCTCTCCAGGGGCGGCCCGGGCTGCGCCTGGGTCAGGCCCTCCGCCCGGAGGCTTTCCTCGGCGCCCTCGCCACCTTTTCCAGAAAGTTCCCACGATTTACAAGCGCTCTCCCCAACGCTCCCAGCCAACGGGGTCGTGACCAGACTGGCGTGTGGCAGGCGTGCTGACCGCATTCGTCCGCTCACAGCACCGGGCAGAACCAGCAAAAACCAGCAAACAGTCACCGGTGAGGGATCGGCGCTGGGGTTTGCCAGCCGTTAACATTTTCCATCAGTATGGACTCCATTCAGCCCGAACCCGGATGAGCTTGTTCTGAAGAAACAAAATCACGCATCACACCGCGAAGGCCTCGGCGCCGAACTGGGCGGGGGGCCTGTCCAGACAGGCCCAGGCCGCGAGCAGAGCCACGGGAACCTCAGGGACCCAGCCCGCTCCCTGTCCGCCTCCATCAACAAAAAAGCTCCTGCCAGTCTTAAAGGTCCCCTCCAGCACCACTTCCCTAAAACAACACTAAAATCTTTCATTAAAGATGTCCTGAGAAAAATATTAGAGGAAACAGTTCCCAGGAAAAGAGGCAATTTTTACAAACAAGACCCATTCCTGTCAGCCAACTCGCTGGTGAAGGACGCACTCAGCACTGATTACGTGAAGTCTCCTCTCTCCTGTCCTTCTCTCCCCACCAGTCCTCCCAGCCCACACCCAAAGGGAAAACCAGAAGCAAGGCGGGCGCCGCGGGCAGCGGAGACACAGTGACCAGCCAGCGAAGGGCTCTTCTCAGCTGGCAGCACAGTAAGATGGCAGCGGCTCAGGCAGCCCGGCTCCTGAGGGGGAGCTGGCGCTGACAGCCAGCGAGCCTCCGGCACGGCAGTCTCAGCAAGATGTCAGGCCAGCGGTGGCTGCCGGCCTAAACAAGGGCTGGGGAGAGGGGACGAGGCGAAGGAGGTCCAGGAAGGCTCATTTCTGATGCCCACCACCTCTGACCCCACCCACCCTCCCCCGAGCCCACGCTATCCGTGCTGCCACCGCGCTCCTGGGACTTCCCCCCGAGGGATTCGCTCCCGGCCCCAGACAGGCCGCCCGGCTGCTGCCTCGCTGCCTGCTTGTTCCTGTGGAGGCGAGATCAGGAACGTACCATCCCGCAGGGTCTCAGGATCAGTGCTGGCTCCAGGAGCATCCTCCCGCCCCTGGTCCCGGCTGCTCGCTGCAGGAATCCGCTCCAGCGCACCCCGGAGACCCAGCCCTGCAGCGCCCGGCTCCTTCCTCCCCGCACTGCCGGCGCCGCCTCCGCTGCTCAGAGGGGTGGCTGCCTCCCTCTTCTCGGCCTCGGCTTCCTCGCAGGTGGAAGGAGGGGGCTCTTCGGCGCACGGGCTGGGCAGCTGCTCCTCGGCCACGGTCATGGAGCGCCTGACGGCAGGAGCCCCCCGGGGCCCGGGCGTGGGAACGGGCTCTGGGCTGCGCTCTTCTGGGGCGGGGGGCTCGGGGTGTGTGCCTGCCAGGCTGGCAGCGGGGGGCACTGCGAGGTGGGAGCACTCAGACAGGGCCCGGCGCACGGCCTTCCGCTGGGCGTGGGCGAACACAGCCCCCTCCCCAGGAGCACGCCGCCCCTCCGGCTCCTCGTCCCGCTCTGGGGCCTGAGCGCTGGCGCTCGAGCTTTCCTGGGGGACCTCCGCCAGAGGGACGGGTGGCATGGCAGTGGGGGCGGGGTGGGCCACGGCCACAGGTAATGCGGCCCCACGTTCCCGCTGTCCCGCAACCTCACTGCCCCCCTCACAACCCTGGCGGCCGGGAGCGGTGCCATGCTCCCGTCCTGGGGCTGTTGCCCTGGAGCCCGGCCAGCCTGCAGCCGCTGGGTGAGCGCTGGGCTTCCAAACGCTGGTTTCCAGCTCCCTCCCGGGGAGGTCAGCAGCCCCGGGGAGATCCAGGTCTGGCTGGCGCTTGGTCCCTGGCCCATCCTTCCCTGCCACCAGCTCCTGCTCTGAGGCGGCTTTGTTCCTGTCCGGCCCCTCCCTGGGCTGCAGCTGGACGCGGGCTGCCTCCTGGTGACCCGAGCTCCCCTCCGCGGCACGGCAGGAGCCTGGCGCCACAGACCTGCAGCCACGGTGGCCCGCGCTGGCGGGATGCTCCCTGCTCTGCGCGCCGGCGCCCAGCTCTTTGTTCACCTTCCCCTCAAAGAAGCAGAGCTGCGTCGGCTCCAGGAAGCTGGCGTTTTTCACAAGCCCGTCTCGCAGCCGCCCGTCCATGCTGACATTAAGCCCAATTTCATTCAGCTTGCCCTCCGTCCTCTGCCACTCGAACCCAGCGTGGCTGATTCCTTTGGGGGCGTCCATCGGCCCCTGCAGGCTTGCCCCAGCAGGCTCTGTCCAGGCCCGTGCAGCGGTCTCTCCGCAGCCTCCCGCCTGGAGCTCTGATGCGCCTGCGAGCAGGAGCGCACGGAGCTGGCAGTGACATCACAGCCAGTCCCAGCGTCAGGACAACACCGCCTCCCCACCGCCCCGCCAGCGCACGCAGTGGGCGCTGAGCCATTGCGAGCTGCACAGAGAGGAGGAAGGAGGGCACGGAGGGGAAGGAGAAGGGACGAACTGGGCCACTTCTGCACGTTCACACGCCAGGGAAACGACCACGTGATTTCTGTGGACAGCACCCGGCCAGCGCTGCCCTAAGGCGCGCACGGAGGCACGGGGAGCCGAGGGCAGGTCCCCGCTCTCACTGCTGTGGATCCGTGCGCACACGCTCTCCCTTAGCTGGCACGGCCCCCTCAGCAAACGGTTTTAAAAATAAACAGATTCAGCTGCTAATCCCCAGCCATAACCCTTAACAATGGTTCCACAAAATCGCTCAACATTTCACTTCATCCCCCGAATGTCAAATGGAAATTGGAGGCATTCATTTCTCAGAGGAAGCGTGGGTTGCTGTCACTTGAGAACAGATTGGAACGGAGCCCCCTGGGAGCTCTGCGTGAGGCTGCCCAGCACAGGGTCCGCTGAAGGCTGGGACCTCAGGGCTTTGGGGACGGGATCCAGTTACAAGGCGCTCATGTGACAACACACCCTCCCCTTTCACCAGCCCTGCTCCCCGGGTTCCTCAGACAGCTGGTCTCCACCCTCAGCACCACCTGCTCCTTCCAGCCTCGGAGCATGCCGTTGCCATGGGAACACGGTGGGCCGTTCAGCCTCCTCTGACCCCCGAAAGGCAGGACCCTGGCGGTCGGTGGCTGGGCTTGCCCGCCCCGCAGAGCCCGGAGCCCCCGTTAATGCAGTGTGGCCCTCTGCTGCCCCGGCCTGTGAGTGTACGAAGCGTCACTCAGGACGGAGGGACCCACAGACATTCTCAGTGGCAGGGTTCCTAACGGACAGAGCGTCATCCACCTTGAACACAGTGGTCTTGCTCAGAGTCACCGTCTTGTACTGAGCAGGAGCTGCGAAAGGCTCAGCAAGAATAGAAGAGGAGAAGGTAGCCGTTTTAAGAGCCGTTTGCAATCAGTGCGATGGTCTCACTGAGTTTGCAGTAGCGCTTTCAGAGAACACGGCGGGTAAATGACGCCTGGTCTTCAGAGAGCACCTCGGCCGCTCAGAGCGTGTCCCTCCGGGGACCCCTGTTCCGAGCACCTTCCTCCTCGGCGCTCCGGCCACCCCCCCTTACCCACGTCCCCGCAGCACAGGCCCCTGCTCGCCCTCACAGTCAGCACCACGCAGGGGCGGCCCAGTGGCAGTGCTGGGCGAGGAGAACAAGAGACTCAGGGACAGTCTGCTGAGGAGGAGGTGTTGCAGTGCAGTCCAGACATGCCAGAGGCAAAGGAAAACCCCTTAGAGAAATCAGGTGTGCGTCCACAAACTCACCCATCCCCCCGCGGGTCCCTTCCCCAACGCACACGCACACGCACACGCACCCGCACACACTCACTCAACTGACTGACACTTTCTCTCTGGTTTGTGGGGGAAATAATTGGCTTGGAGTCAGAAGACCACGTTGTAAGATCTCTGAGCTCTGAGCAGGCCCTACAATGGCACCCAGCCTGTCTCTTCATCGGGAAGTGAGGCCCTTTAAGGTGCCTCCTGGTCTCACATCCCTCACTGCCCCTCTTTGCCACGTTCCCAGAACCACAGTGTGCCCACTACAACCTGCAACCAGTCAGAGCCAGTGCACGCTGTTTCCGTGAGACAGCGCTCGCCAAGCACTCCGCCCGTTCCGCCTTCGCCACCCTCCTCCATGGCCTGGGGGGCGCGCGCGCGCGTGCACACACACACACACACACACACACACACACGGCAACAACGTACTAAGTGCCTGTCAACCCCAGGACCACAGCACGCTGCCCGCCCCCCACCCTGCTCCACCTTCTGGCTGCTGCGGCTTAGGCTCCTGCCCCAGGGCCGGCCTTTCTGGCGAGCTTTTGCCTCAATAAGTCCTTTCTTTCCAAAGAGCTTTCCGCCCTGGAGTTCTGTTCCTTTAACAACCCCACTCCCAAAACTTCCCTCCAGCATAACCGTGTGTCTATGCGCCTTTCCTGGGAGCGCTAGGGCGGGGGCCACCGGGGCCACCCTGTCCACGCTGCCTTCGGGCCCAGCCCAGCGCGTGGCTCCACTGCGCAGGCTCCGGGGCCCAGGGGCAAGTCCTCCTGCACGATGCTGAGCCACGTGCCCACATCGCCCAGCACTTCGCTCGCCTACCAGGTGCCCATCTCAACTGTCCCCGGGCGAACGATGAGGAAAGGGCCTGACTTCCCTCCCAGGCGGTGGTCAGGTGGTCTGAAGGCTTTTATCAGCCTCCAGAGGACAGGCGCCGAGCCTCCTGGGCACCAAGCCTCCTGGGAGCCGGCTCCCGCAGCGCAGGGCCCATCTCGCCAGGGCACTGGCAGATGGGTGCAGGCTTTGGGTTTGATGTGCTCCACCACGGGCTGCCCTGCATCCCCTCTCCGTTACCTAGGCAACAAAGCTACTCTCCAGATGGACCCGCTGTTCCCTGTCACTGTCTCGGGAGACAATTTCTGTAAATCATCATGACAATACATGTCAGTAATTCTACTGGTCACAATGACTGGGACACTCATAAAAGCTGAAGGCTGTAAAACTGCTCTCTCTTTACTTACCCGCAAAAACACTTTAAATCCACATTCAACTACATTTTAGAAACATTTCTTAGTACATGGGAATCATGATTCTCCCTGATTATCTTTTCAAAATTGGAATGCCAGCAGACAAATGAAAAAAACTGGAGCTAGCGATCTGATTTATGTGATCCTTGACCAAGATAATCTATATGGGGACACAGAAATGGAGGCCACACCAGTGCCAGCCCACATCACCAATCAAAAGTAAGTGACTATGGAAACACCTGTCACCCACCACTATCCTCCGCCGGCACCAGCTCAGCTCACGGGGCCCAGAAGCAGGGCCTCGGCCGCCTGAGGAAGGCAGTATCCTGGCAACAGCCCAGACCAGAGGCCAGTGTGTCACTGGTTTTCTGCCTCCTCCAAGGCTACCTGTCAGCCAGAGGACGAAAGGGTAAAAGTGAGGGGGGGAGGGGGGAACACGGGAAGAACCTTTTGAAGTGGAACAGCTGACATGTGCCACACTCCTGTCAGAGAATATTAGATGCTGCCATTGAAATAAGGTGAAGAGAAGTGTCAAAATGAAACAGTATGAGACAGTGCTGAGCACACAGTAACTTCTCTTTAGTTGTGCACATACAGAATTCCCAGTAAATCTCACTACTCTTCAGCGGGAAGTGAGGAAAGCCACGGGGCGAGAGAGTGAGTGGGAAGGCAGCAGAAGGCAGGGAACTCCCCAGCTGCAGTGCAGCGGGTCCTAAAGCTCCCCTCGCTTCCATGTGCCGCACACCGTGCGTTTATGGACGAGGCCCCGGCAACTGTCCGGATTTGGGATTTATGAAGTTTCCCCCGCGAGGGCAGCCGGCTGAGGGCTCCGAAGGGCAGGAGCAGGACGCCAGAGAAGGAAGGAGACGTGCTGCCTCGGAGAAGGGCTGTGGCTGGCATCCACAGCGGCCCCGCTCGGAGCCCACGTGCCCCGGCCCGAACTAGCTCTCCGGGCTCCGGGGCGGTTCTGTGGGGCCACAGCCCGCACGGTCCGTCACAGTCACCCTCAGCGTCCCCGCCCCGCCCACAGGAAGCCCTTCCTCACAGGCGGTGCTCCCATGGGTGGGCCCCTGGGGGGGAGGCTTCCATCTCCGTGTCCCCCTTTGTGTCATGTGACTGTACTCCTGTTCAAACGAGTACAAAGAGCGCCTCACTATTAAAGTGCATAACGACGTTCACGTTAGGGGAAAGGTTCTACAGTTCAGAGAAGAAACAACACGTCTTGTCCAGAATCCACACCCTCTCGGCAGCCCCTCGCCCGGGCCACTCCTCACAGTCCCGGAGCCTGGCCTGGCCGAGCAGGCCCACAGCTCCACCGCATCTGCTCCTTCCCAACCAGACAAACCCTCTCTCTACACTTCTTGGAAGATACTGAACAAGAGATGGCCAGGCTTCAGAACATTTCCGTGCCCTCTGCATCCCTGCCGAACGAGCAGCAATCTAGAAACTAAACGGAAGCCCTGGACAGAGCCTGGCACCTTAACCAACGCTGGAGAGCTCCCTGCATTGGCCACGAGAGCGAACAGAGGATAAGCACGCAAGATGAGAAGAGCTTATGAAAGAACCACCTCCAGCATCCTGCACTGGCACAGCAGCGCCCCCTACTGGGGACAAATGCACGCACAGCACACGCTTCCCCCAACAAGCCCACAGCATGGCCACATGGTCCAGGGCGGAGCCCCAGCGCTGAGCTGGCTGTGAAGGCCAAGGTGCCCTCCAGCTCTGGAGTCAGCAGCCGCATCCTGCACGCTGGGAGACGGCGGCTGAGAAACCGCCAAGGCCAGGAACCAGTTTTTGGAGGCGAGGCTCGGGGACCTCAGGGTTAGATAAATCTCCCCACTTTTCTAGAGTGTGTGTTGGGGGCGGGGGGATGGGGGTAGGAGTGGGGGAGGGGCGCGCAGCGGCGAACTGTGAGGGGCTGCGTCCCGCTGGCCCCTCCCCATCTCTCCGGAGCACAGGGACGGCTGCGCCTCCGAAGCTGGCAGCCGTTCTGCTTCACCTGACAGCAGCCTGGACAGTCCGAGGGTGGGCACCAGTAGGCATAGAGTTAATACCATGCAATAATCATGCAGTAGCAATAAGTACTATTATAAGAATAAACTGTTTTACAAACTCACAATGGCAAATCTACTTTTGCATACGCCTGCACACACTAACAACTAAAGCTCCATGCAGCAGCAGATGTAAATGCTTCCTCCTCCTCACACCCAACGCTGACGACCGTGGCTGGAGCCCTTGCACACACAAGGCACACTTCAAACGGAACACTAAGGACAGTGGGCGGTGACAGCCTCCTGTCTGCTAACAATTCAGTTTGAAATCCAGCTCCACCTAAACCTCCGGCCCCTCACCGGGTAAAAGGCATGCAACCCCGTCACAGCCTTGTAAGCTGGACACGGGCATGTGAGCTGCGGAAGACACTCGGTTAGAAGTTGCAGTCTTTCATGCCAAGTCACTGATGACGAGGAGATTAAAGTCTGATGGAACCAAAGCCACAGCACACACAGCGGCAGCTCCTACCGCGGGCCGGGGCGGGCCTGGGTCTCTCCTGCTCCTTTGGCGAAGGCGGAGCAAGTCCGCGGGCCTTGGTGGGTCTCATGTAGCCTTTCAGCGGCTCCGCCACTCTCCTTCCTCCCGTCTTCCCGGCCCCCGGAGCCGCGGGCTCAGCCTGCGCTGCCGCGCTCTCGGGGGCCTCCGGGGCTGCCTCTTCGGGTTGTGGGAGCTGGAGGCCCTGGCAAGCAGTCACTTCGGCCTCACCCCCTGCCTGGCCGGCCGAGCAGCCTGACTGGAGTGCTGGTGCTGGTGCTGGCGCTGGTGCTGGTGCTGGCACTGGCGCTGGCGCGGCCGCATCTGCTAATGTCGCCATTTCCGAAGCCAGGCCAATTCCTTCCAACGCATTCTTTTCACTGTTTGGAGTCAAAAGAGTCTTATCCACCTTCTTATTCAAACTGCCTTCGGCATTCTGGTCCTCACAGAAAGGGGCCTTTTGTGCTTTGTCTCCCGGGAAGGGGGGAGTGTGACAGGAAGCAGAGCCCTCCGCAGCCTCTCTCTGTGTGTCCACTGCAGACGCTGGAACGTGGCTCCCACCGGCACGCACCCCGAGGCCTCCGAGCTTGCGGGCCGGGCGCTGGCCTTCCGTGGGCACCGCAGGCTGGTGGCCCATGGCTGGTTCTGTGGTTCTCTCTCCTGGATGCTTAGCTGCCCCCCTGGGCACTGACTCCGACTCTCCCCCTGCTTCGCTTTCCCGGGGACCAGCACCAGCGAGCTCCCCTCTCTTCTCAGGACAGCCGTCCCCAGGGCGCGGCCCTGCTTCTGCGGCTGACGGGGGCAGGGCAGCGGGGGCGGCCTTGGCTCTTGCCTGCTCTGGGACCCCATCTTTGCTGCAATGACCCCCCACTAATTCGGAGGCCGGGGCCAGAGCTGTCTCTTGCCTACTTCCTGCCAAGGGGCTGGTAAAAGACTCGCCTCCCTTTTCTAACCGAGGGCGAGGGGCTGTAGAGTCCAGAGCCTGGGGAGGGGCTGGCCTGCTCCCGCCCTCTGAGGGCGCTCGGGGGCCGGTACAGGTAACGTTCCTGTCCTCACCCGCGTGGCCCCTTCCCTCCACCCTGTGGTCCCCTGCGGCTCCGCTGGGGACGTGTCTTTTTGTTGCATCAGCGCACCCCTCAGAAGAGCTACTTTCACCCCGTCTGCTTTTCCCATCGCCACTCCTTTCCCCGGGGCTGTCCCTCCCTGCAGGGCGCCCCTGGGTGGCCTCTGAGGGAACCAGCCCTGCCCCCTGGCTTTGGCCGGGGCCGCTCACAGCTGTTATCACGGTAGCTGCTTCGGTGACAGCAGAATCCTTAACTGTGTGTGTTTTGTTCCCACCAAGCGCCCCGAGCTCAAAAGAATGAGCCTCGGTATGTCTGCCCTGTGGGCCACCTCCCTCCACTGTGGGCGCCTTCACGGTCTGTGAGCTCAGAGGCCCGGGACTCGTGGGGGGAGCACTGCCAGCACCTCCCTCCCTCCCTGGGAGAGGTGGGCTGAGGGCTTCCTCCTTGCTCTCCCCACTCGCGAGCTGTGCAGAATAATTACTTTTAAACTTCTTGTTTTTGCCTTCACTGCTTCTTTTTTTAGGCTTTTCAGAAACCCTGGGAGCTGCCTCGCTATCCATCCACGGACACTTTCCTTCTTTGCTCTGGTTACTGACACCCAGACTGATGGCCACAGCTCCCCTGTCTGCCGCAGCACCGGAAGGCGGAGGCATGCCTGACCTAGTTTCCAAAGGAATCAGCATCTGCAAAGCGCTTGCTGCGCTAGGGTCCGTCTCCTTAGGAGTCCCCTTGGCCACTGCCTCAGGGTCCGTCTCCTTAGGGGTCCCCTTGGCCACTGCCTCAGGGTCCGTCTCCTTAGGGGTCCCCTTGGCCACTGCCTCAGGGTCCGTCTCCTTAGGGGTCCCCTTGACCACTGCCTCAGGGTCCGTCTCCTTAGGGGTCCCCTTGACCACTGCCTTATGGTCCGTCTCCTTAGGGGTCCCCTTGACCACTGCCTTAGGATCTGACCCCTTAGGGGTCCCCTTGACCACTGCCTCAGGGTCCGTCTCCGTAGGCCCCCCCTTGGCCACTGCCTCAGGGTCCGTCTCCTTAGGGGTCCCCTTGGCCACTGCCTCAGGGTCCGTCTCTGTAGGCCCCCCCTTGACCACTGCCTCAGGGTCCGTCTCCTTAGGGGTCCCCCTGGCCACTGCCTCAGGGAGAGCAGCCGTGCTCCCCGGCTGCTTGGAAGAATGCAGCCTCAGCTCCTCCCTCGCAGCCCCAGCAACTGTTCTGTCTGTCCCAGGGGCTGGCTCACCTGGCTGGAGGGCAGCTCTGCCGTCCTCCTGGCTGTCTGGAAGCTCAGCCCTTGCTTTTGCCTTCCCAGAACTCCCCCTTCCCTTCCTGCTCTTGCCATCACCTGCCGCTCTCTTAAGCGGTTCACTCCGGGGCCCAGGAACCTGACTCCTGCCCTGGGACAGCTGCTCCGAAGCTAAGAGGCTCATCTCCTTGTTAAGTTCTTTCACACCCTCAGCTGCTTCAGAGAACTCTGTCTGTCTGTCCTTCTGCAGCGTGGCCATTGTCCTTGCATCATTCCCTTCTTTCAGGCTGCTTTCCAGTGGGTTATTGGCTGTCAAAGTGTGTGTCGGATTAGGCAATTCTTTGGCTGCTGTGGGTTTTAAAACTCGCCCCATAGCCTCTTGGTCCTCCTGGGCGCTGACCTCCAAAGGAACTTCGGTTTTGCGGACAGAAACCTCTGTCAGGGGCCCTTTTAGTCCGAGAGGGCCTGCGGCCTGGCCTTCACTCCCGGGGCTCGCCAGGCGGGGAGCAGTCTGAGGTCTGCACTCACCTTGCTGCAGGGAGTCCCTGCCTTGGCTCTGTGGTTCTGACTTGTGACCTTTGACCTCTGCCTCTGTGCTCAGCTCAAGCTGAGCATTTCCTGGGGCTGCAGGGGGCACTTCCGAAGGACGGGAAGGAACACTGGGGCTTCCCCAGACAAAGCTCCCCGCTGCCAGGGAGGCTGTTCTGGATTCGATCCCAGAGTCCCTTCTCGGGCTTTCTCTGGAGGCCAGTCCGCACTTCACGCCCACAGTGGCAGGCTGGCTGGGGAGAACACCCGGTTTCTGGGCGTCAGCTGCGGAGGGGTGGCCGTCAGCCTCTTTTGTGCTGTCTTCATCCCAAGGCCCCCCAGCCCGGGGCTGAGAATATCTCTTTTGCTTTGGTTTCTTCTTCTTCTTCTTCGCCATCATTGCTGTGCTGTCTCCATCCCAGGCCTCCCTGCCAGCGTCCCTCTGTGTTTCAAGGAGGTCCCGGGGAGGGGCTTTCCTTGGGCTCCCAGGCTCCACACAGGAGAACGAGCCAGAGCCCCCGCCCGCCTCAGGCACCGAGCAGGGGCCCAGCCCGGGATCGAGAGTCTTCCGTGAAGAGCCTCCCAGCAGCTCGGGAGGAGCCCGGGCAGGCCGGGGCCGGGCAGCCCTTCGGTCCCGGGGTCTGCACGCTTGCTTGGCTCGTGAGGGAAGGGCACCTGCAATACACGGAGATGGCCAAGATTCCAAACAGAAAACTCCTTGTTATCGCTCCTTCAAGAAGTCCACTTATTGGCTCATTTAAGTAGTCTATTTATACCAATCCACATAATAATTCATTTAGGAAAAGTTGTGTTTTCTTTTCTGAAACATTTCTCACTTTTAACTGGGATTAGCAAATATTAACAAAGATCATCATCTTAAATATTTTTTCAAACACATTTACAAAGTATTTAAAACTGGAGAAAAGACATTCAGAGATTTCCTAACCCCTAGAATAAGCATTTACTGCCTATGACTCTCAGCTGATACTTGTTTATATTTGTCATTATTTTTATGAGGCCCATAATTCCCAATTCTGCAATAAAGTGGTAAGCTCCTGTTTCTTTTTGGTGACATTTATTTATTCATTGAATAAAATACATATGATGTTGGACAGAATTTGTAATTCTAAGAACCTGTCACCAATATTATACTAAACAGTTATCAAGCTAACCAGGTAAATTCTGGGAAACAGACCAGGCTTATCCTACTAAAGGAGAAAAAGAGGAAGAAAAGGAAAAGAAAAATACTGAATTCGTATTTGGACCAGAGAAATAACCTCATCGTTCCAGAACCAGAACCTCCTACTTCAAAAGACAAATGTGTTAGGTTTCAATTTCGGTTCTCAAATGTACTTCCTCCAAAGTCAGAGAACTACACCTAGTGCCAGCAGCCCAGGAAGGAGCACCACTGGGAGTGTTCCAGGAAGTCACTGCTCCGGCGCCTGCCTCCACCACAGGCTGCGAGGACCCGAGTCCTGGAAAGGCCCGGACCAGAGCGGAGCAAACACTACACAGCATCTCCTTTTTCTCACCCACCCAGTCCCTCCAAATCTCACCCTTCGTTTAATGCCTCAGATCAATAACTGCTTCTCTCAGAAAAACTGCCAGGCTTGTTTACCCTAAGCGTTTATAACATTTAACTTGGCAGTTAACCAGTACTACTAGCATTTGGTGCCATCCCTTAAACCAATTCAATTACATAAATCTTTGGTCTCGTGCTCATGTCTGGAAATCCTCTCCATCCAGACTGTGATGTAACAACGGGAGGGCCAGGGCCAGCCTTCGCTCTCTGCCGGAGCATGCTGTGCTTTGTACATATTAAGAACTTGATAAATCTCGATTGATATGCTGAGTCACTAAAACGACATTTTTTAAAAAACCCAAACTTAATTTTGCTCCTTGTTGGTGCTAGCTCCTTCAGTGTGCAAAGCTCTGGGACTGTGAGTGAGTGAGTCACAGTCCCGGCCTCCACCTCGTCCGGCATGGATGGTTCTGGCTCACAATGAAGAACATGTACCGTGAAGTTCACTAAGTGATCGGACTTGAAGGGAGGACGCCTCTGGGAGCGTGCCCCTCACCGGGAAAGACATGAGAATTGTCTGGAAAACTTGGGAGGCTGAGCTGGAGCCCGAGATCATGCATTTCTGATGTGCTCCCAGGCGACGCAGATGTGCCGGGCGGTGACACGGTAATGGGTGTTTACGGGACACGGACCAACGTACCCCTCTCAGCGGGCAAACTAGGGCCGTTCAGAAGGGGGACAGCTGATCTGCACTGGTGTCCTGGGTTGGCATGGTGACCACTGAAAGGCAACAAGCTGACTTTCTGCCCAAACAAGACAGAATTTAGGAGAACTGACCTCACCACGGTGCTGCTGACCACTGCCTGTGCCAGGGACAGCTGCCCCGCACCCACCACACCCGGGGCAGTGGTTCCAGGCCCACTGCACTCCCTGACCTACCTGTGGGCTCTGTGGAAGGCTCCAGAGGCTGCCCGCTGAAAGGCTTCCTTTGCACAGAGTCCTCTGGCACAGGTGCCTCGTCTGTTGGCACGGCGAACGTCTGGCTGCCGGCTGTGCCCGGTTCTGAAGGTAACAGAGACCACAGGTTTCAGAGACTCCAGCTGGTTCGCCACCTTCCAGACTGGGAGCAGAAAGGCTGGAGGAGGAGGGAGCTGCAGTGAGGGCAGCAGGCAGGGGGCGGTGTGGAAGGTGGGATGGAGGGGCTTGTGTGTTGGTTTTTAAAACGAGGGAAGTAGCCCATGTCTGCATGCCAGCGGGAAGGGGCCGTGGCGGGGAAAGCACTGCTGAGAGCAGGATGGAGAGGCCTGGCTGAGCGCTGTTTGGCCGGAGCCTTGTCCTGCGCCATCAGCTGTGGGCTGATCTCTCGCTGCAGATTCAGTCCCCAGTCAGGGAACATGGGGGAGGCAACCAACCAATAGATGTTTCTTTCACATCAGTGTTTCTCTTCTCCCTCTCCTCCCCGCTCCTTCCTCTCTCACTAAAAACATCAACAGAAGCATATCCTTGGGTGAGGGTTGAGAGAGAGACTGGCCAGAGCAGAGCAATACACAAGAAAAGCAGAGGCGAGGGGATCTAGTACAATACAGAGGAGGCCTTAACCAGAGGCAGGGATGTTGACTCCCAGTAACAGGAGGGCAGAGTCTGGGCACAGACATAGCAGGCAGGTAGATGGAGCGAGGCTGTGATTATCCCTCCTTACTGCTTCCTGATCTGTAAGAAACACTAGGTGAGCAGAGAGAAGGATGAAGAGGTGCTTGAGGATGAGGGAGAGGAGACTGTCTGGGAGAGGAGGAATGTGTGTGATGTGTTTATTTATCTGGCATGGAGACTGCCCCGAAAGACAGAAACCTGAGGATAAATGTGAGCCATACCTGGTGAGATCACGGAAGCAGGTTCAGCTGAAGGCCCCTCGCCCTGGAGAGACGCTACCTGGAAAGCCTCACTCAGTTTTCCTGGTGTCCGCACAATTCCCATGTCCTTCGCTGGAACTGGGGCCCCCTCTGCTTCGGAAGGTGGTACAACATCCTTAGCCAGGGGAGTCTCTGTTTCTGGGGGCGGAGCCACGTCCTTGCCCAGGGCCACCTGTGCTTCTGGGGGCGGAGCCACATCCTTGCCCAGGGCCACCTGTGCTTCTGGGGGCGGAGCCAGGTCCTTGCCCAGGGCCACCTGTGCTTCTGGGGGCGGAGCCACGTCCTTGCCCGGGGCCACCTGTGCTTCTGGGGGCGGAGACAGGTCCTTGCCCGGGGCCACCTGTGCTTCTGGGGGCGGAGCCAGGTCCTTGCCCAGGGCCACCTGTGCTTCTGGGGACGGAGCCAGGTCCTTGCCCAGGGCCACCTGTGCTTCTGGGGACGGAGCCAGGTCCTTGCCCAGGGCCACCTGTGCTTCTGGGGACGGAGCCAGGTCCTTGCCCAGGGCCACCTGTGCTTCTGGGGGCAGAGCCAGGTCCTTGCCCACGGCCACCTGTGCTTCTGGGGGCGGAGACAGGTCCTTGCCCGGGGCCACCTGTGTTTCCGGGGGCGGAGCCAGATCCTTGCCCGGGGCCACCTCTGTTTCTGAGGACAAGCCCAACTCCTTGGCTGTGGGTGATACAATGTCCTTAGCCAATGCCATCTCCATTTCTGTGAGTGAGCCCATGCCTTCAGCTGGAGCCACGTCCACGTTGAAGGGAGGTGCCCTCTCTGTCTCACTGAATAGCATTCCGTCCTTGGCTGCGGTTTCCTTGGAATCTACAGGGAGCACCACGTCCATGTCTACAGCCATGTCTGACTCGGTGGATGGTTCCGTGTTCTTGGCGAACGACACATCTTCTTCGGTAGGTGATGCCACGTCTCTGGCCAACGCCACCTCTGTTCCTGCGACCGGTGCCAGGTCCTGAGCCAGGGCCACCTCCGTTCCTCCAGGATGTGCCATGCCAGTGGCCTGCAGGCCCATCATCAGCTCCAGGGCTCTGGCCGATGCCCTCTCTCCTTCCGATGCCCTGTCTCCCTCCCCGGCTGGCCCTAAGGGAAACACATGGAAGTTTAGGAGCCATCAGTCTGCTCAGAGCTCTGCACTCACAGCTCATTTCTTAGAGCACAGGAACCTCTGCTTCTGTGACCCCAACACCCCAAACATGACCAAGAAGCTGGCAGGTTAACGCGTTTGTGCCCACTCTGACAGTCCCAACGTGTAAAAGACCAGCTATTGGGAGAACAGACAATGGAGGAGAAAAGGCAAAGAAGAAAAAAAACACCCAGTGTTTAAAAAAACAATGCAGACATATAATTACTGCCAGAAAGGGAACATGGGACCCTAGAATTTGAAATCCACACCAAATGAAAAGGGATTTTCTTTGCCCATGAATCCAAAGTCTTATATCTCAACTACACCTTCCTTCCTCTAGCTGTGAAATCAGCAATACAAGTTTAAAAATATCTGTGACAATTCTGACATTTTTTTCGATGCTGTTGTATGTTGCTAAAAAATACGTGTGATGCTTTACACTGATTATCGATGAAGAGGGCGCTGAGACGTACCTGCTGCGGGCTGCAGCGGCGGCGCGGCCCCTGGGGGAATGAAGACCCCCACGGGGGACAGGTTGGGGGCTTCCACAGGCCAGCCCTGAGGTACCACCGCTTCAGGAGTAAATGTGTCTCGGAGAAGATGACCTGATAGTGGAACACAAACACACATGTCAGCGCGGGGGAGGAGGCCTCTGATGTAGAAGCAAGCTTCATATGCTGGACAGCACGCAGACCTGGGGCCATGGCGACAAAGCAGAGTCCTGCGGCAAACCCTGGGGCCGGTCTCCAGGTCTCTGGCTAGTCAGCAGGCTGTGCTGCCGCCATTCCCTGGCATGCTGGGAGTCAACCTCCCAGAGTGCATTTCAAAGAGTCACAGCACCACCGACACGACGTAACGGATACTAAGGAACTGTGGGTCTTAACTTTCTCACCCATAAACCGAGATTAACACCTCCTTTTCCAATGTTAGGGACAATCCTGTGGAAATGCTTTGTAAATTATTAAAAAATGGATGTCAAAAGATTATTATTGTGCCGAAACCGGTTTGGCTCAGTGGATAGAGCGTTGGTCTGCGGATTGAGAGGTCCCGGGTTCGATTCCGGTCAAGGGCATGTACCTTGGTTGCGAGCACATCCCTTGTGGGGGTTGTGCAGGAGGCAGCTGATCGATGTTTCTCTCTCATCGATGTTTCTAATTCTCTATCCCTCTCCCTTCCTCTCTGTAAAAAATCAAAAAAATATATTTAAAAAAAAGATTATTATTGTGCTGTCTACTGCCAGACTTAATAGTGTATTTAATAACCCCTTGCTATCAAGATTATCACAATGTAGCTAGAGAGGCAAGATCTTGGACATAGATCAAATAATACCGGAGATACAGTACGAAGGAGGCGTGGTAAGAGTAAAATCAACCATGAGGACCGGAGAGTCACAGAAGCTTCGGAGGAGAAGCAAGAGCAAGAAGAGAGGAGACAGGAATCAATTCCAAGGATGGAGAACACTGAGCGAAATAACAGTGTGGAGAGGCCAACAGCACAGGACGTTCCTGGGATCAGTCTGGTATAAGTGCTGCACAGCCTGCGTGTCAGCAGCGGAGAGCCGGTCAGAGCGGACAGAGGGGCCGGGACAGCAAGAGAGTTAGGCCTGAGAGGGAGCAGCAGGGCGCCTGGAGTCTTACTCATGGGAATGAGAGGACAAACAACAGGGTGCAGATCTGTTCCAGGTCTGTTTGGGCTGAGTGTGGAGTACAGGGGTGTACACTGGGAAAGCGTGAGGGAGCATAAGAGGAGAAAAGAAAGATGCTGTAAAGAAAAAAGTCCCTGCATCTAAAGGACTCACTAACTAGGGAACTATGAAACACAGAATCCAAGCCAAATCTAAGTCTCAGGAGACTAGACCGATAACATCAAAGTCAACTCATTTGACATCCTTCTTCCAAGAGTCCAAAGAAAAACCTAATGAGACAGAACCTTACAAATACAGAATGATAAGCATTGTTCGAAGTGGGTCCTATTGATGCTGGGCATTGAAGGGAACCAGAATATGTCATCCCAAAATATGCCTTTTTGACTGAAAAATTATTTTGAGTTGAAGGCAATTAAGAAACAGCACACGTAGAAAAGGCTCCCCCATTTCTGCCTCAGGGTGGGAATAAACCCTCCTTCCACTGAGATTGAGCTTAGCAGCCCAGAGAGGGCAGCAGAGCAACCTGCAAACAGACCCAGAGTCCTCCCGCACACTTCCCTCAGGCTGCCGCTCTTCAGGCTGAAACTGCGGCCCTTGACCTGTCATTTCTCTACAAACTTAACGTTCTTACTGAAGATGCTCCAGAAAGAGAAGTTCTAAGAAACCACCTTGATTGCTTTTCTCCTGCATGATGAATGCTACATGCATTAATGAGCTATTCTTCTCTGTCCATCTGTCTTTCTGTTGAATAGTCCAGCTGGAAACCCAAGCTGAGTAGAAGTAAAGTTTTGTTTAAAAGTTACGCAGCACCAATAAATGAGGATACTCCCAATTAATAGCTAAGATCTGTTTAATGTTTATTATGTAATGGGCAATATGTAAAATACTTTTAATTTTATTTTATCTTAGCTCATCTTTAATGTAGGAACTACTGTTGGTCCCATTATTAGATAAAAGAAACTAATGTTAAAGATAAACAAAACTCGCCCAAGGCCATTGAATAAGGCGGTAAAATGTGGACACAGAATCTGGCCGTAGGATGTAGAATTCAAGATCCCACACAGGAGGTGAGCAGCCCAGAGCGCCCAATCTCTCCTGGGATTGGTCTGAAGTGCCCTGTCCCAGCCAGAGCCCCACGCACGCTTTGCCTCATTAGCGTCACGTGACGGGAAAGACCACATTAACCGCCTCCAGTGAGAAGCAGCCCCTGGAGAAGCCGTACCGCTGTCTGTCCCAGGGCTGCTCCACTGTGTCGGTGCGGGGGCGTGGCTGGCTCCGCGGGGGAGGAAGAGCAGGTCTTCCAGGCCGTCACCACAGGGCATCCGGAAGGGATCTGGTAAAGAGGGTTCAAGACTCAACGCAGGGCACTGCCACAGACAGCAGCCTGACACCGCACGGTGAGTGCTGACCAGCTATCCGTGTGTTGTCACAGGAAGTTAAGTAAATTGAGATAATGTCACTGCACATGATAAGAAATCAATAAATAGTCACTAATTAGAAACCAGCAGTGTGCCCCCCTTATGAGACCAATGGCAATAAGTAAATAAATAAATAAGCCGCATCTCGGTGGAAACACCGTGAGCTCTCAGCCGGGTAACTCGGATCTGGAGCCACTGAGGCTGCCACGTGGAGGCCCGTCCTCCCCGCTTCCCACTCAGACACGCTTCTGACTCCATGATTATTTGGAATTTTATTGGACGTGGGTGTGAATCTTGGTTTTTCTTTCTGTCAAAGGGGATAATATATATTTGGCAGAGTAATGTAAGAAACACGTATAATCTACATGTAAAGGCTATATATTAGGTCTAGTAATAATTAATGTCGTTTTCTGATACTTTTTTAAATCGAATTTATTTAAACAATACAACAAAATTTAATCAGCAATATAGTTGCCGTTGTTTTCTACTACTTGTGCCCAATGCTCAGGAAGCATTTTAATCCCTCTGTTGTAAAATTCTTGTGATTTTGATGCAAAAAATTCGGTCAATGCATTTTTGAGGCATTCTTCATTATTAAATTTTTTTCCAAGAAGAAAGTTTTGCAAAGAACGAAACAAATGGTAATCGGAAGGGGCAATATCAGGAGAATATGCAGGTTGAGGGAGAACTTCCCATTCCAACTGGCGCAGTTTTTCAGCAGTTGATTCTTGCAGTATGCGGTCGTGCGTTATCGTGGTGAAGAATTACGCCCTTCCGATTAATCAGCGCGGGTTCTTTTTCTCTTAAAGCTTGGGCTAACCTTTCCAATTGGGCACTATACACTGCACTTGTAATGGTTTGGTTAGATGGTAAAAGTTCATAATGAAGAATTCCTTTAAAATTCCACCAAACACACAACATCACTTTTTTCGCATGCAAGTCAGGTTTTGGCGTGGGCTGCGGAGCCTCATTTTTGTCCAACCATTGAGGCCGCCTTTTCAAATTAACATACAGCACCCATTTTTCATCTCCGGTAACAATTTGCTCTAAAAACGGCAAACAGTTTTGACGAGAGAGGAGCGAACTGCAAATTGTGACTCTTTGATTACGGTTGTTGTTGGTCAACTCATGAGGAACCCATTTTCCAAACTTTTGGACTTTGCCAAGTGCACGCAATTGATTGGAAATTGTTTTTTGTGAACAATTTAAAGTTGTTGCAAGCTCTTGTTGGGTAATTTGAGGATTTTGCACCAAAAAAGCTTGAAGAGCTTCTTGATCAAAATTGGACACACGGCCTCGACCACTCTTGTCATCTAACGAAAAATTTCCCTCGCGAAATTTCTCAAACCAACGCTGGCATTTTCTGGCGCTAACTGCATCTTGACCAAGAGCACTACAGATGTTTTTTGCAGCCTCACTTGCTTTTCTTCCTAATTGGAACTCCTAAAGCATGCAGTGCCGAATATGCTCTTCATCCGCCATCTTCTTAGCCCTAGTTTTGCAACAAAAACCAAACCAAACACAAACTTTTTCAAGCAAAACTTGTTAATTGCACTTCACACGTTCTGTAGATACCACGTGTTTGAAGGTTATGTCAATACAAGTCAACGCCAAGCAAGATTTTAAACGAATGTTTAAAAACGACATTAATTATTACTAGACCCGATAGCTCTATGCTTGGCGCAAAATAGGCACTCATCAAACGGTGCTGTTAAATGGTGACTGATGGCCCTAACCGGTGTGGCTCAGCGGATAGAGCGTCGGCCTGCGGACTGAGGGGTCCCAGGTTTGATTCCAGTCAAGGGCATGTACCTTGGTTGCACGCACATCCCCAGCGGGGGGTGTGCAAGAGGCAGCTGATCGATGTTTCTCTCTCATCGATGTTTCTAACTCTCTATCCATCTCCCTCTCCGTAAAATAATCAATAAAAACTGTATTTTTTTTAAAATGGTGACTGGTGGGTAGAGACCTGCCTCGGGTGTGAACACACAGCATGGAGCTGTGGAACTGTATATTTTGTTAACCAGAGCCACCCAATGGCTGCAATGAGAAGGAAACACTGTGATATTACTGTAATAGTTCCTTTGGAAGAATTAAATCCAATGAACGTGAATTTCAGTTCCTTTATTCAGAACAGGTTTTGCAGGGGAGCGAGCCAGAGAGCAGGTGCCGTGGCAGAGAGGCACAGGGAGGAAGAGGACCACCTCCGTGCCGGGGCCTGCGTGGCACGTGGCTCGCACCTCACGCGCTCTATTTAGGCTGACATGTTGGGTCTGGGTGGTGGGTGTGGCTTTTCCATGCTGATGCCAGTTCACAGTCAGAGCCACGGGCAAGCTGCACTTACCAGTCTGGATAGGATGTACCCCTTGCTCAGGTTCAAAGTAGAAGTTTGTGTTTTCTGGCCAGTTCTGGTTGTTCTGATATCCCTCGAAGGCCATTTTCTCTTCAAGAAAGGCAGTTGGAGACGCTGCAAACAGAAACACGGAACAAAAGTTACAGCGTGCCAGTGTTCTGCGTTAAAGCTAGTACAATGGGAGGCAATCAGGCCTGCTAGTGCCTTTGACAAAATCTTCTTTTTTAAAAAAAATATATATATTTTATTGATTTTGTACAGAGAGGAAGGGAGAGAAATAGAGTTAGAAACATTGATGAGAGAGAGTCATCGATCAGCTGCCTCTTGCACACCCCCTACTGGGGATATGCCCACAACCAAGGTACATGCCCTTGACTGGAATCGAACCCGGGACCCTTCAGTCCCCAAGCCGACGCTCTATCCATTGAGCCAAACCAGTCCCGGCGACAAAAACTTCTTAAAAAGTGTACAAACCATAGCTGGTTTGGTCAGTATCATTTCTAAAATGAACTTTAAAAGACTAGTGATTCTGCATATATATATATATTTCCCCACCCCCTGCTTTTTTTCTTACCCTTCGCTAAAACCCCAGGATCTCACTCTTTCCTCGCCCTCCTCAAGAAGGCTGTCTGGAGACGTGGGTGAATTAAAACTAATTTGACATATGAAGTTTTAAAGCTTGCTGTCAGTACAAAACAGCATACTAGTACATATCAAATTGCATATAAATAAACATATGTGTAACTCTATCTATTGAAAAAAATCCGCATTAACTGGTACAGTGGTATTTTTTTTAGTAACAGCCACCCTAATAGGTGTAAAGTGGTATCTCGTTGGATTTTTATTTGTATTTTCCTAATGATTAGTGATGGTGAGCTTCTTTTCATATGCTTCTTGGTGTATCTTCTTTGGAGAAATGTGTGTTCAAGTCGCCTGCTCATCTTTTTTTTTCTTTCTTCTTTTAATATATTTATTTTTTACAGAGAGGAAGAGAGAGGGATAGAGAGTTAGAAACATGGATCAGCTGCTTCTTGCTCGCCCCCTACTGGGGATGTGCCCGCAACCAAGGTTCATGTCCTTGACTGGTATTGAACCTGGGACTCTTCATTCCGCAGGCCGACGCTCTATCCACCGAGCCAAACCGGTTTCAGCCCTGCTCATCTTTAATCAAGTTGTTTGTTTGGATATTGCTGTTACAGAAGTGCTTCATTTATTCTGGATGTTAATCCCTTTTCAGATATGTCTCGTAAACATTTTTCCCACTCTGTGAATTGCCTTTCAGCTCTATTGATAGTGTCCTTGATGCACTAAGTTTTTGGCTTTCTATGTAGTACAGTTTACTTTTACCGCCTGTGCTTTGGTGTCAGATCCAAGAAATCATAGCCAGATCCAAAGTCATCAAGCTTATGCTCTGTTTTCTTCTAAGAGTTTCATAGCTTTTGCTGATTTTTAGGTCTTTGATCCATTTTAAGCCACTACTTGTATACGGTGTGCAGTAAGGGTCCAACTGGACATCCAGCTTTCCTGGCACCATTTGTTGGGAAGACTATCTTTATCCCATTAAATGGTCTTGGTGCCCTGGCCCAATGTCACCTGAACATACATGCAAGGGTTAATTTCTGGGCTCCGTTCTATTCCTGGTCTGTCTGTCTTCATGCCAGCCTCACACTGATTACTGCAGCGGTATGGTGAGTGTCGAAGTCGGAAAGTGTGAGACCTCTAACCATTCGTTTTCAAGATTGTTTGAAATTCCATATGAATTTTTGGGTAGATTTTCCTATTTCTACAAAAATGGTGGTTGAGATTTTGAGGAAAAGAAAATAACCTTTTGAAAAAGCACTTTAAGCCGAAACTGGTTTGGCTCAATGGATAGAGCGTCAGCTTGGGGACTGGAGAACCCGGCTTCGATTCCGGTCAAGGGCATGTACCTTGGTTGCGGGCACATCCCCAGTTGGGGGTGTGCAAGAGGCAGCTGGTCGATGACTCTCTCTCATCGATGTTTCTAACTCTCTATCCCTCTCCCTTCCTCTCTGTACAAAATCAATAAAATATATTTTTAAAAAGAAAAAAAAAAGAAAAAAGAAAGATAAAAACTTAAAAAAAAAAGAAAAGAAAAAGAAAAAGCACTTTAAATCTTCTTCCCCATAACGAACACTGCAGTCTGGTTTGGAAGCTCACAGGTGTAGTAATCATTTGTAAACATCCTCTAATCCACACCCCAGAACTTTTCACAAGGAATTAATACTTGAATATAAAAAGCACATAAAAGTTAATTATTCAAATTTCCTCTTTAATCGCCAAAACCGGTTTGGCTCTGTGGATAGAGCGTCGGCTTGGGGACTGAAAGGTCCCGGGTTCGATTCCGGGCAAGGGCATGTACCTTGGTTGCGGGCATATCCCCAGTAGGGGGTGTGCAAGAGGCAGCTGATCGATGACTCTCTCTCATTAATGTTTCTAACTCTCTCTCTCTCTCTCTCCCTTCCTCTCAGTACAAAATCAATAAAATATATATTTTTTAAAAAATTTCCTCTTTAAAACATAGAATGAAAGCCCTAAAATATATGAAGCACAAATTAACTAAACTGATGCCCCTGATGGGGTGGCTCCATTGGTTGGAGTGTCATCCGTGCACCAAAAGGTTGTGGGTTCGACTCCCGATCAGGGCACATTACCTAGGTTCCCGGTTCAAACCTCCATTGGGGCAGGAATGGGAGGCAAAAGATCGATGTTTCTCTCTCACATCAATGTCTCTCTCTATATATAGTGTATTTATATGTTACTTATGGAATTACAAATAGATTAAAAGACAAACAAACATATCCTCTGGTGAGGATTATATAAAGAAAAAACTTAACTGAGAACACAGACAATTCAACAATGATTGTTGAAGGCTTTAATACCTCACTTTCAATAATAAACAGAACTACACAGAGTGCCAACAAGGAAAAGAAGGCGTAACTGACACTATAAAGACATTTTAAAGAAAACTCCATGCAACAACAGCAGAAGATACATTTTTCTCAAGTACACATGGACCATTCTCCAGGACAGACCATATGTCAGGCCCTAAAACAATCCTTTAAAAGGATTTAAATCGTACAAAATTTGTTCTGCAACCATAATGAAATAACATTAGAAAATGACAACAGAAAGCAGTTTGGAAAATTCACAAATGTGTAGAAATTGGCCGCAGACTCTTAAACTGCCAATAGGCAGAGAAGTCACAAAGGAAATCAGAAAATGTTTGGAGATGAATGAAGATGAAGACATAACACACCCAAGCGTACAAGATGCAGCTCACGCAGTGCTTGGAGGGAAATTTATAGCTGTAAACACCTACCTCAAAAGTGGGGGAATCACAAGTCAATAACATAACCTACCTTAAGAAACCGGAAAAGGAAGAGCAAATATAAATCTAAGCAAGCGGAGGGAAGGAAGTAATGCAGATTACAGAGTGAAACAGAGAAAACACAACAGTAAGTTGGTTCTTTGAAAAGATCAACAGAATTGACAAAGAGTATCCAGACTGATTAAGAAAAAGAGACGACTTGTGTTCAGAAGTAAAAGAGGAGGCATCAACACCAACCTGACAGAAATAAAATGGCCTATAAGGGGGCAGTAAGAAGATCCTCTGTGACATGACGTGATGTGGTAGAAAAGGCATAAATTCTTGTCAGACGAGGTCCAATTTTGAGCTTCATTGTTAACCTAACTTTCACTCCTTCAAATGAAAATATTGAAAATTCATGCACTGGGGGGGGGGGGCACTCAGCCCAGCCTGTGCCCCCTCACAGTCTGGGAACGCTCAGGGGATGTCCACCTGCCAGCTTAGGCCCGCTCCCTGGGGGGTATGGCCTAAGCTGGCAGTCAGACATCCCTCTGGCAGCCCGGAGCCCAGTGAGGAGGGGCCTAAGCAGTCAGTTGGATATGCTTGGCACTGCCACACAGGCAGGAGAGGCTCCCGCCACCGCCACTGTGCTGGCCGCCATAGCTGGCTTCTCACTGAGCAGTGCACTGACCACCAGGGCAGCTCCTGCATTGAGCACCTGCCCCCAGGTGGTAATGCGTGTCAGAACGACTGGTTGTTCTGCCATTAGGGTCAATTTGCATATTACCCTTTTATTATATAGGAGGAGGATGCCAACTTGTAAATGCCAATTTGTAGTTTGTAAATGCTGCTCAGACATTCTAACATTACAGATTTATTTTCTGTTAATATTTCACTTTTTGGACCTTACATTTATTCTACTGCTAAATTGAATGCATTGTATCTTATGGTGACAGTTTCAAACACCTAGAATATCTTCTGTTTCAGGGCATTCTAACAAAGCAGTTTTAGTTTTATTGCAGGTCTGACCTGAGGGGTCGATATCCCATCATACCCAGAACAGTTATCATAACAAGCACCTGCTCTGATCACAATGGAAACCACCAATAACCCTGCCATTTGCAGAGCACTCAGCACACTGCACAGCTAGCCCCAAACAGGGCAAATCACAGTAATTTGCCCCCAGGGAAGCACAGAAGTTTATTCCACAAGTAATTTGTGCTTACATGTTGGTAAGCCTTCATTGTAATGGAAACGGCACCAATATACTATTGAGATTAACCCAGATTTATATAGGCCTCAGAAATTAAAATAATGCTCTGTCCCACCAGCCCAACCCAAAATAGGATTCTTACTTCCCAGCTCTACCACATTAATCAGCTCACTTTCAGCAAAATAAATGTACTAATAAGATCCAGGAATTGTCTCCATCTTTAAGAAAATCAGTGATTGTGAATAATTGTACTTTAAACATAATAGATTATTACTCTTAATAAAAGGAAACAGAATATTAAAATGAGCTGTATTAATAAAAAGAAATGTCTAGCAACTAAAAAACTATCATCCAAATTACCTCAGGCATAGAATCTTTTCAATGTCTTAATTCAGTCAACAGATTGCACTTGCAAATCTATCTACTGTTATAAAGAAACACTAACGCAGAATGACTAGGGAAGTGGGCATTCCACAGAACTCTTCCCAGGTCCAATATACTATATTATCAAATAACTAGAGGACCCGTGCACAAAATCCATGCACTTGTGAGGAGGGGGTCCCCTCAGCCCAGATTGTGAAAGAGACCCCAGGCTGAGGGACCCCACCAATGCGTGATGGAAGGCTCCAGGGCTTGTCCGGCCCGGCCCGTCTTACTCATTCCTGATCAGCCGAATCCCAACAACAAGCTAACCTACCAGTTGGAGCATCTGCCCTCTGGTGGTCAGTGCACGTCATAGTGAGCAGTTGAGCAGCCTAGGCATATCATTAACATATTACGCTTTGATTGGTTGAACAGACGACTGGACACTTAGCATATTAGGCTTTTATTATGTAGGATTAGTGGCTTGGTGCACAAATCTGTGCATATGGAAAGGAAATGAATTGGACGTAGCTAAACTTTTTCCAGCCAATGAAGTACCCCAACTTCTCTTTCAGGTAAGTGTCAGAAACACAGCAGTAAATATCAACACAAAGCAGATTATTATTGTAGATCACACAGGGAGAACAAAGAGTAAAGTTTTTTTTTTTTAAATATATTTTATTGATTTTACACAGGGAGGAATTGAGAGGGACAGAGAGTTAGAAACATCGATGAGAGAGAATCATCGACCAGCAGCCTCTTGCACACCCCCCACTATAGATGTGCCCACAACCAAGGCACATGCCCTTGACAGGAATCGAACCCGGGACCCTTCGTCCGCAGGCCGACGCTCTAACCACTGAGCCACACCGGTCCCGGCAGAGTAAAGTATTTAACTGCAGCCGTGTCTGACTATATTCTGTGCAGTGATAAAACCTGAAGTCACTTTCAAGGCCCACCATTTCTTCTTTTCAGTCGAGTCAAGTTTCTAAGCTTTCTAAGTCTCTGTTTTCCGGCTAATGAAAATAGGATCCACTGAGTCTCCTATCTCCTACTCCGGACTTCTGTGAGGATCAAATGAGATGAGGCACGGGAAAACACTTCACAGACATTTGATTCAAGTGTAAAATGTTTGCACCTGGCTGTAAAACAAGTCATGTTCCCAGATTGGAAAAACTCCAAGGAGTTTTTCACTAGGGAGAGGAAGCTGGGCATTGCTACATGACGTCATTACTCAGTGCCCAAAACCACCGTTTCCGGGCTGGGCTGGACTGGGCTGTGGGCCGAATTTTGCGCCATGTGGACTCGGCAGTGTCGGCTGTGATTTGATGGGGTGTCTCTCTGGGGTGATGGCAGGGCCTGTGCCCCACTTGGGGGAAGCTAAGTATTAATTTGTGGGCACCCGGTCTGTGTTGCCATTTCTCTGCAAATGGCCAGTGCGCATCACAGCAGCTCCTACATTGAGTGTCTGCCCCCTGGTGGTCAGTGCACATCATAGGTCAGATGGTCAAACAGCATATTAGCCTTTTATATATTATATGATAAAGAGGTAATATGCAAATTGACCCTCTCGCCCTCACAAGATGGCCGACCCCACATCATCACAAGATGGCCATCCCCATGTTGTCACAAGATGGCTGGTAGGGGATGGCAGTTGGGGGCGATCAGGCCGGCAGGGGAGCGGTTAGGGGGTGATCAAGCTGATAGGCAGAAGCAGGTTAGGGGCAATCAGGCAGACAGGCAGGCAGACAAGTGGTTAGGAGCCATCAGTCCCCAATTGTGAGAGAGCTGTTAGACATCCCCCAAGGGGTCCCAGATTGGAGAGGGTGCAGGCTGGGCTGAGGAACACCTCCAACCCCCAGTGCATGAATTTTGTACACCAGGTCACTAGAATATAAATAATGTTACAAAATTAAAATGATATTGAATGTAAAAGTTAATTTAATAATTTAGGAAGACTGTGAACATGAATTTTAACTGGACTACACCAAAGATAGATATTAGAAAATATCTAACAATAGTCTGGCAAGTATAGCTCAGTGGTTGAGTGTGTCATGGTTTGATGCCCAGGTTGCAGGCCTGATCCCCAGTGGGGGGCATGCTGGAGGCAGCCAATCAATGATTCTCTCTCATCATTGATGCTTCTATCTCTCTCTCTCTCCCTTCCTCTCTGAAATCAATAAAAATATATTTTTTAAAGAAGAAATACCTAACCATAATGGATAAGCCATGAAACTGTCTTTTTTTTTTAATAACTGCACATTGCTATTCTGCCTATTGTCTTTCTCACCAGATGCTATAAAATATCAAGCAGTCATTTGGACTTAACTCGTGCAGATTTTGGAAAGAAGAGCCACTCTGAGAATCAAAAACGGCAATGTAAGTGACAGTAGGGATTGTTAGGAGTGTGATTAGTAGCTTTGTTAGACTGAGAACTCATGCCTCAAGCATCTTTATTTACCAAACTCACATCTTAGTCGCATTACACTTCAATATTTAGACCCCAACCAAATTCCAGTCTGTAAGATGTTAATGTAAGATGTTTATTAGTGTAATTTAATTAGCACAATGATTACATTAAAATGTTCCAATGTACAAACTGCTGAAGTCTAGAATCACAAAAAGTATAAACTTAGGTATAAAAATCTTTAAAAACAAAGGTCTACATCTTCAACATTAGGCGAGAGAAGAGAAGAGAAGAGAAGAGAAGAGAAGAGAAGAGAAGATGGTTTGATTACATATAAGAAGCAGCACATTTCAACAGAGCAATCCGTAAGATGGCAGCCTGGTCATCTCACGAGGGCAATATTGGGCCACTCAGGTATAACCATCATGGCAACACAGCATTTCATTACAGGACTGGCTACTTCATATAAAGCTGGATGTAAAACATAAAATATATTTCTTTTAAAATGAAGCATCCAATTGCAACCAAGTGAGCTAATAATATATAAATTTTAGCAAGTTATTAGTAGAAATTTTCGATTTCATAAATTAAAAAAAAATCTTAGATAAAAATAAATTTCAAACAAAACAAAGATGTAACAGGATGGAAATAAAAGTGGACTAAAGCAACATTAACATGGCGTGGGGGTGCCTCTGACCTCGGCCCAACAGGGTTCCCCAGGCTTCCCCACCCCCGTCCTTCACGAACTACAGAGCCTGGTGAGAAGCGATGGAAGATGCCTCACTTCTAAAAGTTAGCACTACCAGTTGTAAAAGGTCCTAACCAAAAACCCCACCGGGAAACAAATGGCCACACATCAAGAGAAAGAGCTGTGGTTTAGTTCATGGAGTGGCTCCTACGGTAACAGGTTCCATATGTGATCAACTGCTTAGAAGTTACATTCAACTCTCCCTCAGTGTCTTCTCCCCAGAATCCACAGAAGGCACTCCGGCAGAGCAGCCCCCAGGTGAACAGACCTGCGCCCAGAAGAGGGAGTGCTTCCTGAGCTCCAGGCGTCAGTGCAAGGACCAGGGAAACTTCCGTAACCTTCTGATTTACCACCCACAGGCAGCTCTGTGTAAGATCTAACTACGGGCATCTCAGACTTCCTCACAACACAGTAACAATTACTTAACTGAAATCATCAGTAGCTTAGTGATCATAAAAACATAGTCTCTAAGAGAATAAAAAAAAATTTTTAAGTGCCCTAGCCGGGTTTCTCAGTGGTTAGACCATCTGCCCACAGACCAAAGGGTCGCGGGTTCGATTCCTGGTCAAGGGCACATACTTCGCCAGCCCCAGTTAAGGGTACGCATGGGAGGCAACCAATAGAAGTATTATCTCACATCAACGTTTCTCTCCATCTCTCCCCCTCCTCCCTCCCTCTTACTCGCTCTAGAAAACAATGAAAAAAATATCATCGGGTAAGAACTAACAAAAAAAAACAATTTTAAAAGTATTTCGCATTTCAGATTTTGAACCAGAATTCCTCTAAGATTTCAAAACGTGGCCCATGTTTCATATTCTATTTCTAAAGATCCAATCACAGCTTATCATTTGAAAGGTTCCATATGCTTCCAGAATTTTTAGCTATTAGTCTGGAAAAATGAGAAACGGGAATAGAAAGTCCCTTTAGACAATCCTCGGAATGTGAGAAAACAGATCTAACGCTCGTGGGGAAGGACTGACATGCAGGCTTCGCCTGACCCCACGCCCGGGGACACGGCACAAAGGCTCCGTCCAAGGGCAAAGGATCCTCACCCTGAACAGAGGCCGAGTCCAATCAGCAACCAGCTCATGAGGAACCTGATAAACTGCTGTCCTCCCACTTGCTCCCAGTTAGCTCCATCTGGTGTTGTCACAAGGACAGTTATTTCCTATCTGCATCAACAGCCCAGTGTGCCAACAATACTGGACTCCATTTCTTCAACTTCCTATACTTCATGATCGTGCAAAGAAAGTAATTTTGCTGATAAAATTCCACACACAATAAGGTTATTAAGTTTTCAGGAGAATCTAAACCTACAGAAATAATTTCATAACAGAAACAATTTTGGCCCAACTTGCAACTAACAAAGGCCGATTTAATTTGAGGAAATATTTTCAAAGTTTCATGAGAGCTGCTCTGTCAGAAAACCGTAAACAGCGTCCTAACCCAGCTCTTAGCGAGGGAGGGAGCACGGTGCCTAAGAGAATCCCTCCCCAGAAGCCAGCCACGAGGGAGAGAGGGGAGGGCCTGCCGCTGGTGGACCCACGCCCTTGGAAAGCTCGCGCTCTCCTCTGCGCTGCCACATCCTGCCTCGGGTGGGAGACCTGGAAACCCAATGGAAAATGCCAACTAAAAATGTTTAAAGAAAAGAAAAACGTGAGAGCAAATTAAGTGATAAAATGAACTTAAAAAGAGAACAAGAAATGAGAACACCAGGTGACCCGTATAGAGACCACAATTAAAGACTCCATCGTGGCGTGGTGGTCACGGGGGACAAGAGGAGGCAGGTGCTGCTCAGCATCAGCAGAAAGAGGCCCCGCAGAACCCCCCTGGCTTCTTCTCTAGGTCCGGGGAGGGAAAGCAAAGCTCTGCAAGGCTCGGGCGTTAGGAGACGGAGCTTAGGGAGCCGCCGGTTGGCGCGGCGCAGCCCCAGTGCGGAGACTCTCTAGGCTTCTAGGAGGAAAACAGAAGGGAGGGAGGAGGAGGGGGCAGAAAAGCACAGGTCATTAGTCAACAGCAAGTTCAACACAGAAGAGGCTCATAATCCCATCCTACGCTACCAGGGGGCCGAGCTGCTCGCAGGGCTGGAGAGAACCTTCTGAAGGAAGCAGAAATGGGAGTTTTCAAAAAGGCACCCGTTAGTGATGGCCAGATTAGAATGAAGTCACACATGCTCCAAGAACGTGCATCTTCGTTCCCTCCCTACTCATTCCCACCCCCAGCAACAGCGTGTGCTCAGTAAAGCGCCTGCTCTAACACAGCCACGTGTCCGGTCCAGAAGGCCAACCCCTTCCAGTGCGAGCTGCACTCCCCGGGAAGGAGGCGGGCCTGCTCTCAGCACCTCCCTGGCGAGGGCTCAGCCAGCAGCTTCTGTGCTGAGACCAGGACTCCAAGCCTTGGGACCGGGAGGCCCAGCCTGCGTGTCCCCGTTCCTGTTTGCTGCCCCATGAGCCTGGGCAGTGGGAAGCAACTGCTGCTTAAACGTGACCATGCTGACATCCTGCTGGAGGAGCCCTCTCCGCTGACAGCGGCTCCCTTCCTGGTGGACATGGCAGCCCTGCTCTCACAAGCCCATCCAATCAATCCCCACAGTCTCCTGGTGAAGGAAAGTGACGTTTACTCCTGTTTAAAGTTCATGTTCAAGCTTCTTCTTTAATCACAAATGTTTCTGAAAACCAAATCATCCCGATGGCTTTGTTTCCAAAGCTGGCACAGGGACTGTCAGAAGCACATAGAACGACCATCATCAAAGAATCACAGACATTCCATTTCACAAAACTGCGGTGGCCCTTCGGGCTGCTTCTTGCTTTTAACGCGAAGAGTTCCGAATTCACGAGTTCTAACAAGGATGCCAATGTCACTGATAAACTAACGGGCACACCACGCAGAGCCTCATCATCAATAAATCTGAGGAACCAAGAGATGCCCCTCTCTGCTGGCCACAGAACACGCCGCCGCCCGGGCAACGCGACTGCAGCCGGCCTCCGGGAGGGGAGCACTGAGAGCCGCCGGCCTCCGGGAGGGGGGCACTGAGACCGCCAGGAGGGGGGCACTGAGAGCCGCCGGCCTCCGGGAGGGGGGCACTGAGACCGCCGGGAGGGGAGCACTGAGACCGCCGGCCTCCGGGAGGGGAGCACTGAGACCGCCGGCCTCCGGGAGAGGGGCACTGAGAGCCGCCAGCCTCCGGGAGAGGGGCACTGAGAGCTGCCGGCCTCCGGGAGAGGGGCACTGAGAGCCGCAGGCCTCCGGGAGGGGAGCACTGAGAGCCGCAGGGCCGGGAGGGGGCTCTCGAGGCTGAGGTCTGCGTCCAAGAGGAGGGCCGGGCCAGGCCCTGCTGTGTTTGCCACGTGGGCCTGGGAACCCCATGTCCGCCCGTTGCGGAGGGCACACCCGGGGACAGTTAGAAGACTGTCTGTCTGGCCGACAGTGCCAGCTGATCACACGGCAAGCAAAAAGCGCCTCCCCACAGTCCCCGGAGCTCGGCCAGGGCGCCTCCCCGCGGCGCGGCTGATGGCACGGGCGGTGCAGTTCTGAGGGGCAGCCACAGGCACTCAGTGCCAGCTGACAGAAGAGCCAAGCCTAGTCACAGGCTCGGAGTAAAGTCAGAGGCAGATTTCAGAATGAACAGTTAAGGGGAAAATAAAGAAAAAAACAGGGAAAAGAACTTGACTCTGCAGCTCAGTCCCCTGCGCGGAGCCCTGGCAGCCTGAGTGCAATGTGCGCAGGGAGACCTGCCTGCAGAGCTGGCGGGACCGGAGGCCTCATCTCAGTGGCAACTGTTCTGCCTCCATAAGCATGTTGTTAAGGCCGATCAGTGCTTGTTTGTACTACAACCAATGTCCACCGAACAGCCAAGGACAGTCACTCTCCCCTGCCCCCTGGAGCCGTCACGTGGAGGACGCCCTGGTTCAAACACATCCCACGGGAACCACCACGCCCTAACCCAGAGCCACCCACATGCTTCCTGCGCCTCCTCGAGCAACTGACCCGGTGCACTGTGCCTGGGGGTCGGGGGCCACTCACCTGCAGGGCCCTCCCCTCCGGGGCCGTGGTCACCGTTGGCCAGCATCGCTGCTTTAGGGGACGGAGCGCCTGCAATCAGCACAGAGAGAGAGCCGTGTGATGAACGGAGCATGGGAAACAAATCAAACTCCATCTGGTAGGAGAGTTGGTGTCAGCCATTAGCTTAAAGCGGATAAAAACCAACCCAACATTTAAAGAGCCCAGGAAGCCAAAATCGGTTTGGCTTAGTGGTTAGAGCGTCATCCTGCGGACTGAAGGGTGCCAGGTTCGATTCCAATCAAGGGCATGTACACTGGTTGCAGGCACATCCCCAGAAAGGGGTGTGCAGGAGGCAGTTGGTCGATGTTTCTCTCTCATCCATGTTTTTAGCTCTCTATCCTACTCCCTTCTTCTCTGTAAAAAATCAATAAAATATGTTTTAATAAATAAATAGATAAATAGCCCATGAAGATCTAGAGCAGAACAGACTGTCATTCATTCCCACAGCCCCAACTCTCCTAAGCACCCCAGTGGGGGTGGCGCTCCTGTTCTGTAAACTGTCAGAGACTTCCTCCCTCCCTCCCGACTCCCACGCACACAGACCTAACGCATCTCCTGAGAGCGTGTCTCACCCTGTCTTTGGGTGGCCTGTACTCCCCTCCCTGTTCTCTCCTGAGAGCCGCAATCAGATCTCCTCTCCCGCCGCTCACACCTCACAATTCTTTGTTTGCCCCTTGCTTTTGGCACTTGATTATCATCCCTGCGAACTGTAAACTCCTGAAGGTCTCTAGTTTGGGGTTCCTTTTCTTCCTCTGTAGCGATATAGTGTTCTCAATAAGCATTTGCTTGAAGAATGAATGAACCCTAGCTGGTTTGGCTCAGTGGATAGAGCACTGGCCTGTGGACTGAACGGGCTCAGGTTCGAGTCCAGTCAAGGGCATGCAGGAGGCAGCCAGTCAATGATTCTTACTCACCTTTGATGTTTCTATCTCTTCCTCTCCCTTCCTTTCTGAAATCAAATTTTTTTTTAAGTAAAAGAATGAATGAATGAATGAATGAATTGGAGTAAGTCTGATTGCCAGCAGTATATGGGTGGCAGAATAGGAGATAAGAGAGAAAACGCAAGTCAAAAAACACCTAAGTTAAATTAAAATTTCTAAAAATGAAACAAAGTATTAGAATTTTAAAATACTTTAATTTTCGATTTTCTTCACAAACAGTTAAATTTGTTTTTATAATCAGGGAAACAAAGCTATTGACTCGATTTCAAATAAGACCAACACCCAAAGACCACGAGTACTATGCTGTTTCTCTGTTTTCAGAACCCGAGACTGGACCTACATGGGGAGGCAGGAAGACTGCCAAGCTTCCTGAGCCACGCCAGCAGGAAGAAGGCGCACATTTCCAGTCAGAAACACGTTCTCTGGGCCAGGGGGAATCCGTGCCCACGTAGAGCAGAGCATTCAGGTGAAGGAAGGTGGGGGATATAGAAGACAGTGGGGGAGGATGGCAGTTTATAGGTAGGTAGTTTATATCTTTGGTATCTCTACCTGTGCAACTCAGAATTCCTCAGCTGCAGAAAGAACCTGACCAATTAACCTGTTTTAAGGAAATATCTGCTTTTCTTTTCTATATCATTGATTTTTAGAGACACAGAGAAAGATGGAGGGACAGAAAACCATCGCCGTCAGGGAGAAACACTGATTGGATGCTTCCTGCACGCGCCCAGGGATTGAACCCGAGACCTGGGTATGTGTCCTGACTGGGAATTGAACCCACCACCTTTTGGAGTATGAGGTGACACGCCAACCAAATGAGCCACACCGGCCGGGCTCTGCTTTTCTTTTAGACTAGAGTACCATAATTATGAAATATAACTCTTGGTACTATTCTTTTTCTTTTCCCAAAAGAAATTAATTAAGAGATATATTTTCAAATACAAAATTTAAAGACGTTATTTTTACAAAAATATCACACTGCCCGGCTGTTGTGGCTCATCAGTTGAGCATCAACCAAGGAACCAAGAGGTCATGGGTTCGATTTCCTGGTCAGGGCACATGCCAGGGAGGCACTCTATCCCCAGTCCGGGGCATGCAGGAGGCAGCTGAACGAGGATGACTCTTTCTCATCTCATTTATGTTTCTCTCTCTATCCTCCCTTCCTCTCTCTCTAAAAGTCAACGAAAACATAACTTTAAAAAAAACATGATGCCGATTCCTTTATGAAATCCCTTCCTCTCAGGCTCTCAGGCGCACCCCTGGGAGTCATCCTGGAGTCGTGGTGGGCAGTAAACGGGCGCTGTGCCCTAAGGGGAAGTGCTGGCGGCATGGCATCAGGGCAGGCCAAAGGGAGTGGTGCAAAGCGCATGGGGAGAGGGTTGTGAGAGAGCTTTCTCGGAGAAGACCAGCGAGAGGATGAGATGAACACGGGGTGAGCAGCGTGTGTTCAATGAGGGAAAGATCTTGTATGTTTAATGCTGGTGAACGAGCAGTTAAAAGAGGCACTGATGAGGCAGAAGGCAGAGAGGTCATCACTGTAAGCGGTGCTCTTAGGTTAGGGCACGAGCAGTTCCCCCGTAACGAGAGCCCGCAGAGTGAAAGGCAAAGGTGAAGGTGGGCTAGGAGAGGAAGGGGCGGCTGTGGCGTTCTCTGCTGGCTGAGACTACTATTCTCTTTCCTCAAGGTGAACCGAAACTAGGAACGGGAGCAAGTCCTGGAGGCCTGAACTAGAGGAAGAGACATGGAGCAGTTTCTGGAAAAGTGGGAGACTAAAAATGCCTGTGAATTCACAGCAGAGTCCTCAAGTTCATGCTCTCTGTGTAAGTAAAATAAGATTCCTACATTTCCTGGATGTAGCATTTGTATGTCTAATAATAAGTGGATCTTTAGTTTTGAAAAACAGTATCTATGAGACATTAAACCAAGCAGAGAGTATGCATAAAGCTAGTATGGTTTCACAGAAAGAATGGAAGTTTAAAATCAGAAAATCTGGGCACAGATTCTGTCACTATTGACTAAATGATCAATTGCAAATCCTTCGTGCTTTCTAAGCCTTAACAGCCTTAATTGGAAAATGGGACAATATCTACCTCCCGTGGTTATCATGAGGACTAAGTGCAAAGATATTGGAGGCAGTACTGGGTCAACTGTTAAGTAAACGTAATCAGCTATCGTTATTCTCACTAGAGGCCCGGTGCACAAAATTCGTGCATGGGGCAGGGGGAGGGTGGAGTCCCTCAGCTTGGCCTGCACCGTCTCCAATCTGGGACCCCTCAGGGGATGTCCAACTGCCTCTCGCAATCCGGGACCTCTGGCTCCTAACCTCACTCACCTGCCTGCCCCTAACCACCTCTGCCTGCCTGCCTGATCACCCCTAACTGCTCCCCTACTGGCCTGATAGCCCCTAACTGCTCCCCTGCTGGCCTGATCACCTCTAACCGCATCAGCCTCACCCTGCACCTTGGACCCAGGATTCCCTCCCTCTGACTGGTCGCAGGCACCCAGCACCTTGGCCGGCTTCACCCAGGCCAGCCACAGCCACAGCCACAGGGGACCATGGGGCGGGCGGCTTGTTCCTCTCCCCAGCCACAGCCTGGCTGGTCCCTATTCCTCTCTCCCCAGTGTTGAGTGTCTGAGCTTTATGGCATGATGGCCAATGACCATCTGCATATTATCTCTTTAGCATATAGATTGTTAATAACTGCAGATTGATTGATTATAGATTGGCTAAACTATAGCCCAACTTTAGATAACTACAGATTCGATCACTAAATTATAAAGTAATCTTTGAAAACCCTGAAATTTACTTTTGCCTTATATAAAAATCTAACTTAAATGACATTACTAGACTAGGCCATAATTGTGAGACTACTAATATAAAAGCAACTTATTAGAATAAAATGAAATAGCAGCAAAACAGAGGTTACAAGAAAAACTCTAAGCGCAGGAGAGAACAGAAACAACCTGCCACATAAAGCACGAGATTTCGGGGAAGAAAAAGGCTGCATGCTGCCCTGCAGAAGAGACTTGCTGGGCTCATCACTGCAATGCTGTGCGTTGCTGTGCGTTGCTGTCAAGTCCTGATTCCAAAGATGCTATGCTGCCTTTTCCACAGACTCCCACTTCATGAAATGAAAACTCTCACAGCGAAACACACACAGCACTGACAACACAGGTTGTCTTTTAACTTATCACATGCCCTGAGATAGAAGAATATTCTAATTTACTTGGTTTTCTAAATCTCTTCTTCCGAGGGAGATCTCAGAGTGCCGCACCGCAGGCCAGTCTGGCAGAGAAGAGCAGCAGCTCTGGCTGAGAGGGCACGTGTCCTGTGGGAAGAGAGCCGGTGGCTTGGGCAGAGGGGAAAGGTCCGGCATGGTGCAGTGAGGCCCGTGCCAATCTCGCCCTCTGGTGGCCACCTGAAGTGGGCTGTGGCGCTGCAACAGGAGGCTGAACAAGAAGAAATTCCACAACACCCAGTGCCACCCTTTCCACGGCTGAAGCGATCCCTTCTCCAGGGCAGGTTTCTCCGTTTAGGACATGCATCCCAACACTGATCGCTGGGCCCCACCCCAGAGCTTCTCCTTCCCTGTGGGCCTAAGAACTGCAACTTGAACAAGCTCCCAAATACTACTGATCCTGCTGGTCCGAGGGCCATACTTTGAGAAGCACTATCTTAGATTAAAACAATATATGGAGCCGAAACCGGTTTGGTTCCGTGGATAAAAGCGTCGGCCTGCGGAATGAAGGGTCCCAGGTTCGATTCCGGTCAAGGGCATGTACCTTGGTTGTGGGCACATCCCCAGTAGGGGGTGTGCAGGAGGCAGCTGATTGATGCTTCTCTCTCATTGATGTTTCTAATTCTCTGTCTCTCTCTCTCTTCCTCTCTGTGAAAAATCAATAAAATATATTTTTTTAAAACAGATGAAAGAAGTAGAAAGCAACTAGTAAAATGATAGATTTAAATTTAATAATCATATTAAATATAAACAGTTTGAACATATCAATTAGAAGACAAGGCTCTTTAGACTAAAAAGCAAGACATGTCTATATTCTGTCTATAAGAAACTCACTTTCACTAAATATAAAAGAGGAAACATGTTGAAAGTAAAAAGATGAAGACAGTTATATCCTGCAAACACTAATCAAAAGGAAGCTATGGTGGCTATATTAATATAAGACAAAAATTAGACTTCAGAACAATGTTATCAGGAATAAAGAGGGAGCATAAGAGGGTCAATCTACCCAGAAGACATATTCTACGTGTATCTGCACATGACAGCAGATCTGAAAACACATCAAACCAAACTGACAGGAGTAAAAGGAGAAACAAATCCACAAAATTACAAGAAGGACAGACTCAATTCTAAACATCAATTCTAAACAAACTATCCCAGAAAATTTTCCAAATCATCTTATGATGCCAGCATGACTTCAATTCTAAAACTGGACAAAAGCCTCACAAGAAAACAACAAACTCATATCCAACATGAACATAGATCCAAAAAATCCTCAAATATTAGCAAATCTGACCCAATACCATATAAAAGCAGCAAATCTCTTTTAAAGCCTTTAATCACGTTTTAACCCAGATCTGGTACTGCTCCCAGAGTCAAGTGGCATCTGATTCCATTCTAAATTAAGTCCTCATGTAAACACAAAATTTTATGTCTATAACTTCTCAAAGAAAAAGCACAGCAGCCAGTTTAATGTAGGAAATTCAGAGGAAGATGATACAGAAGTTGACAGCTACAGAAGAAATCTAGGGTTAAAAGCCATCTATAGGCCCAGTTGGCGTGGCTCAGTGGCTAAGTGTCCACCTACAAACCACAAGATCACGGTTCGATTCCCTGTCAGGGCACAGGCCCGTGTTGCGGGCTCCATCCCCAGTGTGGGGCCTGCAAAAAGCAGTCGATCAATGCTTCTCTCTCATCATTGATGTTTCTATTTCTATTTCCCTCTCCCTTCCTCTATGAAATCAATAAAACGTCTATTTTTTTAAAGTGATCTACAATATAATGAACACATAGTCAATTAAAGCCTATGAACCTAGCTCCTTGGGGGTATTTTTGTTTTTTGTTTTTTAATATATTTTATTGATTTTACACAGAGAGGAAGAGAGAGGAATAGTTAGAAACATCGATGAGAGAGAAACATCGACCAGCTGCCTCTTGCACACCTCCCACTGGGGATGTGCCCGCAACCAAGGTACATGCTCTTGACTGGAATCGAACCCGGGACTTTTCAGTCCGCAGGCCGACACTCTATCCACTGAGCCAAACCAGTTTTGGCCTAGCTCCTTGGTTTTAAATGAAGAAGTTTTGCTCCAAGGCAGGTTCTTGGCCTGTACTTAACAACTCGGCTCAGTGCCCTCAAGGTTTCCAAGACTGTAACCAGAGCATGACCCCTCACGTCCTTTCCGCACCATATAGCCAGCGTGGCTCACTCACTCACCTTCCACCTGGCCAGGATCTGGGCATGGTTTCTTCTTTGACTCCGAATTCCCCGCCTTCTCATCAACATCCAGGAGGGGAATGTAGTCTGTTTTCCCGACAGTCTCTCCCACGACATCATCGTAGGCCTCTGCCTCCAGCGTGGCGATGAAGTCCCGTTTAATCTCCCCCTCGATTTCTGGAGGCGGTTCTGTTAACGCATCTACAAGACTGAGGTCAGCCATTCTGCACCACTGCGCTGCCTGTGAAGAGGGGAAAGGTTCAGTGATGAGTTCGGCAAAGGGGAAAACATTCCTAGAAACTGGTCGGTTCTTTAAACAACAGCAGGAATATCCAAACTCTAGACCCGAAAGGGACACCGCGTGGACAGACTAGGAAATTAAAGCTCAGGAAGAGGCTCAGCCACGGCCAACCCTTTCTCCTCACCGCCCTGGGAAACAAGCAGAGCAGGTGCCGTGCTAACCTCTTCATTGGTAAGAAGCATGAAGTACATTCAAAAAATCGTTTATCCTAGGTTACAGCCATTGAAGATCAAATCAGGTCTTTTGATTTCCAGTCTTATAACCCTTTCAAATATTCCATATATCTTAATTTCCAAGTCGTATTCCAGAATAATTCTTTAAAAAGAATCAACAGAGAGGTCAGATACCCGTTTTAAAAAGTTCTACTGTCCTAGCCAGTTTGGCTCAGTGGATAGAGCATCATCAGCCTGTGGCCTAAAGGGTCCCAGGTTTGATTCCAGTCAAGGGCACATGAGGGGATTGTTAGATCCCCAGTAGGGGGCATGCAGAAGGCAACTGATCAGAAATTCTCTCTCATCATGGATATTTTCTATCTCTCTCTCCCTTTCCCTTCCTCTCTCCCCTCCCCATTCCACTCTCTCTCCCCCTCCCACTTTCTCTAAAATTCAATGGAAAATATATCCTCGGGTGAGAATTGAGAACAACAGAAGTAACTGCTTTCTTTCCTACCTATGATAATTATTATTATCAGTTAGGCTATGAAAACTGTTATGAACCAAAAACAATAAAGAATGTCTATAATTAGTTTCATAATCAAAAGAGAATTTGAAAGGACACCTAATACTATCTTTAACGCATACAATAAGAGCCAACTAGATTTGTCTGTGCCAGAAAAATATAATTATGTCACTTCTTTCACACAATCAACTCAAACTTTTTCTAAGTTAGGACATGGGGAAGTACAGGAAATCCCGCGATGCGCTGTAAACCTCCTGGATCTGAGTGCAGATCCTCACAGAGCAGCTTCACCCTCTGTAACGTGTCCCCTCACCACGCCCCACCACCGCACTTCCCAAACCACGTCCGGAGCTGGCACGCGGGTCCTGGAATATGAACAACAGTTTAAATTCAGCCTAACAAGGTAAAATTGATAGAAAATTAGTCGGAAATTGGGAAAGTCACTTGGCTGTGTGTGCATTTAGCCAACAAATCAGCATCTACATCTCAACAGTGTAGCCATTCTTTTCCTGTCACCAAATATAAAGTATGACTTACACACACACACACACACACACGCACGCACGCACGCACGCACACACGTCTCCTTATGGAAATGGACCCTGTGAAAGCAATGCTCATGTGGTGTTGGAAGTGAAAGGACTGACTCTTTAAAGCCCGTTTTTCAATGATCAGAGAGATCACCCAGGTGTGTAGTTCTTCTCTAAAACATACAATCAGTTCCTTTAAGTGCCATACAGATTTGTTAAACTGGTTATGCAAGTATTCGAGAATGGATTTTAATAAATTCATGAACAAATTTATTCTCATACAGTCTCATTTGAGATCACTCAATATTCATTTATGCATTAAAATGTTTAGTCATGTAGTTTATGGACAAAAAGATGACATAACACACTGTTAGTCTCAAATCTGGAGAGTCAGATCCAAAAATGAACCCTTGTGAATAATTATCTACTTTTCAAAGATATCTCTCACTACTTATACTATCGGCCTGTTATCACACAGCCAACAGAGAAAGCTAACTGTAAAGGGGTGTGTTCAGCGGGGCCAGAGAAGAAAGCTGGGTGCAGAGTCTGCTTTGTGGAGCACTAGTGCACGGACCCTCACTGGCTGTGAGTGCGTCCCCTTCCGGGGCCGAGCTCCCTGACCTGTCAGAGGAGAAGGTTTGTCCCGCGATTCCTGAGCTTGACTGGCCTAAATAAGCTACTTATAACTCCATTCCTTCACTTACGTTAGAAATAAATAAGCGAACTTCATATAAATCCCCAATGTAAATATAAACCTGCATTATTACATTAGTATTTTCTATATCAGGTACTCTCATTACTGGGTTTAGGTTTACTACAGAGCTTTTTAGCAAAAGGAAGACTAAACCTCATCAGTGCACGGGCCCTGTTTGAGCAAATCTCACCAGAGGTTAAGAAACCACGCCCGGTGCTAGCTCACACCAGAGACCTGCCCCCGCCGCCAGAGCAGCAGCCCCGTCCTCACCGCCCCAGCGCGGCACCCACACCTGCTCCTCACCTGCCGTGAGTGAAGCTCCTGGCGTTCGGGGGCTCTGGAAACAGGTAAAACAAGGCAAGACAAGGCCAGGCCACGATGAGGCAGCACAGGAGACGATTTTGGCCTCTTGGCTCCCTCTTACTATGAATAGCTCTGGACTCATCCGGAGCACATAAGAATACAGGATGAGGTCACAAGCACCTTCTCGGGGATATGGTTTACTTTGGTCACAAACTCTGAATTAATTGCTGAACTGAAAACATTCTCTAGGTCTACAGAGATTAAATCGTGTCCATATCTGATTTAAATAGACGGCTCACTCTTTCTGATGAAAAATTAGTCATCAAGTTTGCAAATGGCCTCCCCTACCTACCACCCCAAGATGCTGCCTAGAAGTTAATGTGGAAGAAGAAAACTTGTGAAAAGGGAGAATAAGCAGTCACTGTTCATAACACTGTAATACTTTTATTTTACTGTTACAGTAGCCAAACATCTACCAAGATTCGTTTGAAAGTCGGGATTCTCTTTTAAAAAGTATAGAATCCTACTTCATAATTAAAAAAAAAAAAAAAAAAAAAAAAAAAAAAAGGGAAAAAAAGGATAGCCTGGCAGGTGTTGCTCAGTGGTTGAGCATCAACCTATGAGCCAGGAGGTAGGGGTTCAATTCCTGGTCAGGGCACATGCCCTGGTGCCGGGCTTGATTCCCAGTAAGGGGTGCTCAGGAGGCAGCCGACCAAGGATTCTCTCATCATGGATGTTTCTCTCCCTCCCTCTTTAAAATCAACAAAAACATATTTTTAAAAATAAAATAAATAAAAGGGAGGAAGGGTTAAATAAAAAGACATTTCTTATCTAGTAGCTTTCCTCCTAATTCCAGAGATAAGTTCCACAGAAAGTGTCTGAGATTCTGGGTTAGTATGAAAAGGGAGAAAACTAATTTAGCAACATGGAATATTTAAGGGAACAAAGCCGATCTGGAAAAGATATCAAAGTTGGGAGGAGAGGGCAAGAAGTGCCACAACCAAGGTACATGCCCTTGACCGGAATCGAACCCGGGATTCCGCAGGACACAGACTGACGCTCTATCCACTGAGCCAAACTGACCAGGGCCAAAAGGATATTTTATTCTAAGTAAAACCACATCTTCATGAGAGACCTCTAGGGGACTCAGCTACCATCTCCTGCAGCTCAGAGGCACATGTCCCCCAGGGCTAATGTGAATTTCTCCTGCTCATCCCCAGAACCAGACTGGCAAATGGCAACAGACAGCTCAGCGACATCTTGACTGTCCTGAGCAGTTAACTCCAAACTCAGGAGGACATGCTAGCTGTCTACCCCAGGGGCCCCGGTACATGACAAGGACAGCAGCGGTGTTAGCACAAACGACGGGACTTCCGGGCCCAGCGGCGGCCATGTGTCCGCCCTCGGTAACAGCAGGAGAGCCCTAGATACTCCCATGGCGGAGGCCGTGGCCCAGCTGGAACATTCTCTTTCCAGGCAGTCCCCGCCCCCAACAAAGAGCTTCTCTTCCAGCTGCTATTTGGGGAGCCCTGTCCTCCAGACATAAACACTGCGCGCACAGGCACAATGACGTACGTACCACCTGCAGCGCCAGACAGAAGCCTCGCTCACCCTGCAGCTGGCACTCAGTCCCCCAGAAGGCACTGCGGATCTCCACAGAGCACCTGCCAGTTACATTTCTCCGTGAATTAAACCTATTTCTCCCCGAATGATCATCTGCACAGATACCTCCCACTGCTAGCCATGTGATCCAGTCGCCGAACGGTTATGTGGGCCAAACCGGGAGACGGTGACACAGCACGTACATCCCTGCGGGAGCCACCTGCAGAGTGAGTCTTCAGCTCTTCTCAGTTAAGGGGGGGGGGGGGGGGGGAGGCAAATTCTAAGAGGATTCTCAATACTTAATGCCCCCAATCTGGAAAATGAGAAAGTGGTGTGTGTTTTTTAACTTTACTATTCATCCCATGTATTCTTCCTCAGTCCAAGACAAAAAACAAAAACAAAATACAACCAGTTTGCTTACACCTGTCCAAAACTGATTCCTACCCACTTCCACTCTCACAGGCTTGTTAAACTACCAGCTCCTGCCTGCAGAGGACTGAAGGAGAGCCGGCAACCAGGCACATAGGCGGCTGGGCGTGGGAGCACCGGCCGAGAGGGGACGAGGGGGGACGAGAGGGGACGAGGGGACGAAGGAGGACGAGGAGGGACGAGAGGGGACGAGGGGACGAGAGGGGATGAGGGGGGACGAGAGGGGACGAGGGACCAGAGCAGCAGAGACAGGGTGCAGCACAACGGGCCCAGTCTTTTCATTGTGTGGGTTCCGCCTCCACCTGACACACTGCCCGTCTTTTCTTCTCAAAGGGACTAAGGCAGTTGGGAAGAGTCCTATCGCCCAGAAAACATCCCAGCTGATTAAAGAAGCCCTAATGCCTATTAAAAACGAAAGAAATCCCAATCTTTAGTAGGCGATCAAAGCCACACAAGCCCAGAAGGCCCAGCCCTGTCACCTGCCACAGCCATCGATGCAGGCTCCATGGAGGCCCCCTGCACGCAGTGACATGAGACAACGGCCATGTTACCAGCAGGCAGACATTCCACTTCATAGAGGTCAGAACGAGCACTAGTGTGTGCTTTAGCTAAGGCACCCCCCCCCCCCCCCCCGTGGACTAAAAGAAGCCCTCTGCCTCCTGGCCTAGAAGTTAGTCGGGAACTGGCCCTGGTAAGATCAGACAGGGCCTCTACCTTCCGCACGGCAGGAAAGCAGAGTCCCTGAACACGGCATTCCTGCATCCCACTTTTCCTGCCCGCCTCCGCACCTCCATGCGTGTGGGGGCCCGGACTCTGCATGCAGGCCCCGGACAGAGGTCTGCACTACATGTGGGCATCCTCTTCCTTCACTGCCCGTCTCCCTCCTGCGGTGAGGAAGGCTTCCTTCCTCCTGCCCTCGCCGCGGGCACTGCGCCTCACCGCGCGGGCACCGCCGCCTCGCTGCAGCCTCTCCACTCCCTCCTGGTATGTCGGTCCACGCCGCCACCGCTCTGACTGCCGTGGGTTAATCAGTCCTCCCAGCGCCATTCAGACCATGTGGTCTGCACTTCTTCCCACAGGGCGGTCTGACGGTGCTGCAGGCCGCCCTCTACACCAGCTAAAGGTTCTAAAATGCTGCAACGGAAGTTACGTGTTTTAAAGGTCTACTTTGAAACCAATCAGAGGTGTCAAAATGACAGAAACTCTTCAGAACTGGAAAAAGAATAAACCAAGCCAAGACTGAAGGCTCATCGCTAATTAAGAGTATTTGCCTCATTCCTTCTGCTTTGCAAACATATGCCAGGGCCGTGGTGGAGAGAGAGGCAGTGGCAGCCCCGCCAGGCAGCTCTCAGGCCGCTCACCTCATCCCCACGAGGCCGCAGTAAAAATAGCTGCGCAGAGCAGCACATGATGCAACGGGGCAGAACGGACAGGCTTTCAACAGGAGACCACGCCCATCGACGGGAGATTTCACTGGTCAGGATGGGAGCTTTCGCAGCATTCACATGTTAGCACCAGCTCACGTCGTCTGTGCAAGGACAATCCGTTATGTGATGTTCGGGGCTCAGGGCTGGAGAAGCTGACAAAGGAAGAGCCTTCACACCTCACTAGCTGCTGGCTTTTAAAGACGTTTCATTTGAGAAAAGCCTCTCCACACAGTGAGTCTCTGAAGAGCAGAGCCCAGTTCGCCGTGCTTTAGGGGCCCTTCGCCAGCATGTGTGACACGGCGTTAAAGGAGCCATGTGTTCATATTCCAACTATTGAACACAGGAAGGGCACAGCATTCAGGACAGTGATACACTCTGGGGGCAAATTTCAATAGGAAAGGGATAAACAAGGAGCTTAGGAAAGTCCAATTTTGTAAACTGGGTTGTAAATTCCCGAAAATGTGTCTTTTTATTACTCTTAAGCTTTGCATATATAGTTTACATAAAAAAGTCTACATGACGCCAGGCCAGCATGGCTCAGTGGTTGAATGTTGCCCCATAAACCAAAAGATCACGGTTAACTCCCAATCAAGGCACATGCCAAGTTGCAAGCTAGATCCCCAGTAGGAGGCATGCAGGAGGCAGCTAATCAGCGATTCTCTTATCATTCATGTTTCTGTCTCTCTCTCCCCCCCTTTCTTCCTCTCTCTGAAATCAATAGAAAGGGAGGTGGGGGCTAATTCTAAAACAGCAGCTTTTAAAATCAAAGCTGAAAAGCTTTTGCTGACTCTTCAAGTTGAGTCTTCAGTGGGCAGAGAGCAGAGAATGTGCCTCCTCACTGGAATGTGCCTCTATCGGCTGCAAGTCTGCATGCACTGACCTTTCACAGAGAGTGAGCTGGCTGTTCTGCTCCCGCCAGTGGCTGGCAGACTGAACACGGGTAGCCAATGACCTGGGGGCTCTGATGGTGGCTTTGTTCAATAGTCACGGTATTTCTTGTACGAGCACTGGAAGATTTTTGGCATAAATGCATTTTTAATCCTTCAAAAATAAGCAAGGCATAATAAAATACAATAGTTTAAACCACAAGTGAAATTACAAAAGACAATAACATGGTATAACCATTGGGGGCGAGGGGAGGAAACTCCTAAATACAGCAAGCACCAAAGAGTTTACAAACTGAAATTACAAAGACTTCCAAACTAAACTTCTAAGAAATTCTGGAGTAAATTCTAAGCAATCGGAGGAAGACCTCGGTGGTGAAGCCAGAATGGAGGAGCGTGCGGGCAGCACGGGCGTGCGGCAGGCTGTGCTCGGGGTGATCCTGTGCCTGCTCTCGGACCACTCCCCACGCCTCCACCTGCCACCGGCAGTGACAAGCGGAGCCCCCTCCTGACAGGCCCGGCCAGTGGAATGAAGATGCAGGCAGTAAAACAGTCAGTTTCCCATATAACATGAGGGACCTTAAATTTCTACAGAAATACTGTGAAAGTCTTACAGACATCCATCCCAATTACTGTGACAGACCCTGGTTCTCTCATTTGGACAGGTATCAGTAAAATGTGGCTGAAATTACTAGAGATTTCATATATCACAACAGACTCATACATTACATAAAACCTTATATAATCTGTTTCTCTATTACCCTCACTTTCTAAGGAATATATTTAAAGTATTATATACTACATAAGTATATCACGTGAAAATGGTATTTGTAACCATGTCTAAATACATATCTTCTGATTATATCTTTATTTCTATAGAGAAGAAAAAGAAAATCCCAGTATATTTAATACTACATATAGTTTTTAGCCATTATTCAGATTAATATAGTTCATCTGGCTTCTCTTTACCTGTCATACTGGATATAAGACCTTGGGCAAGTCACCTCGCTTAATTTGTATAAACAGGATTACCCATCGTCTTTTTTAGGCATATAATTTTGGTTTTTTATTTTTTAAATATATTGTTATTGATTTCAGAGAGGAAAGGAAAGGGAGACCGAAACATCAATGAGAGAGAATCGTTGATTGGCTGCTTTCTACATGCTCCCTGCGGGGATCGAGCCCGCAGCCCAGGCCCCGAACTCGGAATCGAACTCGGAGCCTTCAGTCCGCCGGCTGATGCTCCATCCACTGAGCCAAACCGGCTGGGGCTGAGCCTGCCATTTTGACTATGATTTCACTGTTCAGGCCAACAAAACATACTGAATACGTAACGAGTGGTGGAACCATAAAAATCACTGACATTTGCTCTGCTGGCCTGTAAAACTGCATCTTTGTAAGACTTGCCTTAACGGTTCTGAAAGTACACACTCACACACCTTTTAGAAAAACCAGGGTGCTGATTTAGGAGCTCCTAAACTGATGTCATTAGAACCGGAGAGCAAATTCTGCAATCTGAAGAGAAACGCCTTTTATATAACTTGTACATTTCTCTTCTCCTGAGCATTTATAACTATGTCTATTTATTAAAAAAAAAAAAATCACACGTCAGCTGATATACTGGGTCATAATACCAAATTCAAATGTTTTGTCCAAGATTCCCGCAGTTACTGTGTAAAACATAAAACCCACCTGACTAGTATTACATCAGTTTAGGCTCCTATTTAAAGATTTAGGATTAAGTTTTTGTCAGACTCACAGAGGATTGAATTCCTTGTAAATAGCTAGTCATTCCCATAAAAGAATAAATTATGAAAGCTCATATTACATCCTAGTAAGCTCAACGGTTCCTCTGGAAACTGCCAATCCACACACAGCAGGAATTAAGACTGTTCCCGGACAGAGGTGTGTGCTCCTGGCCAAATCATTTTATATCAAGACCCTTTATTCCAAAGACAGCACCAGAACCAAATGGACAAATTATTTTTACTGTTTATAGTATTATAAATAATAGTACCTATGTTTTCTTTCAAATGGACATATTTTTATAAGCATGTGACAGCTGACCTAAATATGTAAAGTAAATACCATTAGCTTGTATTCTTAGAGGACATGGAAACTTGCTTCCATTGCCTTTACTCTTTTCTAAAATAATTTTAGTTTTCCTATGAAATCACCAGTTTGGCTCAGTGGATAGAGCATCGGCTTGGGGACTGAAGGGTCCCGGGTTCGATTCCGGTCAAGGGCATGTACCTTGGTTGCGGGCACATCCCCAGTAGGGGGTGTGCAGGAGGCAGCTGATCGATGACTCTCTCATCAATGTTTCTAACTCGCTATCTCTCTCACCTTCCTCTCCGTACAAAATCAATAAAATATATTAAAAAAAAAAAAAAAAGTCTGAGTCAGAGAAGGTAATAAGTCTTTTCTTATCTCTGTAGACTAGCTTCCAAAATGTAGTTTTCCAGACTTGCAGTTAAGAGTGATTCATATCGCTGAAACCGGTTTGGCTCAGTGTATAGAGCGTTGGCCTGCAGACTGAAGGGTCCCGGGTTCAGTCAAAGGCATGTACCTTCGTTGTGGGAACATTCCCGGTGGGGGGGGTGCAGGAGGCAGCTGATCGATGACTCTCTCATTGATGTTTCTAACTCTCTATCCCTCTCCTTTCCTCTCTGTAAAAAAACCAATAAAATATATTAATTAAAAAAAAAAAAAAGAGTGATTCATAGACGTCATCCTGTGATCTTAGGACGCTCATTTTAACAACAAGCACCAAATATCCTTACTCCCATTCACAACGGCCACAAGCCCATCAGCCTAAACAGGAACAGAAACCAATCTAAGTATGAAAGGTATGTTCTCCATAACTGAGAGGATAACGTCCTGTCAGCTTTACTATTCCACTCAGCACGACCATGCCCCAACCCCACTATCAACACACCCATCATACACCTTCGCGCATGAGAGTCAGTTTACCATTTACTTGAAGAAATGCAGGGAAGGCATTTCAATGTTGGGAGGCACCAGGCCTGCAAGGGAGGGCAGTTGAGAGGGACCAGGCCTGCAAGGAAGGGCAATTGAGGGCAATCGACCCTGCAGGGGAGGGCAGTTAGGAGTGACCAGACCGGCAGAGGAGAGAAGTTGGGGGCAAACGGGCTGGCAGGGGAGCAGTTAGACATCAAACAGGCTGGCATGGGAGTGGTTAGGGGGTGATCAGGCTGGCAGGCAGAAGGAAAGCAGGCAGGTGAGCAGTTGGGAGCCAGCAGTCCTGGATTGTGAGAGAGATGTCCGACTTCCCGTTTAGACAGAAGCAGTGAGCACCCAGTGCTCAGGTCTTGGTTCCAATACCTTTCTGACACAGGAGCCAGGACTCCTTCGAGAAGGAACTAAATCTAGGACCGGGGCAGCGAATACACAAGCAGAGCCTGGAGCCTCTTGTAATGTCAGAAAGCTAGAAATTACTTAAAACAATTAATAGGGGCATGCGCAAAGAACACAGGCGTTAACTGAAGAGCTGCCAAAGCCCAAAGCTGGGACATATCAACAGCCTCTAGTGTCGGAGTGTAACCAAAAACATGCAATTAGCTGGCGGCGTGGCCCTGTGCTCGAGGGTCGGCCTGTGAACCAGGAGACCACAGATTCCCGTCAGGGCCCAGGCCCAGGTTGCGGGCTCGATTCCCAGAGTGGGGCGTGCGGGAGGATGATTCTCTGTCATCATGGATGTTTCTCTCTCCCCCCCTTCCTCTCTCTATAAACATCAATAAAAACATAATTTATACATACAATTAACACTGATGAACCCACACTGATATAATTAAATGTCTCCCATGAAGAAGAACTCCAGAGCAACGTGATTCCGCCTCCGGGCGGAGCATCCACCCCGATCCCTTCAGTGTGAGCGCCCGGTGACGCCTTCCAAGAGGACAACACGGAAGGAAGGACAGGAGAAACCTGACGAGCACTACCTAAGCCAGGTGATCAAGATTGAGGGCATGTTGACGGTATGTACCCTTGACAAGATATGACGAAATGGCATTTTACCTCTGTAATCTTCCTCTCAAAAACCAGAACCACAGCCCTGGCTGGTGTGGCTCAGTTGGTTGGGCTGTGTGTGTGTGTGTGTGTGTGTGTGTCCAGACTAAACATAAGAAAAAGGTCAGCTAAATCCCACTTGAAGGACATTCCACAAAATGTCAGAGCAATACTCCTCAAAGCTGCCAAAGTCATAAAAAAAAAGTCATCAAAAATCAATTCTGGGCCTGGCCAGTGTGGCTCAGTGGTTGGAGTGTCGTCCAGCGAACCAAGATGGCGGGCTCCCCTGGGCAGGGCACAGGCGTGGGTGCGAGTTTGACTCCTGGTCTGGATGCGTGCCGGAAGCAGCGCATCGATGTCTGTCTCTCTCTCTCTCTCTCTCTCTCTCTTCCTCTTTCCTTCCCTCTCTTCCTCCAAAAGAAACCCTAAGAATAATAATAATGATAATAACAAATCAAATCTGACCCTGACTGGGTAGCTCAATTGGTTAGAGCGTCATCCCAATAAGCCAAGGTTGTGGGTTCGATCCCCAGTCAGGGGACATACAAGAATCAACCAATGAATGCATAAATAAGTGGAACAATAAATTGATGTTATCTCTCTCTTTCTCCCTCCCTCCCTTCCACTCTTACCAAAAAAAAATCAATTAAAAAAAAAAAATCTGGTGAGGATTTTTTTAAAAAGTGTCTTCCAAGTCTCTAATCACTGAAAACTAACTAAAGCTTCAAATCTGAGGTCCTACCACTGGTACTCTGCAAAACCAACTTAACTTTGTTGATTCACAGACCAACTCTAACAAGGACTTATTCATTTTCAAAGAAACAAAACAACCTAGCAATGTGTATCTAATATTTCCAACTGAATCACAAGACTTTAAGAAGGGCATCTGAATCCAACCTCCTTACTTTGTGAGAAAAGGCCCAAGGCCATTAACAAAGATCCTTGTTCAAGGTCATCCTTGAGTCTCAACGGAACCTGGATTTCCTCTCACCCACATTCCGCAGAGGAAGCAGTGGGAGATAAGGGTGTTATGGTCTGGACCACCAGATGGCTATCCCTTTTCTAAAGGGTGTGCCTATGTGATAGGATTTTGTTTAACTCTTGCGTTGTGCCACTAGTCAATATCCTGGTGTAAAGGTGAAGCCTTGGTTAAAGTTTCTAAGTGTACAATTTAATTTGGTACAGAAAAGTGAGTATATCCATTTTTCCATAAATGGAAAAAGTTGGCCTTAATACTTTTTTTAGTTGAAGTAAAATTTACAAAACAACTGTTTTAAAATGCACTATTCCATGGTATCCACCTCTCTCTAGTTCCAAAATGACTTTTTCACTTTTAATTGGAGATGCACTGATCGCAACGTAGAAGTGTGACTGTTTTCAATCAATTCATCGCCTCTCAACGAAGGCCGAAGCCCAGGTTCCAGCCCTCGGTGTATCCTGAACCTTTTATCATCCGAATCTCGGTCTGCACGTGGCAGCAGAGTGCACAGGGAGTGCGCCAAGCGCCTCTCACCTTGCCTATCAGTGGCATTCTATCACAGAAACCCACACTCCTGCCCTGCACAACCACAAAGTCAGGGTATTGTGTGGCTGGCCTACCCAGCAGGCCGAGTTTCAACAAATACTTTGACATTACAAACTACTTAGGAAGGAATGACCTCATCCTACTGACCCAACAGCACACGTTATCAAAAAGCTTTTTGTTACAAGCTGTGATAACCTAGGAAACAAGATCTATTTTTACTATCTGGGCAACAAAAAGAAAAAAAGAAATCATAGGGGGAAAATCAGCTCATATTGACCATTTCTAAAAATCACTTCTTCTACAGAATTTTCCCCTTTCTTTGGTATTTCATTACAAGTGAACAAAAAACACTTTCAGAATTATTTAATGCCAGTAAAAAAATAATTGTAACAACTGTTATTGTAAAACTTAAAGGTCCTATTCTAGTCCCAATACTGAACCTACATCAGGTGTGGCTTGTAGGAAAAAACGAGGCTTCCTCTCCAGCATCACTACCACACTGACTGAGTGTTATAGTTTACTCATTAATTCTATTAATATGTTGAATAATTCTAGTATGTAGGTATATTATTTCCGTTTAAAATGAGGACACTAAGGCACTTAGTAATTAAATAACTTGCAATTATTTTTAAGGCAATAATTGCTGTATTGAAGAGAGCTAAAATATCATTAAATACACTAAAAAGTTGTAAGCAATATAAACATTCTCTCCCGCCACCTCCACTACAATCCAATAGCCCAGCTCCCAGCCCGAACAGAGGGGACGTCCACAGCTGAGGTAAAAAGGGGGGGGTGGGGGGGAGATGAGCAGCCAGTCCACTGACAGTGTGAGGACTTGTCTCGCTCGATGACATTTGTGGACGGAAAGGGCCACGTGCTGACCTGACAGCTCAGGGGAGCCTGCATGGCAGTCTTACGAACTCAGAGCCCTAAAGTCACCACAGAGGAGGGTCTGAAATTAAACTTTAATTAAAAGCAGTGATGGTGAGTAGTCACCTCCTAGGCCGGTTTCACTGACAAGGTCAACCTTTACCTTAACTGAACTTATCTGTCTTTTTGCATCTAGGATGACACACCCTTGACATGTCTGGGTAACTTGTAACTCCCTTTTTCTAGACCCCTCAGGCACAACCAAAGGTGGTGGGCGCCAGGACAGATCCCACAAATTCCTTCATTATCATGTTAATTGTTCCTGCACCCTCCTAGGTATGTGTCCAACATTTTACTTTTTATCTAATCCCAGGGGTTTCTCCGGCCTCCTTAATCCATCACCAATGAATTTCATGTAACCCACCTATATCCCCCCTCCTCTGATTGCAATGAATAAATACAGATGTAACCCGCCATTCTCCGGAGCATCATCCGGCATGTGTTGACAGTTTGGCTCAAATAAACTCATAAAAATTCTTTACAGGTTTCAATGGTTTTGTTTTTGTTTTTTTTACATTAACATATTAGATGTTCCAGATGGGGAAGGGTTAGCACACAAAAAGATGTAGGAAAAAGCGGGTTTTTAGAAAAGCAAAATCTCAGTATTGTTTCACTATCTTCCAAGCATCTGGAAGCATAAGCGATCTAGTCACTGGCTCGGCTGGTGTGGCTCAGTGCTTGAGTGTTGACCATGAACCAAGTCAGGGCTCATGCCTGGGGTTATGGGCACGATCTGCAGGTGGCAGCTGATTGATGAAGTTTCTCGCTCATCGATGTTTCTCTATATATACCTCTCTTCCTCTCTCTCTAAAAACCAATTAAAAAAAAAAAAATTTAAGTGTTCTCTGCTGGAGGAAGAGATGTTTGTCTGGCTCTCCTAGAGTTTAGATGAAATAGCCCCAAACTGTATTCCTTCGTCCTAAATCCATCCTCACCCATGTCCTTCCCTTTAGAATGAGCCACAATGGGTTGGGTGGGAGGAAGGAATGCAGCAGGAAAGGTGGCACTCTGATCTCTAAGTCTGTCTCACTGAAAAGTGCTCCCTGACGCTGAAGATACAGCCTAGTCCTCACGGCAGGTGACCGTGAGCTCCCCTTACCGATCCCCCAGAGCAGTCTCTCAGTGACTAGTGAAGAAATAAAGCTGCCGGCCTCGCCTGCTAACTGCACACGCCCATCGCTTTTGTTCTCAAAGATGGGACTCATCAAACGTCTGGGTGCTCCGAGGCCACGGATGCGCCTTCTCTCTGCTGGTCTCCAGCAGGCACACTGCCAGGCACGGTGCCAGGCCATCCCTCACCTGATGCAGCTCAAAGCAGCTCCTCCTGGTGGTCAGTGGTCCCGCTCTGCTCTAACCACTGGGGAAACACACAGTAGATCCAGGAAACACACAGTAGGTCGGGAGCAATGTTAGAGTGAATCACCCTGGATTTGCATGAGTCAGATGCATGTCAGAATCAACTGACTGAGTGCCTGCTGTAAACTTCACAAGGAGAACCCACAGCCAAGATAAGGAACAAAGTCAGAGGCCTCTCCTGGTTTACGCATCCCAAGGCGGTCGCTGTCTCAGTCAGAGTAAAGGAAAGGATGGCTATAAAGACCACTGGGCGTTGGGCCAGAGTTAGGGTGCTGGCCCAGAGCCTGGAGTTTCTGAAGACAAAGTGGAGGGTGCTCTCTGAAACGCACCAAGCTTTCCCCATCCCAGCGCCCTCATTCAGCGAGGACAGGAACAGTCACAAAATACACCCCGAAAGGAAACAAGGAACTCCAGCACACAAAGCTCCGCGGACAGCAGGAGTGTCCCAGGACAGGGGCTGTGACAAAGCCCTCGCGCCCCTTCATCTCCTGACCACTGAGACCCATGCCTCAGGGCTACATCAGACAGAGGTAACATGGGGGGGGGGGGGGTTTGAGAAAAAAAGAAAAAACTCAAACAAGTGAATGAGTAGATGAGTACATCTATACCCTGAATCAGAAATAATTTATGTCAAGTCCTCCTCTTCCATCCAAAAATAATTTTTCTTGCTTAATAATTAAAACGCCATTTTTCTATCCCACCTTTTCAAGACCCCCCTCCGAGACCTCCGTCTCTGGAAGCTTTGTGCCTGGCAGAACTTCTAGTCCACCCTGACAAACCACTGTCACGCGCCTGTTCCCTTCACAAACTCGCGCCCAAGGTTCCCGTGCTCTCTGGTGATCACAGCACCAGCCCAGCTCCAGGGACATGGCAAACACAAACAACGTAAAGTAAAATGCACTGCACATTTTTCTACTACTTGAGGTCTTCAATTTTGCTCTTGTGATCACAACCCATGGGAGAAATATTCATTTTATTCACACAAGTTTACTTACACACACATTCACATCTAAGTGAAATAAGAGTTTGTATGTAAAATGTATTGTATCTTCTGTTCCTGCTTTTTGTTTTTCTTAAGGGTTGCCTGTGACCTACAGTTTGAAATTTTAAATTCTAGTAAAAACCATCTCCTAAGAGAAGGAGGTTCAAAAGTACAGCTGTTTCCACAATTCAGTGTGGAAGTCCCTGGGAAGGTGGTTTGAAATACATTACAGCCTGGCAGGTGGTTCAGCTGGTTGGCGTCGACCCAGACACCAAAAAGGCTGTGGGTTCTATTACCAGTCAGGGAAGCAACCATCCATGTTTCTCTCTCACATTGATGCTTGTTTCTCTCTTTCTTTCTCTCTCTCTCTCTCTCTCTCTCTCTCTCTCTCTCTCTCTCTCAAATCAATAAATATTGTATCCTTGGGTGAGGAATGAAATACGTTACAAAGTTCTTTTCCCATAATTTGGTTTGATAAATCCGGGTATAGGCCCAGGAATCTACATTTCAAAGTAGCCCAACTGGTTCTGATATAGATGCTAAAACTATCTACACAAATAAAAGAGTAAGATGCAAAGTGACTGTACTTTCACAACGCCTACCAGCCAATCAGGGGATAGTATGCAAATTAATCCAACAAAGATGGTGTGCTAATTTGCATAAGCGGCTGGGGGCAGGGTGGGATGCTTACCGTTGTCACTATGGCAATGATGCAGGCATCCCGCACTGCCCCAGCTGCTCTGGGCCTCTGGGTAGCAGGGAAGGCAGAAAGGTGGCTCCGGGCCAGAGCGAAGACAGCCAGGGGAAGGAAGGCCATTCTTGCACAAATCTTCGTGCATCGGGCCTCCAGTGCTTACCATAAAGATATCTACAATAGATGACTTAAGATTTAGTCTCAACAGTCAGGGTTTCAACTCTTCTCCTAGGAAACTACAGGTTAACCAAGTATCTGCAGAGGTTCCTGCCTAGCCAATAGGTTGGTTTTTCATCTGAAAGCCGGCTCAACAATCCCGTTATAAACTTCCTCTAATGCAGTTTGGTAAACGTTGAAAATCTAACTTTTCCTCTCAACTGTGGTTCTTCTGGCTCTTCCACCAAGAAAACAAAAGAGTGATATGAATGAAAGGCATTTTTGTTGCAAGTCCTTTGCTTTATAACTGAAAGGGCTTTTGAAAACCAGTCACACTGCCATACAAGTGGCATATGCAGTCACCAGTTTGGAACTCCTAAGCACAAGTGGCCTAAAAAGTGACCGCTGATAGCGCAAAGTCTGACCACAATCTGCTTGAAAGCCAAGGCTGAAATCAAGTTTCTGTCAGAGCACCCTACGATACAAACCTCCATTCCTTGTAATTACAAGCCAGTAAGAAGATCCTGGATTTCTGAAAGTTTTCAATTCAACAAAGTCAATATTAAAAGAGCACAAAACACTTGCAAATTAACAATCTAAAAATGAAATTAAGGCCCAGTACCCGGTTTGATTCCACCGTTTACATGCAACAATCACGGGCTCAATCCCCAGTGGGGGCTATGCAAGAGGCAGTTCCTCTCTCGTTGATGTTACTCTCTATCCTCCTCCCTTACTCTCTCTCTCAAAATCAATTAAAACTTATTTTAAAAAATAGAAAATGAAATTAAGAATGCAATTTCACTTACAAAAGAATACTTAGAAATAAATTTAAAAGAAGTGCAAAATTTGCCGAAACCGGTTTGACTCAGTGGATAGAGCGTCAGCCTGCAGAGTTAGAGGTCCCAGGCTCAATTCCAGTCAAGGGCACGTACCTTGGTTGCGGGCACATCCCCAGTGGGAGGTGTTGATTTTTTACAGAGAGGAAGGGCGAGGGATAGAGAGCTAGACACATCAATGAGAGAGAAACACCCGATCAGCTGCCTCCTGCACATCTCCTACTGGGGATGTTCCCACAACCAAGGTACAAGCTCTTAACCGGAATCGAACCTGGGACCTTTCAGTCCACAGGCCGACATTCTATCCAATACTAAGCCACACTGGTTAGGGCAAGGTATGTCAAATTTTTACTTAATGAGCTGTCTGCTCTTCTTATTGTAGGGACTATAAAAAAGAAGGACACATCTATTTGAATACCTAAAATAAAAAACGTGCCAGTATCAAATGCCAGTGAGGATGCAAAGAAATTGGATCTCTATTATATATTGATGGGGCTGTAAATGGGCACAGCCAACTAGAAAAGAGTTTGACAGTTTCTTTAAAAAAATAAACATACATGCCCAGCCAATATGGCTCAGTGGTTGAGCATCAACCTCTGAACAGGAAGTTGAGGTTCCATTCCGGGCTGGGACACATGCACCAGTGGGGATCCTATTGCAAGAGGCAGCCAATGAGTGATTCTCTCATCGAGGTTTCTCTCTCCCTCTCATTCTCCCTTCCTCTCTGAAATCAATAAAAATGTATTTTAAAAATAAGTAAATATACACTTACCATACGTCCCAGTATTTACTCTTAGGTATTTATCCGAAAGAAAATTCAAAAATCTATACACAAATGTTCACAGCACTTTATTCATAACAACAAAATATGAACCAACCCAAATGGCTTTCAACAATGGAAGACTGCACACACGGCATCCACACTCGGCTATAAAAGGAACAACTACTGATATACAAAACAACTTGGATGAGCCACCAGGCATTCTCCTTAGGGAGGGGAAGCTAAGCTCAAAAGGTCACATACTGTAAGATTCCAATTTTATGGCTCTGTCAAAGTGACAAAACTCTAAAGATAGAGAACAAACTAGAGGCCGCCAGGACAAGGACAGACGAGGGAAGGGGTTTGCAAGAACCAAACACACAGAGATGAATGCAGGTTAAAAATATAGGGAAAACATGCCCTACCCAGTTTCGCTCAGTGAATAGAAGTCGGCCTGTGGACTGAAGGGCCCCAGCTTCGATTCCGGCCAAGGGCACATGCCTGGGTTGCAGGCTTGATCCCCAATCAGGGGTGTGCAGCAGGCAGCCAATCAATGATTCTTTCTCATCATTGAAGTTTCTAGCTCTCTCTTCCTCTCAGAAATCAATAAAAATGTTTTAAATAGTAATTAAAAAAGAAACAGAAACTAAAACAACTCCAGATATTATATACTTCTACATCTATGCTCATTTGCAAAGTGATTTTTGTAATTATAATAGTTCTTCTTAATCATGAGGGTCAGTTCCAAGACCCCCAGTGGATGGCACTGAATCCTATATGCATATACTGTTTTATCCCATACACACATGCAATAAGGTTTAATTCATAAGTTAGGCACAGTAAGAAATTAACAACAGTAACTAATAAAATGGAACAATTATAACAATATTCTGTAATAAAAGTCATATCTTGTACTGTACTCATCCTTCTTGTGATGAGGTGAGAGGATACACTGTGTACGTGATGAAATAAAGAGGAGGAACTTTGCATTTAACACTTTCAAGCCACAGAGGACCTCAAGTGTCTGCCACCACGGAAAGCAAAACTGCAGGCGGGGGGACTACGGGGTTGGTTTTGATGTGACTCACACTGCAGCTACTCACATCACCAAAGAAAAAGATCTCACAATGCAGACAGAGATCTGAGTATTAATTTTTAACTAGACCTGTTACATGAAGCTGGATCACAAATACTAAAAATCCCAATTTATGAAATCTAAACTTCCCAATAAATCTGAATATCTGGAAGTATATTGCATAGCAATGAGAAAAAGTTGTGCTATGGAAAAGATTTGCCCTGCCAAGGAGGCTCAGTGGCTGAGCGTGGACCTCTGAACCAGGAGGTCACAGTTAGATTCCCTGTCAGGGCACAGACCTGGGTTTCGGGCTCCAGCCCCAGTGTGGGGCACGCAGGAGGCAGCCAATCAGTGATTCTCTCTTATCATTCAGGTTTCTATCTCTCTCCCTCCCTCTCGCATCCTCTCTGAAATCAATAAAACATAAATTTAAAAAAGGAAAAGAAAAAGGTGTAAGTCATCTCAGCTTATGTTTCGCAAATCCCAGCAGAAAACTAATGCTAGGGTCCGCTGACACACCGCGGCGTCTCCTGTCCCCTCCCGGGACAAACAGAGAGCCAGCTCCATCTCCGGCTTTCTTCAGAAAGTGATGACAACAAGAACAGAAATGTTAATCACACTACCACCGGGAAAGACACGTACTTTTATTTTTCAATTTCAAAATCTAAATACCTACCCAAACACCCAGTTTCTGAACTAATGGCTAAATCTGGATTACTTCAAACTCCCTTTGATGAAAAAGCAATCGCTAAACACTGGGATTCACGTGAAACAGAACAGCCTTTATCTGTACAGGAGGTCCCTGTCAGGAACTTACTAGCGGAGGAACACATCCCAGTGACCTCCTGGACGCACACAGCACCTCCTAACTGATACCACACACAAAATGGTATTACACGGATTTATTGACAAGGAATCATGCTTATACTACAGCAAAATGGAAAGTTCACAAACAGTATAAACGATTCATAAACAGTAGAAAAATATATATTAAAGCATTATTCTCTTTTATACCTTTGTTCTCTAAATTTTCTTCATCAAGTCTATATTTTATAAGTAGAAAAATAAATGTCATTTAAAAAACAACTCTGGCCGGGACCGGTTTGGCTCAATGGATAGAGCGTCGGCTTGGGGACTGAAAGGTCCCGGGTTCGATTCCGGTCAAGGGCATGTACCTTGGTTGCGGGCATATCCCCAGTAGGGGGTGTGTAAGAGGCAGCTGATCGATGACTCTCTCTCATCGAGGTTTCTAACTCTCTATCTCTCTCCCTTCCTCTCTGTACAAAATCAATAAAATATATTTTAAAATAAGTAAATAAATAAAATTAAAAAAAAAAAAAAAAAAACTCTGTAAAAACTCTTCTGCTCCTGGGAAGATGAAGAACCACTTTTTCCTACTCCTCCCACTCGGCACAACTAAAAACCTTGGACATCTATGTTATAAAAGGCCCGTGGCCGTGACGCCATAACGCCATAACGACCAAACAACCAAACGACCGGTCACCGGGTGCACTGCGCACCTTTCAGTCCCTCCCCGACCGCCCGTGAGCAACGGCTCTTGTGGCAGGTATATACCCAACAGAAATATCCACACAAAGTTCATACACAGATGTTCACGCAGCATCATTCATAACTAGAAGCCCAGCACACAAAATCACGCAGCCCTGCCCACCTGCGCTGGTCTTTGGTCATTCCCGCATTGGGGCCACTGGCCTTTTATAATATAGATAGCTGAAAAGTGAAAACAACCCACTGATGAAAGAACTTTTAAAATGTGGTGAAGCCTACGACGGAGTATTATTCAACCATGAAAAGGAATGAAGTACTGATACATGCACGCTACACATGGATGGACCTTGAATATTTCTAAGTGAAAAAAGCCAGATACAAAAGGCTATATACTGTATGATTCCATTTAAAGATGAGTTCAGAGCAGGCAAATCCATAGACAAAAAGCAGATTAGTGGTGGTTGCCCGGAGCTGGGAGAGTCGGAAGCAATGAGAAGTGACTGCTAGTGGGTTTGGGATTTCTTTGGGGGATGATGACAATGTTCTGGAATTAGATAGTGGTGACGGTTGCAAAATACCGTAAATATACCAAAAACCACAATGACTTACTTGCTTTAAAATGGCGAATGCTAGCCTGGACAACGTGGCATAGTGGTTGAGCATCAACCCATGAACCATGAGGTCATGGTTCAATTCCAGGTCAGGGTACATGCTGGGGGTTGTGCGCTTGATCCCCAGTGAGGGGTGTGCAGGAGGCAGCTAATCAAATACTCTCTCATTATTGATGTTTAGCTCTCTCTCTCTCCCCTCTCTCTGAAATCAATAAAAATATATTTAAAATAATAATATAAAATAAAATGACAAATTCTATTGTATATGAATTATCTTCTTTTTTTAAATATATGAAATGACATCTACTCAAAAGATACACACACACACACACACACACACACACACACACACACACACGGTGAAAATACCAAAAAGTACTATGTCCCCCAGACGAGGGTGGAAACGAGTCTTCCCAAAGGGGCCTGAGCTAATCCTAAGGGGAGTAAGTATGTGAGTCGGCCTTGTCCCTTGCTCCTTCCCTTCCCTTCCCCAGTTCACTCCCAACTCAGAAATCACTTACCTATCCAACAATTACTCCCCAATAAAAATAATTCTCAATAAATTACTCCCCAATAAAAATCATTCTCCCCAATAAATTACTCCCCAATAAAGATCATTCCTATCAATTACACCCAATAAGCATGCTCTACTTATAAGAAAATGACTGAGCTCTCCTGAATCCTCCCAATGTCTTTCTGTGCTTAAGAGAGAAAATGAATTAACGCAAATGACTACCTGACTGAGGACTGCAGACAGCTTAACAAAATAAAACTCAGTCTCTGTAGGAAGCAACTCTTTTCTGCAGAGTCTCTAGTCTCCACTCCCAGTACAACCCATCCCCAATCTCCCCTAATTTTTTCCATTTTTCCTTCTTTAGAATGAAAAAGCTTTATGTTTTTTCCACAGCAGTCTCAACATGTGGGGGTGGGGAATAGTGAGACAAAAGCTATAGCTACTTTAATGTGGACAATTTATGTCAGAACCTATACATGGTCATGATAAAGAATCCTGTAACCTCACTTCAACCAATAATCAAAAACTACCATTAGAAAAAAACCAGTTGTGCCTTCAGAATAGTAAGATATAAAACATTTTATTAGTAATTACAATTTGGCACACAAACTATAGCAAAAATCAGAACCACGATCTTCTGGAACTACTAAAGTCATACAAGTCAGAAGTAAGAAGAAAATAAGGCATGAAGTTTTGTCTCTCACTGCATACTAAGATTTTACTTTGGCACTCTATGTATTTCCTTAGCTTATTCAAGTAAAAAAAAAAAAAATAGAATGTATCAAAATTATAGACATGGGGAGAATAACAAAGGTACATGGTAATAGAATTAGGATTCCAGCCAGGACCGGTTTGGCTCAATGGATAGAGCGTTGGCTTGGGGACTAAAGGGTCCTGGGTTTGATTCCGGTCAAGGGCATGTACCTTGGTTGCGAGCATATCCCCAGTAGGGGGTGTGCAAGAGGTAGCTGATTGATGACTCTCATCGATGTTTCTAACTCTCTTCCTCTCTGTATAAAATCCCTTCCTCTTGCTCCCTTGCTCCCTTCCTCTCTGTACAAAATCAATAAAATATATTTTTAAAAAAGGAATTAGGATTCCAAAAATATCCTTTGGAACAACAGAGAGCAAGAAAATAAGAATATAAAAAAAAAATCAACCACACAGGTTCTGAAAGCAAATTAAAAAAGAAAAGCCAGCCAACTAAACACAAAGCTGGGCTAATACCCTGTTTCCCCAAAAATAAGATAGTGTCTTATATTAATTTTTGCTCCCAAAGATGCACTAGGTCTTATTTTCAGGGGATGTCTTATTTTTCCATGAAGAAGAATACGGTACACAATTATTGTTAAATGAAAATAAATTTATTACCTGTATATGGTACAGTAGTAAGGTAGTTGTCAACACAAACCAGACAAACTGTGAATCCTACAGTATCAAGAATTTACGCATTTATTCAATGACAATCATGTATGTCATCATCTTCTGGAACATCATCATAACAATCCAATTCCTAAATTTCCTGGTGAATTTCTTGTGACTCCATTTCTTTCAGAATCAGTGGACAAAATCTCTCATGTTTAGCCTGGGGGGGCCTTATTTTCGGGGGATGCCTTATATTTCACTCAGAAGGAAACTGTAGTAGGTCTTATTTTCGGGGACACACGGTATCGGTTCTGGAGAAAAGGACCTAGAGGTGAAGTACAGACTACCGTGGGAAAGGGGGTAGAGAGAGACCCCATGGCTTCTGAAGCAGCCCTGACAGAAAGCCTGGCAAACTCCCCAAGGCCAGGTCCTTTCTGACTCCTAATCCCTTCACCTCCAGGCCTAGTACATGCCGCCCACTGCAGCAGTCTACAGCAGGATGCCCCACGCGGAGAGGGTAGAGGCAGTTCCTAAGAGGTGGCTGCAAGAACACAACTGTTTCGTCCGGAAAAGAAAACACTTAAGTGGGACAGAGTAACTGTCATTGGAGATGGGAGCTACCGGGAAATACTGTCGACAGCACATTAGAACCAGGAAGAACTGCAGGGAGGCAGCTGGAGATGGTCCTCGGGGAAGTCTTTCTAGACCACAATGCGCCTTGGCCAGTGTGGCTCAGGCGGCTGGGCGCTGCCCAATGCACTGAGTTTGCTGTTGGCTTCCGGATGCCAATGGGGGCACATGCCCAGGGTGCAGGCTGGATCCCTTGTTGGGCATGCAGGAGGTAGCCATGTTTCACTCTCACATCAACGTTTCTCTTTTTCTCCCTCTCTCTTCTCTCTCTCTAAAAGTCAATAAAAAAAAATTTTAAATACATAAAATGACAAATTTGCAAACTTGGCATTGATAGGCACCAGCTGTGAAGTCCCAATCTTGGGGAATACTTGAACAGAGGCTGGAGGGATCACTTATACTGTGATTGCACTAATTATCTCTACTATTTCTTCCAATCCCATGATTCTACAAGAAGGAAGAAGTCCAGAAAAGGAATTATTCTTGCACACAACACTGCCAAAATAAAAATAAATAAACACTAAAAACTAAAACCCAGCAGCTTCTTTATTAAAAGGAGCAATCCCACCAAGAAGGGACAAAGGCTGACTTGTTAGTCAAGACATTTGATATGGAGACCGCTTCGCTGGGACAAGCTTACACTGGGAATGAGAATAGCCACAGTCATTTCCTGCTTGGCCAAAAGCAAATGACTTCACCTCTCTACTTGAGCTGAAAAATAGTAATAACTACCTAGTGCAGGAGTAAAATTTACATTAGTTACCAACTACAAAATACTTTGGAAATTTATGTGACAATTAAAACAGCATTATCCGCTGAAACCGGTTTGGTTCAGTGGATAGAGCGTCGGCCTGCAGAATGAAGGGTCCCGGGTTCAATTCCGGTCAAGGGCATGTGCCTTGGTTGCGGGCACATCCCTATGGGGGGTATGCAGGAGGCAGCTGATCAGTGTTTCTCTCTCATTGATGTTTCTAACTCTCTATCCCTCTCTCTTCCTCTCTGTAAAAAAATCAATAAAATATATTTTTTTTAAAAACAAAAACTGCATTATCCTACTTTACTCATAACTAGGTAAATCCATTATCTGTAACAATAAAAGCATAATATACTAATTAGACTGGACGTCCTTCCGGACGAAGCTGGGGCTGCGAGGGAACTGACGCTCAATTGCTGAGCCACACCGGCCAGGCCCCTTCCTTAACCCGAACTGTCTCAAAAGCTCACTCCCAGCAAGACGTCCACAGTAACCTACTTCAGCATTGGTGGTTCAGTGGTAATAGAATTCTTGCCTGCCACAGTAACCTACTTCGGAAGGTGTATTTTTAGAAAGACAAAGTGAAATCATCGATATTTACTCCTTTTCGTTTTCAAATTGACAAAATCAACGAAGCAACAAGATGACTTCCATTGGTCAGAATGCTCCTTTCAGATTTTCTTGCTTCCTAAGGAAGAATAAAACCTCCATACCAAATACCCACGCTTAATATTAAGAGGGAGGGGTAGGAGACAGGGAAAAGCCATGCCAAAAATTTGAAGTGTCACCCTGGCCGATGTGGCTCAATGGATAGAGCATGGGCCTCTGGACCAAAGGGTCCCAGGTTCAATTCCAGTCAAGGGCAGATGCCTGGGTTGTCAATCCCCAGTGGCAGGCGTGTGGGAAGTAACCGATCCATGATTCTCTCTCATCATTGATGTTTCTGTTCTCTCTCCCTCTCCCTTCCTCTCTGAAACCAATCCTATCTAATAGAGAAAGTATGCTAATTGACCCTCACACCACCACAAATATGGCAGCGTCCACAGCCAATAAGGAAGGAAATATGCTAATTGACTGCCCTGCCCACAAGATGGCTGGCGGCACCCAGTCCCCTCAGCCCACCAGGGCAGCAGGCGCACTGCAAGGCCAGGCCCGGCCACTCTGCATGCCTGCCTCCAGAGTCCCCCGCTCCCGCCGCCCCCCAGCCACCAAGGGCCGCCCGAGGCTCAGGTAACCAGGCCGGCCGAGGCTTGTGCTGCGGGCAGGGGCAGCAGTGGCAGCAGCAGAGGTGTGATGAGGTGTCATCTTCCCCTGATCGCCGGTTGCCCCCTGCCCAGGCTCGGCTGAGGGATCCCCTCCTCCAGTGCATGAATTGTCATGCACTGGGCCTTAGTAAAAATATACATTTTTTTTTTTAAATTTAAAGTGTCAACAGCAAACGTTTCCAGGGCCCAAGGATGGATCCCCAGATCCAGAAACAAGATCGGATAAAAGGCGGCGACACCAAGATCAGAAAGAGCCACCTCTCTGACGAAAGCTAGTCCACTATCTTACTACTGGCCGGAGCTTTTAGCACAAGTTAAGATCTGGTGGGTGACAAATGTATGAAGTGAGGACGCTGCGCCGGAGGGGAGGGGGGAAGCGTGTTCACAAGTTCCCACCACCCATCGGCGGGTGTGGCCCAGTGTGACCACCGCACCAAGGGGTCATGGACACAATGAGGTCAGGGCCTGCCAGGGTCGGGGCTCCATCCCCAGCAGGGGGCGTGCAGGAGGAGCCCATCCATCCATCCACGATTCTCTCTCAGCACTGATTCTCTCTCTCCCTGCCCCTTCCTCTCTGAAACCAATAAAAAATAGATTTTTTTAAAAAGCACGGAAGGAGTGTGGACTATGCAAGGACATTGATGTAAAAGACACCCCGACACCGCCCCCCGCAGACGCCCCGCTTCTCCGGACCTGCGCCCGCAGAGCCAGCCGCTCGCCTAGCAACTCCTCTGTTGTCCGCCAAACACCGGCCGGAGGCAGGACAACTGTTCGCCCCAAACCCCGGGGCCGGGCTGGCCTCGGGGCGGCTATAAAAATAGCCGCGGCGGCTCCCCGTCCCGCTCAGCTGACGGCCGGGCAGGGTTACCCTCCGGCGGCCGAGCAGCTGGAGGCCCCGCCACGCCCTTCCCGGCCTCGCAGCCCGCGGCCGGCTCCCCGGGCCCCCGGCTCCCCGGCTCCCCCGCTCCCCCGGCCCGGAGCGCGCCGCGGGCACCGATCCCCTGACGCAAGGCCGCGGCCACCCGGCGAGTCCCCCCCGCGGAGCGGCCGGCGGAGGGGGAGGCGCGCGCCCCCGCCCGCAGCCCGCACCGCCCGCGGCCCGGCCCGGGGGCGCGGGGAGGACGGGGCTTTCCAGCAGGAGGAGGAGGGGGGGAGGAGGAGGAGGAGGAGGGGGAGGAGGGAGAGGAGGAGGGAGAGGAGGAGGGGGAGGGGGAGGGGGAGGGGGAGGGGGAGGAGGGGGAGGAGGGGGAGGAGGGGGAGGAGGGGGAGGAAGGGGAGGAGGGGGAGGAGGAGGCCGCCCGGCGGAGCGCGCTGCCCCGGCAGGCCCCCGCGGGCCGCGGTGCAGTCACGGCCCCGCCCGTCCACCCGCGGCAGGACCGCGGACATGGCCCCCGCGGGCCCGGGGCTCTGTCACCAGACCCGGCGGCCAGCCCGGCCTGAGCCGCAGCCTCGGTGCCGGGAACGTGCCGGCGCCCCGGGCCCGGCCCATCCTCCGCCCCCGGGACGGCAGCCCCGCGGCCGGACACATGTCAGCCCGGGCGCGTCAGGCTCAGCCCCGCGTGGGCAGCCCCGCCGGCCGCTCGGCCCCGGGCCCGCGGCCCGCCGCCCCGTCCTCGCCCCGGTCCTCCGGGACGACCTTCGCGTCTCCATCGTCCCCGGCCCCACCCAGGCGCGCGGCCCGCCGCTCGGGACCCGCGAGCCGCCCTCCCCGCCGCCCGCCGCCCCGTGTCCGCACCGGGCGGCCGCCGCCCGCCGCCGCCCGCCTCAGGGAGCCCGGCCCGGACCCGCCGCGCCCGCCGCCGCACCTACCCGCCGCCGCGCGGGGCCGGAGCCGGAGCCGGAGCCGGAGCCGAGGAGCCGGACGGGCCGGGAGCGGCCGGAGCGCCGGGAGCCAGCGAGGAGCCCGAGGGGCGGGGCGCGGGCGGCGCCGCTTCCTCGTCGCCCTCTTGAGGGCCGGCGCGGAGGAGGGGCGCCGCCGCCGCCAATCCCGCGGGCGCCGCGGGCGGCCAATGAGCGCGGCGAGGGGGCGGGCGTACGGCCCGGCGGGCCAATGGGCGCCGGCCCCGCCGCCCCGACCTAGCGGGAGTAGCTGCGCGAGCGCGGGGCCGGGCGGTTGGGGGCGCCGTGCGCCGGGCCTCCGCCTCCTTCCCCTCAGCCGCCCGTTAGCGCGGCCCGCGGGCGGCCGCCGCCGTGTGAGGCGCCGCTCCTCAGACGCCGGGCCGGGAGCACGCGGCCGGGCTGGGTCTCCGGCCGCCGCCGCGGGCTCTGTGACGTCACCGGGCGGGGCGGGGCCGGCGGCCAGAGGGGCCGGGGCGGAGGGGGCCGGGGCGGAGGGGGCCGGGGCGGAGGGGCCGGGGCTGGCGGCCGGAGGGGCCGGGGCGGAGGGCCCGGGGCGGAGTGGGTGGGGGGACCGGCCGGAGCCGCTTTGTCACCCGCCCAGTGACGTGGCCGCTCGGAGCGGATCCGTGCCCCCGCGTAGAAAACCTACCAGATTTAAAAAAAAAAAAAAAAAAAAGAAAGAAAGAAAGAAAGAAAGAAAGAAAGAAAAATTCACCAGGAAATTCAGGAATTGGATTGTTATGATGATGTTCCAGAAGGTGATGACATGACTGTCATTGAATAAATGAGTAAATTCTTGAAACTGTAGGATTAAAAAAAAGGAAAACCTACCAGATTTGCGACCTTTAATACCAAAAATATATAAAACGTCGCATTCATCGCCAAAACCGGTTTGGCTCAATGGATAGAGCGTCGGCTTGGGGACTGAAAGGTCCTGGGTTCTATTCCGGTCAAGGGCATGTACCTTGGTTGCGGGCACATCCCCAGTAGGGGGTGTGCAGGAGGCAGCTGATCGATGACTCTCTCTCATCGATGTTTCTGACTATCTCTCTCCCTCTCTGTACAAAATCAATAAAATATATTAAATAAATAAATAAAATAAAACGTCGCATTCACAATTTTTGTGTTGGTGATTGTAAGTCGGGTCATTGATTACAGAATTCATTACAATTTTGTTCGTATTTGATTAAGTAAAACGTACTTAAAATAACTCGGTGTTTCTTTTTGCTCTTTTACATACACTAAGTTGATGGGGGTGACAGAGGTCAGCATGAACATACAGGCTTCCTGTGTGTCTTTTTGCTTTTAAAAAAATATATTTTTATTGACTTTTTACAGAGAGAAAGGTAAAGGGATAGAGTTTAGAAACATCAATGAGAGAGAGACACTGATCAGCTGCCTCCTGCACAGCCCACTGGGGATGTGCCTGCCACCAAGGTACATGCCCTTGACCGGAATCGAACCCGGGACCCTTCAGACCACAGGCCGACGCTCTATCCACTGAGCAAAACCGGTTTCAGCTGTTTTTTCTTTTTAAAAATGTGCCCCCCCCTTCTGCACACCCCCTACTGGGGATGTGTCCGCAACCAAGGTGTGGCTAAGTGGATAGAGTGTCGGCCTGCGGACTGAGGGGCCCCAGCCTCGATTCCGGTCAAGGGCATGTACCTTGGTTGTGGGTACATCCCATCCCCAGTGCAGGGCGTGCAGGAGGCTGGGCTGATCCATGTTTCTCTCTCATCCATGTTTCCAGCTCCCGATCCTTCTCCCATCCTCTCTGGAAAAAATCAATAAAATAATTTTTAAAAATAAGTAAAATGTGGCTGCTCGGAAACTTAAAACTACTGTTGAGCTCACGTTATATTTCTGCGGGTAGCACTGGTCCCGGCTGGAAAGTGACAGCAGACCCCTACTGAGTGCGTCCTGTGTCCCAGGCCCGCCTGTGAGCACGTGACATCTAATGACTCCTCTAATGGTCAGGCCTGCCGGTGGGCATTGGGGTGCTCGTTCTGGTCTCAGGGATGGGGACACACACAGAGGGTTAGGGCGCTAACGGGGTGCAGGCGCGGACGCAGCAGGCAGATGCCGGGCCGCTGCACCCCTCTAGAGCAGGCTCTGAACTCAGAACGTGCGGAAGCCCGGCTTTCAGGCCCCGCTCTGCTCCTTTCTTCCTTTTTTAACATATATTTATTTACATTTCAGAAAGGGAGGGAGGGAGGGGTAGAGAGAGGGGTGGGGAACATCCATGGTGAGAGGGAATCATTGATCAGCTGCCTCCCGCACACCCCACACTGGGGATGGAGTCTGCAACCCTGGGCACGTGTCCCCGACCAGAATCCAACCCACAGGCCGAGGCTCGATGCACTGAGCCAAACCAGCTGGGGCCGGCTCTGCGACTTCCTGACCGTGTAACCCAGTGGGAGGCAAACTCATGAGTCAACAGAGCCAAATACCAGCAGGACAACGATTGAAATCCCTTTTGAGAGACAAATTTTTTAAATTATATAGGTAGGTAGATTGTTATTAACTTCATTAGGGTACTCCTAAGCTGGCCTTTACTAAAAACGTAATATTTTGTGAAACAGCCACACTCAAGGGGCCAAAGAGCCACATGTGGCTCGCGAGCCGCGGTTTGCCGACCGCTGGTGCAACCTTAGAGGAGCTAAGCTTCAGTTGCCTCATTTATAAAAACGCAGTAACACAGTTCCTAGCCTCTGTCATCCTCACTGTTGGGTGACCTGGCGGCAGTGCCCTGAGGGCGTTGCACTTGGACTCCGGACCAGGCTCCCCGTGTGCGCCTGCCACGGATCCTTAAGAGGTGTGCAAGCGTGTAGAAGGCAGCTTCTCTCTCACTGAACAGGTAAGAACGGCCCGGCCTCCGTAGGGTTTTATGTGGATCAGGTGTGTTACCCCAGGCAGTAAAGTGCTCAGAAGGGTGCCTCGCGCTTCACAAACACAGAGCACTGCTAAATGGTTATAATGACGTGTTAACAGCATATGCCAATATGAAGGGATGGAGAATAAAAAAATAAGTGGAAAAGGTCTAGAGCTAGGAACGTGGAGCCCTGGAAAGAGTTTGGGCCAATCACGGAGAACTGAAATGACAGGTGCAAGTCACACACCGATTAGGAAGCAGGTGCCTTGCCTAAGCTGGTTGTGCTCCGTGGATAAAGCGTCGGCCTGAAGACGGAAGGGTCCCGGGTTCGATTCTGTCCAAGGGCACATACCTGGGTTCAGGCTTGATCCTCAGTAGCGGGGGTGGGCACGAGGCAGATGATCCATGATTCATCATTGATGTTTCTCTCACTCCCTCTCCCTTCCTCTCTGAAGTCAATAAACATATATTCATTTTTATTTATTTTTAAAGCAGCAGCAGCAGCCAGGTGCCTTGGGCCCACAGTCACTTACCCAGGCTCCAGTGGGGGGACTGCCCCTGCCAGCAGATTGAGTGCCTGCGTATCAGGAAGGCCACATAGGGACACTGGTACAAAGATGGATGAAGCAGGTTCCTGCCCTGGTGAAATCAGCGTTAGCTCACACCAAACCCCAAGGTTTTGTCTAAGCATGAACTCAACTCTTGTAGGAAAACACACAGGTGGAACTAATAGAAAGTTCCGCTGGTCCCTTCTGCTGTCTGGAGTAGCCAGCCCCAAGGGCTGACCCCGGCTTCATGAACGGAGTTGGCTGTGAGCTCCTCACAAGCCGGATGCAGAGGAAAATTCAAAATAGAGGAACCTGCCATTCCTTCTTCGAGGTTACATGTCACCCTGCTTCATGGATCCCGAGCTAGACCCCAGGAGTCATCCTCAGTGACCCCTTCCCGCTCCCCGCTCAGGCCTGCCTGGTGCTGCTTCCGCCTCGGGAATGTCTCCATCCCCGGATGCTGCTGATTCCGTCCCTTCCCCCTGTGACCGTCACCGCGCCCTCCCAGACCAGCCTCCTGCCTGCGTGGGTCTGCGTTTCACAACCTCTGCGCCACCTCCTCCTGCCCCTCCTGTTGCAGCACCCACCGCGCAGGCACGTGGTGATCATCGATGTAAATGGACCTGCCCTTAGGCTGTTTCTCACTCTGCAGGTTCCTGGCCCTCAGTTCCAGGGCACCCAGCAGCTCCGAGCTGAACAGGGTCTTACCCACATCCCGTCCCAGGGTTAACGACATGTTCCTGAGGCTCTGCAAGTTCACAAGACAACCATTTAGAGTTCTCCGATGTATGTATTATGCACGAAACGCATGGTCTATATCAGTGGTGTGCAAACCGCGGCTCGCAAGCCACCTGCGGCTCTTTGGCCCCTTGAGTTTTTGGCCAAGGCCAGCTTAGGAGGACCCTAATTAAGTAAATAACAATCTACCTACCTATATAGTTTAAATTTAAAAATTTTTTGGCTCTCAAAAGAAATTTCAGCCAAAACTGATTTGGCTCAGTGGATAGAGCATTGGCCTGTGGACTGAAGAATCCCAGGTTCGATTCCGGTCAGGGGCATGTACCTTGGTTGTGTGGTTGTGGGCACATCCCCGGTAGGGGGTGTGCAGGAGGCAGCTGATTGATGTTTCTCTCTCATTGATGTTTCTAGCTCTGTTCCTCTCCTTTCCTCTCTGTAAAAAAATCAATAAAATATATTTTTTAAAAAATAATAAATTTCAATCGTTCTCCTGTTGAGATTTGGCTCTGTTGACTCATGAGTTTGCCAACCACTGGACTATGTTTATTCCTCCAAACGATGGCCACAGCGCTGGACAGGACACAGACATGAGCAAAGCCCCGGGGTTGAGCCTCGAGACGCCTCTCCCGTTTCAGTGTGAATTCTCCAAGGGCTTTCCATCGCACTAACATCCTGGCCACAGCTTCTCAGACCCTGTGCTGTCTCTCTCCCTTCTCACTGCCTCAGCTGCCTTATTTCCCACTGTGCCCGGCATCATCTGCTTCCTGTTTCTTTCTTTTTTTTTTTTTTTAATCCTCACCTGAGGATAGTTTTCCATTGATTTTTAGAGAGAGTGGGAGGGGGAGAGACAGAGAAAGAGAAACATCGATGTGAGAGAGACACATCACCTGGTTGCCTCTTGCATTTGCCCTGAACGGGGCCCAGGCTGGGGAGGAGCCTGCAACCGAGGTACGTGCCCCTGTCTGGAATCAAACCCGGGACACTTTGGTCTGCAGGCCGGCGCTCTATCCACTGAGCCAAACCGCCTAGCACAGTGTTCAGCAAACTCATACGTCAACAGAGCCAAATATCAACAGGACAACAATTGAAGTTTCTTTGGAGAGCCAAATTGCTTAAACTTAAACTTCTTCTAACGCCACTTCTTCAAAATAGACTCGCCCAGGCCGTGGTGTTTTGTGGAAGAGCCACACTCAAGGGGCCAAAGAGCCCCCTGTGGTTCGTGAGCCGCGGTTTGGCGACCCCGGGGCTTAGGGCTCTGTTCCTGTTTTCAGTTGGATTTATTGGGGTGACGCTGGTTAATAACATCACGTGGGCTTCAGGGGTACATTTCAGCAGACAGACACCGTCTGTGTGTATATCGCGTTGTGTGCTCCCCACGCTGATTCCTCTGTCCATCCTAACCCGTAGCCAATAACATCCTCTGCTCAGAAAACTTGGGACGGTCACGACCAGCGTGTCAAAGTCACGGCCGGTGGGCCGCATGCCTCCTTCAGTGCGAGTCTGACATGCTTGAGCTACAGACTATTAGAATTAAGAGTTCCGCGAGGTCACCACATACAATTAACACACATGGAGGAGTAGCCTTTCTAAATGCCAGTCATCAAGGACAAAACGTGATATCCAAAAAGGTCTCCTTCACCACCGTGAAACAAGAGCCTGGCGGCTCTCCCGGCCCACAGCCCCGCGGGCCTCATCTCCCCGGAGAGGCCACGGGTTCTGCCCCAAAACTAGGGGGCGCTGCGCCCTCTGCCTGCGGCCGGGCAGCGTCTCCTCCAGGGCCGCGGGCCGTCCTGTCGTCCTGTCGGGGACCCGCAGGGGCCGTCAAGCCCAGGCATTGGCATCGGAGACCCAGTTCCACCAGAGCCTCCTCTCCCTCAGGCGGACTCTGCTCCGGGGCCGCAGCTGGGGCTCTGCACCCCAGCGAGGCGGGCTGTGGCCGTCCCTGCTCTGAAGACGGCGAGGCAGACTCGGGGACACAGAGCGCCGAGCCCAAGGTCACGGCAGGAAGTGGGAGCTCCGGAACCAGGAACCGCCTCCTCTGGTTCCTCGCCAGGCGCTTCCCACGGCATCGAGGATCCCCTTCCTTCTCTCCGATCCCTTCCTGCCTACGAGCCACAGCTGCTCTGGGCGGGCTCTCCGGAGGGCCAGCAGCACGCCCTCTGCGCAGGCTTTGGCAGGCTCGGCAGACGCCTGGCTCCCCCACTACTGCTGCCATCCCCCATGCCTCCCCCCCAGCTTCTTCCCGACTCTGACTCCCAGCACCCGCCCGCCTGCAGCGCGTGGGCTCCACGGGCTCCATGGCTCCCGGGCTCCAGCGGCATCCTGCCCGAGCGCGGGCCTTTGCAGCCAATGACGAGACGACCTCGGCTCGGTTCTGCTCTCGCTTCTTCCCTCCCTCGTCCAGCACCTGAGGTCCCTAAGGAGAGGGCACAAGGTCGGGGACGTGGCCGGTGACCGGCGGCCCGTCCGGAGCTCCCTGTCAAAAGGCCACGCAGGAGCTGTCCACGGGGGAGCCGATTAGTCAGAACACGAAAGGCGGGGGCCGTCCCAGGTGCCAAACGGCGGCCGGTTCGCCTTGCCGGCGTGTCTCCGTGGTTCAGCGTCCACAGTTCAGTCCCCGGTTAGGGCACATGCCCAGGTCACAGGCTCAATCCCCAGTAGGGGGCGTACGGGAGGCAGTGGAATTGATGTTTCTCCCTCCTCCCTCTCTCTCTAAAAATCAATAAACTATCTGCTCAGCTGGCATGACTCAGGGGTTGAGCGTCCACCTACGACCAGGAGGTCACAGTTGGACTCCCGGCCAGGGCACATGCCCAGGTTGCAGGCTCCATCCCCTGTGTGGGGCGTGCAGGAAGCAAGCCGATCTGTGATTCCCTCTCATCACTGGTGTTTCTATCTCTCCCCCTCCCCGTTCCTCTCTGAAATCAATAAAAATATATTTTAAAAAATAAAACAAACTATTTAGGGAGAGAGAGAGAGGGAGAGAGAGAGAGTGTGGAGGGCACTGTGAGGAGCAGGAGGAGCAGGAGAGCACACCCCCGGCTCCACCGGTCGCTGCCAGTTGCTGGAAGTGTGGGCGCCGTGAGACGGGAGGAGATGGGATGATGGGCCATGTTCTCTGTGCAGTGTCCTGGCTGCTGGGTGTCGGCAACTAATGACACGTTTTGGAGAATACCAGGTAGGCCGAACGCACCTGTGGCTGGTGTTTCTCGGGAGGAGGCTACAACCCGGAGCAGATCAGCAGCAGGGCTGGAGGCGAGACCCATGCCCAGAGCTCAGGTCACTCAGAAGCTGGAACTTTGGCCTCTTCAACAGCCTCTCGCCTCGTGAGAGCTGCTCTAGGAAAGACACTGAGAAAAGACAAAATGAGGGCATTGCCCTAGAGCCGCTTTGGATAGAGGGTCCCGGGTTCGATTCCAGTCAAGGGCACGTATCTTGGTTGCAGGTCCTCCCTGGCTGGGGCTCATACAGGAGGCAACCAGTCGAAGTGTTTCTCTCACACCGATGTTTCTCTCTCTGTTCCACTCTCTCTAAAATCAATGGGAAAACATCCTCAGGTGAGGACTAACAAAAAGAAGGGAATCTTTTCAAAGGTGCCCACCGTAGCTCCTTGTCCAGCCTTCACTTAGCTCCCTGGTCAGCAAACTGTGGCTCTCGAGCCACATGCGGCTCTTTGGCCCTTTGAGTGTGGCTCTTCCACAAAACACCACGGCCTGAGCGAGTCTATTTTGAAGTGGTGTTAGTGGAAGTTTAAGTTTGAAAAATGTGTCTCTCAAAAGAAATTTCAATCGTTGTCCTGTTGATATTTGGCTCTGATGACTAATGAGTTTGCCGACCACTGCTCTAACCAACTGAGCCACTGGCCAGGACAAAGATTCTCCTTTTTATTTATTTATTTATTTATTTTTAATATATTTGTTATTGATTTCAGAGAGGAAGGGGAAGGGAGAGAGAAACATCAACGATGATAGAGAGAATCACTGATTGGCTGCCTCCGCCCCACACTGGGGATTGAGCCTGCAGCCCAGGCCTGTGCCCTGACTCAGGAATCGAACTGTGACTTCCTGGTTCAGAGGTCGACACTCAAGCCCTAAGCCACGCTGGCTGGGCCAAAGCTCACCTTTTTCAATTACAGTGTGTCCCACGTGGGTGTCTGACGGTTCTCACGGTTGGACCCTGCAATCCCGCACATGCGATAGCGTGTCCCCCATCCGCCCACCGGAGGCATGTGGCGTCCATCTGGCCCCGCCTGGCGATGTTCATTTCATTCACATCCGATTTCTCTGGGGTGTTGTTACTATTCTTTCCCTTTCAACGAGCAGGCAAGCTGTGGAGAGAAACTTGACACGTGCTTACATCCTGCTTCCATCAGCTCATTCCCTAAAAATAGCCTCCACGGACGCCTCCCGCCCGAACCAACCTTCCCGGCGATGATCCTCCATCCGCCGCCCCCTCCACATGTGCCTGCTGACACGAAGCATTTTTTTTTAAATCAATATTTTTAATATATATATATATATTTTATTGATTTTTCACAGAGAGGAAGAGAGAGATAGAGAGTTAGAAACATCGATGAGAGAGAATCGTCGATCAACTGCCTCTTGCACACCCCCTACTGGGGATGTGCCTGCAACCACGGTACATGCCCTTGACCGGAATCAAACCCGGGACCTTTCAGTCCGCAGGCCGACGCTCTATCCACTGAGCCAAACCGGTCCGGCGACACGGAGCATTTTGACGTAAACCATGCCTCACTTCTCCAGGGGTGTAGTTTTTTTAAAAATGTGTGTTTATTGATTTCAGAGAGGACTGCAGGAGAGAGAGAGAAACATCGATGATGAGAGAGCATCACAGTTCGGCTGCCTCCTGCACGCCCCACAGTGGGGATCAGGCCCACAATCTGGGCCTGTGCCTGACCGGGATTCAAACCGTGGCCTCCTGGTTTCCAGGTCGAGTGATGCTCAACCACCGAGCCAGGCCGGTCGGCGGGGCAAAGGGTGCCATTTTGGTGTTTATGAAGGTGCGGGAGGCCGGCCAACTGGCAAACAGTCATTCCCATCCAATAGCGGAGGAGGGAGAGGAGGCAGTGGAGAGGGCTCAGGGTAACGGGGGAGGGGAAGGTGCCGGGACAGGCCTGCCCGGCTGGCGCAGGCAGTGGGGCTTCGGGGCGGCCGTGGCCGGGAGACTTTGCAGGGGCTCCTCACCGCGTCAGCGTCAGAGGTCAGGCCCAACGCGGACTCTTCCCCTCGCCTGCTTCTCGACCTCCCACAGCTCACCTGGCGCTTTGTGACCCGTTTCCTTACTGGGAAAGGGGTAATTCTTCCTTTAAAGGCTCATTGGGACCCTGGCCGGCATGGCTCAGCGGTTGAGGGTCGACCTATGAACCAGGAGGTCAAAGTGCAATTCCGGGTCAGGGCACAGGCCCGGGTTGCGGGCTCAAACCCCAGAGGGGGGCGTGCAGGAGGCAGCCGATCCACGATTCTCTCCCATCATCGATGTTTCTCTCTCTCTCTCCCTCCTTCCTCTCCCTTCCTCTCTAAAACTCATATTAAAAAAAAAAAATGTTTAATACATCCACACAAAGATTTGTTCAAGAAGCTTCATGACAACTTTCTTCTTAATGGCCCCAAACTGGAAATGGCTCAGTGTCCATCCATAGGTGGAGGAAGGGATAAAAAATCGTACTGCCCCTGGCGGGGGGGAGGGTGTGGATGGGAGTAGGGGGGATGATGGAAAGATATGTACACATATAATACCTTAATTTAAAAAAATCGTGCCGAAACTGGTTTGGCTCAGTGGTAGAGCGTCGGTCTGCAGACTGAAAGGTCCCGGGTTCGATTCCGGTCAAGGGCATGTGCCTTGGTTGCAGGCACATCCCCAGTAGAGAGTGTGCAGGAGGCAGCTGATAAATGTTTCTCTCTCATCGACATTTCTAGCTCTCTATCTCTCTCCATTCCTCTCTGTTAAAAAAATCAATAAAATATTAATATTTTTTTTTAAAAAAAATTAAGAAAAAAAGAAAATCGTACTGCACCCCGACAGAACACTACTCAGCAATAAAGAGGAACGGCCCCTGATGGTGTGTAACACGTCCGAACCTCCAAAGCTCACTACGTGGGAGCAGCCGTCTGCTGTGACTTCACTGACAGCTCACAACTGGCAGGACTCTTCCCCTCCCTGCTTCCTGACCTCCCACAGCTCACCTGGCGTCCAACAGGGCTGCCTGGCCGGGGGCGGGGAGGGTGCAGGGAGGGCGGGAGGAACTTTCTGAGTGCGAGGGAGTTGCACGGGTCTATGTGCCTGTCCTCATTCAGCAAATGCTCAGTTCAGATTTGTCTGCCAATGGTCGGCAAACTCATTAGTCAACAGAGCGGCAAACCGCAGCTCTCAAGCTGCATGTGGCTCCCAAACCACTGTTTGCCGACCACTGCGTTATCCTGACAGACAGACAAGGGCATCTGGTGTGCACTCACTCGGAAGCCACTGAGCAGAATGCATGTCAGAGCGTGTGTGCATGCATGTCAGAGCGTGTGTGCATGCATGTCTGCGTGTATGTGTGCGTGTGCCTGCATGTGCGTGTGTGATCTGACAACCCAGACAGAGGACAGTGGCATGGGGGTGGGGCCAGCAGTGGGGGGAGCAGCCAGGCTGTGTAGGGTTTTCTGTTGCTTTTATTTTATTTCATTTTTCTGTTGCTTTTGTCAGCAAGCTGAAAGCAAGGGCAATTTTTGTGACAGAATATGTTCAAGACATGACCTTCTTGCCCAAACCAGTTTGGCTCAATGGATAGAGCATCGTCCTGTGGACTGAAAGGACCCAGGTTCGATTCTGGTCAAGGGCATGTACCTTGGATGTGGACACATCCCCAGCAGGAGGTGTTCAGGAGGCAGCTGTTTGGTGTTTCTCTCTAATCAATGTTTCTAACACTCTATCCCTCTCTCTTCCTCTCTGTAAAAAATCAATAAGATATATTAAAAAAAAAAAAAGACATGACCTTCTCGAAGGTTTTTAATGTATTGATTTGAGAGAGAGATCGATTAGCTGATCCACTTACTTGTTCATTCATTGCTGCTTCTTTTATGTGTCCTGACTGGGGATCGAACCCACAGCCTTGGTGTTTCAGGACAACGCTCTGAGCAGCGGAGCCCCCGCCAGGGTGAGGGGCTTCAAAGAGCAGGAAGTGACTTGGTTTGTCCTAGTTCCCAGCGCTGGGAACCTCGATCCTCAAAGACTTCCTGTCCCTTAGCAGTGCCGGGCTGTCCACTGACCTCCCTCTGGCCCTCAGCCAGGGCCCAGACCACAGAGCCCTCAGCCACGGCCCAGACCACGCCCCGGGGCCTCAGCCATGGCCCAGACCACAGAGCCCTCAGCCAGGGCCCAGACCACGGAGCCCTCAGCCACGGCCCAGACCACGGAGCCCTCAGCCACGGCCCAGACCACGGAGCTGCCCCGGGCCCTCAGCCACGGCCCAGACCACGGAGCCCTCAGCCACGGCCCAGACCACAGAGCCCTCAGCCACGGCCCAGACCACGGAGCCCTCAGCCACGGCCCAGACCACGGAGCCCTCAGCCACGGCCCAGACCACGGAGCCCTCAGCCACGGCCCAGACCACGGAGCCCTCAGCCACGGCCCAGACCACGGAGCCCTCAGCCACGGCCCAGACCACGGAGCTGCCCCGGGCCCTCAGCCAGGGCCCAGACCACGGAGCCCGCCCCGGGGTCCTCAGGAAGAACACGAGAGGCCGGACCGGCTGGCAGCCCGCGTTCCTCCCGTCCCTCTCTGCACCGCTGACTCCTCCACGAATGGGCTGTGCTGGCGGCTTGTCCTCCCTGCGGCCTCCCAGTGTCAAGGCTGCACCGCTCGGGCCCTGGCTGGTGTGGCTCAGTGGACAGAGCATCAGCCTGTGGACTGAAAGGTCCTGGGTTCCATTCTAGTGTCAATGGCACCTGCCCAGGCTGCAGGCTCGATCCCCAGGAGCAGGTGTGCAGGAGGCAGCCGATCCATGATTCTCTCTCATCATGGATGTTTCTCTCTCTCTTCCTCCCTTCCTCTCTGAAATCAATAAAAATGTATTTATAAATAAATAACAAACCAATGGAAAGACACCCTTGGGTGAGGATCAACAACAGCAACAGGCCCTGTGGCCGGCCTGAGAGTCTGGAGAGGCGGCAGGACTAACCTTGCCCTGTACCCCCCCCAGCCCCCCCCCAGTCCCCCCCTCATCCCGGGTTGTAGAGAAGAACAGGACCAAGAAGGCGTGTGGTGTGCAGCCCGGGCTGGGCCTTCCACGCCCGGTCCTCGCCTCCCTCCACGCTGTGCCCCCCCGAAGGTCACAGCCGTGGCGGGACTCCGGAGAGGGCACGGCGTCCGCGTGGCCCGCCCAGGCCCAGCACCCTCAGCACCTGCCGCCGGCCCAGCCTCGGGCGTCCCTCGCCGCCTCCCGTGATGCTCGCGGGGCTGGCCCTGTCCGTTCCCGCGGTGACAGATACGACAAGACAGAGAGGCTGTGCAGGAGCCCAAGGTCACACAGCAGAGCCAGGAGCTCCCAGCCGCCCATCAAACGGAGGAGCCCGCCCAGGTCCTGGCGCCCGCGGGGAGGGAGGGCGCTGCTCATCAGTCTGTGTCTGTGGGGGTAAAGGCCCCGACAGGAAGCCGGCTGCTTGGGGGGGGGGGGCGGCACTAGGAGGCCTCCTGGCACAGCATCCATTGAGCTGGTCCTGGCACTCCCCCGGGGTCAGCAGGGGGGGTGGGCAGCGGTCTCAGAGGCCCGGGGAGGGGGAGAAGGGGGTTCTGATGGGGAACAGGCCGCAGAAGCTGGAACACATGACCTCCCCGGCCGTGGGACTCACGGTTCTGCGGGAGAGCCGGGGCATCGGGGAGCCGTGGCATCGGGGAGCCGTGGCATCGGGGAGCCGGTGCCTCCAGCGAGCCGCGTCCAAGCTCTCGGCAGCCCGGCCGGCAGGGGCCCCAGGTTGAGCGTCGGCCATGGGCCTGGAGCTCACAGTTCCTTCCGGGTCAGGGCACACGCCCCATTCCAGACTCCATCCCCAGTGGGGGGGGGGGGGTGCAGGGGGCAGTTGATCAATGATCCTCTCTCTGATGTTCCTCTCTCTCTTCCTCTGAAATCAATGAAGGAATGAATAAATGAACGAATGAATAAAGGAATGAATGAAGGAATGAATAAATGAACGAATGAATGAAGGAACGAACAAATGAAGGAATGAACGAACGAATGAATGAAGGAATGAATGAAAACCAGAGCTCCGGTGTGGGTGGAGACAGGGTAGCTGTGGGGGAGGCGGACCTCCAGGCCAGGCTCGGGGCCTGAGTCCAACCCTGGAGGCAGAGGAGCCCGGGACCAGGGCCACCACCGGGGCTGCACGCTGTGAGGTGACAATGCCACCCGTCAGCCGTCATGGCATGCCTGCCCAAGGACCAAAGTCACCTTACAGCACAGCGTCACACATCCAGGTCATTCCACTAAGGAGAAAGGATTTAAAGTGTGTGAAGCCCAGCTGGGCGTGGCTCCGTGGGTGAGCAGGAGGCCACGGCCGGATTCCGAGTCAGGGCACCTGCCCGGGTGCGGGCTCGATCCCCGTCAGTGATGCTCTCTCTCTCCCTCCCCGTCTCTTCCTCTCAGCGATCAATGAGAATATATTTTTTATTGTTTAACTGGGTAGGGAGGCAGGGGGGCAGGTGATTGAGAGGAGATGACCTCAGGGAGTGTGAGGCCCTAGCCAGGAACACGCCAACAACTCCTGTGTGGAGACCGCCCCGCCCGCCCACCCGCCCGCCCGCCCGCCCTGCCAGCCGGGCTCAGACCCTCCGGGCATTCCTCCAGGCTTACATCACCGCCCTGAAGCGGGGAATCCCAGGCAGCCGGCCTCACGCCCAGGCCCGGCCCACGGAGGCTGTGGCAGGCCGGCCTGGCTCTCCTGGCGCCCGGTGCGGGGACTCGGCCCAGGGCCGGGGAGGATTCCACAGGAGGAAGCCCTGACCAGTACCCCACTGGCACCCCCGCGGCCACGCCGGTCCCTGCCAGACCCAGACCCAGATACCGGGCCTCCGCCCCCTTCCCTAAAGCCCGGGAAACCCAGGCAGGAGCCGCCCGCAGGGCCCTCAGCAAGAACACCGAGAGGCCGGACCGGCTGCAGCCCTGCCTTCCCTCCTCCCCTCTGCGCCCCAGACCCCCCCACGCGTGGGCTGTGCTGGGCGTCTTGTCCGCGTGCCGCCTCCGCTCGGGCCCGGGCTGGGGCAGCCCAGTGGATAGAGCGTGGGCTGCAGACGGAACAGGAACAACGCTCTGATTCATTCCAGAGAGGAAGGGAGGCTCTGGGCACATGCCTGGGTCACACGCTCGGTCCCCAGGGGGGGGCGAGTCCCTGGCCAGGGATGGCACCGGGACCTCCTGCTTCCTGGGTGGGTGCTGAGGCCTGAGCACGCCGGCCGGCCCCTTCTCTATCTGGGTGATGGTGACGGTCAGCGTGGGAGACGGGAAGGGCGAGCGGCGGGATGGCCGGCAGTGCCCCGTGGGGCGCGGGGCCCAGCGCCGGGGCGGGCTGCCCGGCTCCGGCAGAGCTCACCGCGGCCGCTCCGCCCGCACGGCCCTGGCCCCGGGCCTGGGAGGCCGCGCGGCAGGCGTGTCCGTGGCAGCAGACATGATGTCATCCGTGCATCTGGCACCCCGGCCCACCTCCCGGTCCCTGGGGGCTCTCCCAAGTTCCGCTCCCCGATCCCAGCCCCCCATCCGGGCTCCCCAGGAACTGAGTCAGGACTCCGGGCTGCCGTCCAAGCAGCTCCTTCTGCACTCCTGCCCCTCCCCGGAGAGAGGACAATGTGACCTCAGACAAAGGCCCTCCGCTGCCCGGCCTGGGGGAGCCCTGGCCCCGCCGCCGCACCCCTCCTAACTCACAGCCACAGGCTCTGGGCAGAGCCTCCGGGCGCCCCTGCCCCCCTCCAGGCCCCTCCGGCCACCCCTGGTCCCCTCCGCCCCTCTCCGGGCCCCCCTCCAGGCTCCCAGGCACTAAGAGGGCTGCTCACTTTCACGAGGTTCAGGGTTCGGGACGGGGCGGGGGAGTGCAGCAGGCCTGTTTCCAATCAGAAACCTGGTGTTTGATTTAGCGCTGTCTCCTTTAAAATAATTTTTTCAGCCGAAACCGGTTTGGCTCAGTGGTAGAGCGTTGGCCTGCGGACTGAAAGGTCCCAGGTTCGATTCCGGTCAAGGGCATGTATCTTGGTTGCGGGCACATCCCCGGTAGGGGGTGTGCAAGAGGCAGCTGGTCGATGTTTCTCTCTCATCGATGTTTCTGACTCTCTATCTCTCTCCCTTCCTCTCTGTAAAAAATCAATAAAATATATATTTTTAAAAAATCATTTTTTCTTTGGTTTCAGAGAGGAAGGGAGAGGGAGAGAGGTAGAAACATCAACGATGAGAGAACCACGGACCGGCTGCCTCCTGCACGCCCCACACTGCGGATCAAGCCAGCACCCCGGGCCTGGGCCCTGATGGGGAATCGAACCCGGGACCCTTCCGTCCGCAGGCCCAGGGCCCGAGGTTCGCTTCTTCTAGAAACTCCACACACAGGGCTCACCCAGAACATGCTCTGAGTGTCTGGCTCCCATCCGTGTTGGGACACGTGTCCGGGGCTCCCGCCTCTTCATGCCTGTCGACGGCGTGTCCCGGGGTTGACCGCTCCCTGGGGTGGACACTGGAGCCGTCTCCAGTCGGGGCTGTTACCAGCGCTGTTGCTGGGTCACTCACGTGCCAGCCCCTGCGTGGACCAGCTGCTCCCGTTCCGGTGTGAAAGGTCAACCGGAAGGTACCAGGCCCCATCCCTACCCCCCGCCCGCCCTGAGGCATCCGGCCGCTGTCACAGGGGCGGGGGACTCGTCCCAGGCCCCAGCCTGGGCTCAGGTTCAGACTCCGCCCGGGCCCGTCCTCCTCCCGCCGCCCGGAGCACCCTTCCTTGCGGTGGCGTTGGAGGTGGGAGGGTTTGCCTTCCCGTGTAATTGACCCACTCAGAGCCGCCAGCAGGGAAGAGAATGAAAACAGGACTGACCCCGATTTCTCCAAAGCCCTGGGCTCGCCCTGGCCACTCAGACTCAGTGCCTGGGGCGTCGCCCGCACCAAATGGTTGCGGGTTCGATTCCCGGTCAGGGCACCTGCTTGGGCTGCAGGCTCATCCCTGAAGGGGGCGTGCAGGAGGCAGCTAGTCAGTGTCACTCTCACCTCAATGTGCCTGTCTCTCTCTCTCCCCCTTCTCCCTGTAAAAGTCTCTCACCCCGAGCCCCTCCCCTGACGTCACCTCGTTCCCGCACCTCCCGCAGCGGCAGGCAATGCCGAGGACCCCCACCCCCCTCACCCCTCTGCTGTCTGCCCAGGACTGTGGTCACCGGTGCCTGGCCTGGCCCGGGTCCGCCCACAGCTGCTGGCACGCCCGCCCGCCAGAGGCAGCCGCCGTCTGGGCAGGTGAGAAGCCCGCAGCCCGGCCCAGCCCGGCCGCCCGCCGCCTCCCCGTCCCCCTGGGCATGAGCTGGGCGTGGACGGGCCTTGTCATTCTCCCCCCTCCCCGCACGGCCAGGAGTCTGGGTGCTGGCAGTGCTGCCCCCACGTGCCCACTGGCTGCACCCCCACGTGCCCACTGGCCGCACCCCCACGTGCGGGGGGGGGGGAGGGCAGGTGGGCAGGTGGGGAGAGGAAGGGGTCTCCCCGCTCAGAGCCGCCAGGCTGGCCGGCCGCCGAATCTGAGCATCGCTCTCCTGGAACGGCTCCAGGAGCGGACGCCTGTGGAGTCAGGTGCCCAGGTGCCAGGGAGAGCCGGGCACCCTCGGGACCTGAGGAGCAGGGACAGCTGACCTCCCACTTCCAGCTCAGAGGTCCCACCGCACCCGGACCGTTCCCCCCGCAGCCAGCAGGAGCCGGGGAGGGGGCGGGAACGGCTCCCGGCCTCAGTGGGGCAGCGCCTCCTGGGCCGCAGGCACCCCGGGGTGCTGGGCTCCCGCACCTGACAGCCAGGACGGAGGCCCAGAGGTGCCTGTCCCATCCCCGTGCCCAGGGGCTGTCTGTCCTCCCTCCTCCCCCGTGCCCGGGGCTGCTCTGTGCTGAGGGAGGAGACGTCCTCCACTCAGCCTGTGCCCGAGCCCGTGGCTCCCGTGTTCTGAGTCGCAGAGGATTCCTCCCGTTTACTTTCCAAAATAAGGGGTCTCTTTGGGTTTTGTGACTTCGAGCTTTTCATTAGGCCGTTCCTCCCTCCCTCCCTCCCTCCCTCCCTTCCTTCCTCCATGTTTACACTGATTCTTAGAGAGGGGAAGGGAGAGGGGGAATGCCTCCTGCACGCCCATAGGGCCCCCGGGATGGAGCTGGAAACCGGGCAGGTGCCCGGACCAGGAGCCAATCGGCAGCTTTCGGTGCTCTCAGGAGGGCACACCGGGCCACACCGGGGCCGTCAGGCTTTCTTTTCCACGTCATTTATTTAATACGTTCTTTTTTAAAAAATATATATATTTTATTATTTTTTTACAGAGAGGAAGAGAGAGGGATAGAGATTTAGAAACATCGATGAGAGAGAATCATCAATCAGTTGCCTCGTGCACACCCCTACTGGGGATGTGCCCGCAACCACGGCACATGCCCTTGACCGGAATCGAACCCGGGACCTTTCAGTCCGCAGTTTGACACTCTATCCATTGAGCCAAACCGGTTTTGGCTATTTAATACATTCTTATTGACGTCAGAGGGGGAGGGAGAGAGAGAGGAAACGTCAGTGCTAAGAGAGAACCACTGATGGGCCGCCTCCTGCACGCCCCCACCGGGGACGGAGCCTGCCACCCGGGCCTGTGCCCTGACCAGGAATCAAACCTTGACCTCCTGGTTCATAGGTGGACACTCAACCACTGGGCAGTTATTAAAAACATACAGACGCCCTCGTCGGTTTTGCTCAGTGGGCAGAGCGTCAGCCTGTGGACTGAAGGGTCCGGGGTTCGATTCCAATCCAGGTCCCCAAGACCTGAGGAGGAGGCAGCCCTGGGGCAGTGGCGCCCGCACAGGCAGTGGGAGGCCGGGCGTGGGGCTCCCGCAGCTCCGGCCCCAGCCCAGCCCCTCCCATTCCGGCTCCTCCTGGGACTGTGCTGGGGGAGACGCTGGAAGGGAATGAATGCTGGAGGAGCCGGACCTGGGACACCACCGCCCCCTGGTGGCCCGCCCCGGCGATGGCAGCGGTCCCGCCCCGCCCGCCGCCCCGCAGAGAACAAAGGGGCCTGTGGCCAGGCTGGGCCGGGCTCTGACTTTGGCCGGCTCTGGGCACCCCTGTGGGGGCTGCCTCCGGAGGGTGCCAGCAGGAGCCGGGCTGGCTGGACAGGACTGCAGGCGCCATCACTTAGAAGCCAGAATGGCCGGGTCTGAACATTTTAGAATCTTCACGGTGACCCCCACGCCCCACCCTGCGGCCCGGTCAGCCAACGAGGCTGAGGATCGCCGGGTCACCCACAGCTGGCCTCCCTCCGGGGCCGTCCTCCCTCCTCCACCGCCTGCTGGGAGCCTTTGTCCATCGAGGTCCTCAGTGACCTTCTGCCACAGGCAGCGGCCATCCCTTCTCTCTCCCCCACTCTGCGCCCCGCTCCCTCCCTGCACCCTGCTCCCTCCCTGCCCTGCCCCTGCCGGGCTGCTGGCTGACCTCGGCCTCCACCAGGACCTCGCCTGCAGCTGCCCCTGGATGCGTGGAGCTGGTTGCCGCTGAGATAATCTCATTTACAGAAAGTTGCAAGAATAGTCCAAGGAACTCCCCTGTACCCTTGACTAAGAGTCATTAATTTTTTAAATGAAAGAAGGAGATTCAGCAGTTGGTGCACTAAGGAATACTGTCCTTTTATTTAGATATTTATATGTATATTTTATTTATTATTTTTCAGAGAGGGAGAGAAACACCAAGGATGAGAATCACTGATTGGCTGCCTCCTGCACACCCTACTGGGGATGGAGCCCAGACCAGGGAATCAAACCCCGACCCTTCATCGGTACACAGGCCTACACTCAATCCATGGAGCCAAACCGGCTAGGGCAGTGGTCGGCAAACGGCGGCTCGCGAGCCACATCTGGCTCTTTGGCCTCTTGAGTGTGGCTCTTCCACAAACTACCACCGTCTGGGCGAGTCTATTTTGAAGAAGTGGCGTTAGAAGAAGTTTAAGTTTAAACAATTTGATCCCCTCATCCCCTCGTCATTGATGTTTCTCTCCCTCTCCCTTCCTCTCAGAAATCAATTTTAAAAATGTTAAAAATAGCCGAAACCGGTTTGGCTCAGTGGTAGAGCATCGGCTTGGGGACTGAAGGGTCCCGGGTTTGATTCCGGTCAAGGGCATGTACCTTGGTTGCGGGCATATCTCCAGTAGGGGGTGTGCAAGAGGCAGCTGATCAATGACTCTCATTGATGTTTCTATCTCTCTCCCTTCCTCTGAACAAAATCAATAAAATATATTAAAAAAAAAAAAAGATTATGTGCTCTGCCTGCCCCGAGGTCTCCAAGCATTTCCAAGGCTGTTCACCGATGGGTGAGAACAACGCCGGACTTGCTCAGAGCTTCCCCGGGGCCACTGCAGGCCGGGGCCTGACCTCCACCACGACCTGCCCGCTTGGGAATGTGTGACCTCAGCACCACTTTCTCGTCCACAAGGCTTGACGTTCTCTGTGATTAAAAAAAGCAGTGATCTTGCAGAAATCAGAGACACTTGCACAACAGATTTAAGCAGCATGTTTACATTAACATATGTGCTTCTAATTATGTACAGATATTAGTCCTAAGTAGATATTGGCTGTTTCCACCATGAGACAGAGTGTACGTGATTAAATTAATTAAAACTATTTTATTTTGTTAATCATCACCCAAGGATATTTTTCCATTGATTTTTAGAGAGGATGGGAGAGGGAGAGACAAACATCGATGTGAGAGAAACACATCAAGTGGGTGCCTCCTGCATGTGCCCCAACCAGGGCTGGAGTCTACAACCAAAGTCTGTGCCCTTGACCGGAATCGAACCTGGGACCTTTCAGTCCACAGACCGACACTCTGGGGCCACACAGGTTTTGACCATTGGTTGATTCTTGAATGTGCCCTGACCAGGGATCAGACCCACAACCTTGGCTTACAGGACCAGGTCTGACCAACTGAGCTACCGACTGGGATGGCCAAATGGTTATGTCAAAGTCATCTCCATACCAGGCTCTGCACCTTCGAATTCAGTGGCAAGAACGAGACGAAGAGCCGGGTGGGATGCTCAGCCACGCTGAGTCCCTTTAGGTTAGAAAACCCTCTGGGAGGGGTAATGGGGGCAGGGGAGGGCAGTGCCCCGTGGTCCTCTGTGGCCTTGTTCTCTCCTGTCTTCCTGACATAGCGACACTCACTGGAGATTGGTTGGTACTGCAGGGACTTCCTTTCCTTGCCTGTTACATGGTTTAAGGATGGAATGCTTCTATTATCCTATTATCCCTACAAATCAGAAGGGAGCACACTGTCTTGGGCAAGCTGGGTGAAATAGCTTAGATTTCAGCACTTGCTACATTCGTGGAAGATTTAAAGTTTTTTTTTTTTTTTAATAGTTCTTTTCCATCCCGGGCAGGCATCACTATTTTGTAACTTTTGCTCCAGCGTTTATCCATCTTAGCAATCATCCCATCAACATCATGTGGAGACCCATACTACCATCTGTTCTCGTTCACTCTGTATCCCTGCTGGTCCTTGCGGGTCAAAACTCCGGGGGAAACGGGAGAGACCTGTAACACTGTCCTGTAGAGCCGCCTGAGAAGACACATGGACAGCCTTTACCTACCTTTGTCCAGGTGTCAGCAGGGACGGGTCTAGGTATGTAAATCCAGTAATGCTAGGGCCAAGTTAAGAATGCAAGTTCCTTTGACCCTATAAAATAAACCTGCTGCTTGCTGCCTCTCCATCAGAGGAAGAATGGTGCCCACCTGGCTCCCAGCTGGATGAATCTATTTCTGCCTCCTGGTCTCTTCAATTTCTTAATCCCCAGCTCCCGCACTCAGGAACCTGTTTCCTTTTCCGTGACGGAGATGGACCCGGAAAACAGAGAAACAGCTCCCCCCATCTAATAGGGAGAATATGCTAATTGACCCTCGTGCAGTTGCATCTACAACAAATAAGGAGGGAATATGCTAATTGCCTGTCCCGCCCTCAAGATGGTGGCACTCACAGCCAATGAGTATGCTAATCAACTGCCCCACCCTCAAAGATGGCGGCACAGTTCCCTCAGCTCTGCCAGGGTGCCCCGTGTGTGGCTGTCTCGAGGCTTGTGCTGCCGGCAGTGGCAGCAGCAGCAGAGGTGAGATGGGGTGTGGCCCTCCCTGACCACTGAGGGACCCCCTCCAGTGCCTGAATTCTCGGGCCTCAGGCCTCTAGTCAACAAAAGAAAGGTCAAGACCCACTTCTTCAGGGCCCTCTGCTGCTGCCTCCTCCACAGGAGCTGTCTCAGGGAGCGCCTGCGGGCGGCCGTCCTGTTAGGCCAGGTGTCTGGACGCGGGGCCTAACCAGAGAGCCCTGTGGCTGCCCAGCACTGGTCTTATCACGAGTTCCCGATCCCGTTTGAATAGATTCAGTAAAAACCCATGAAGCCGAGCACGGGTTCAAGATTGGTTTTATTTCAGAGCCATGATGGCTGGTTGGCAGTGCTCACCGCACTGCAAACCTGGAGGCCACCACCTCCTCCCAGCATTCAACCAACAGAATCCCCATGAACAGACCAGAGACCGAGTGAGGTCCCCTCCTGCTCCCACATCACTTTTCTAACAAGATTGTTTTATAGTCAAATGCAACTCAAACCCACGAACACACCAGCATCACTGGTTCCCTCCCACCCCAATAGGCAGTGAGGAAGGGGGCTGACTCGTGCACAAGACACCTGGCTGCACCCCGAGGGAGCAGAGATGGTCGGGGCTGGTGTCTGAGGACCAGCAGGAGCTGAACCAGCGTCCAGAATCCTCTGGTTGGCCCAGCTCCGAGGAGGGGTGCTCCTTGGAGACCCCCATTCCTGGGGCCGGACGGGGAGGCAACTGGCGACATGGCCATCACTCCCTGCCCCTCAGGGAAAACATGATAAACTCAGAGTTTCACCTTCCAACCCACCATACTGCCTGAGGACCATCCGTCATCGCACGCCAGCACCCACAGCCCCCTCAACACAGGCTCTGAGCCCGCCGCCACCCGGGGCCGCTAACACTGATTGGATGCTCCTTGGCGCACAAAATGACTTTTTAGAAAATCCAAAGCTTCCGGAGTGCGAGAGGAAGACACTCAGCACACACTCCCCGCCCAGAGCGCCCCCCTTTGGGATACTCTCGCTACCGTGTTCCCCAGCGGAGGCTGCCTGAAGTGCTTTCCTCATCGGCCCAGACCAGGCTCGGCCGGGAACGGGGAGGACAGGGCACCCACGTAGCTGTGTGGCCCGGAGGTAGGTACGGTGCCGCCCGTCGCCAAGGCAGAGTCCAGTGCCGCTCCCCCCCCTGCATCTGTCTTTGGCTTGAAGTAGCAGCAGCCGGGAACGCAGCGCCTCCTGGTGACAGAGGGAGTTCTGTCCTGCACTCAGGCGGCCTCTTCCCCTCCTTTTCTTTCTTAATTAAAAGCAGAGGTAGTCTTGGGATGATAAAATGGCAGTATTGTGACTTAAAGAAGCAGTTAAATAAGTCTCCAGGAGTTAAAAGTAGCAATAAAGTGATTGATGAGGTTGAATAAATTAAGACGTGGGTTATCCCTCCCCAGCTGACTTCGGAGTGTGTGAGCCGTGCTTCCGTGGTCTTCACTCCCTCCCCTCCCCTCCCCTCACGAGGGGTCCAGTGCCCAGTTGAGGCCCCGGTGCTCCTAAGGCTGTGGGACCGAGAGGAGAGCTGGGCGGGGACGCCTGGTGCAGGGACGGAGAAGGCGCAGCCGGGGTGCTCTGGCTCCATCCTCGGCGTGTGGCGTGGAGGGAGCTGCAGGAGGAAGCCCAGCCTCTCTCCAAACTGCCCTCGTGGCTCCTGTTCTCCGCAGGGAAAAGGGGGGGGGGGGGGCGCGGAGCAGGCACGGCCACGGCTGCCCCAGCGCCGTCAGAGCTTCTTGAGGCGGCTGTACATCTCCCTCTTGCTCTTCTCCCCGGCCCAGGTGCGGCTCTTGGTGCGGAACTTCTTCAGGTCTTCTTTGAAGTCCTCATGGTGCATGGGCCGGTAGCTGGGGGGCTCGCAGTGAGACTAGGGGACAGGGCAGCGAGGTCAGGTGCACCTGTCTCCCCTAACCCTCTCTCCCTCCCTCCCTCTCTCCCTCCCTCCGGGGGCCGGGAGACTGGGCAGCAGTGCAGCTGGCCAGTGGGTTTAAGGCCCCTCTTGGCCGGGCAAATCCCCAGACACCGGCAGAGCAGCCGTGACCACAGGCAGATCCCTCCACCCGCCTGGCAAGGGGCGGCCATGCTGACCTGGCACTTGAGGAAGAACTCCTTGTACCCGCCCTTCAGGATGTACAGCTCCGGGTAGTGGAGCTTGGGGTACTCGTTGCTGAGCCGATCCCGCTCTCTCACGTAGCGGCACCTGCCAGGGAGAAGGCGCAGGTCAGTGCTCCCAGCAGAGCAGCGGGGCCTAGCACTGCTCGTTAGCGAGTGAGGCCCGATAGCTCTTCACACCTCAGGGAATGCTGCTCCTGTAACCACTCCCACCGACTTCGGCAAAAGCGATGCTTTGGTAACAAAGGGCCTCAGACACCAGAGCCCCAGCGGAGTGTGGGCGGGCACTTCGCCCACCCCAATGCGGCAATAACGAGCGAGAACACACCCGCTCCTTTGCAAGCACGGACTGGAAACGGTTTCCAGCGCCACATCCAGTTCCGAGTGAGGACGCCACGCTTTCCTGGCGTGCGACAAAGCCGCCCCTGCACCTCAGGTGTCACTGGGACAGGGGCCCCGGGAGGAAGGACGGACGGCAGGGGCTGACCTCCGTGGGAAGGAAGCTGAGCAGTGAGCCACACCGCAGTGGCAGGGGCTCACTAGGAGTGGGTGCCGCAGAGGCAGGCCCCGCCCACTCGCTCACGCCAGGAAGCTGCTACGGCAGCGAGTGGCTGCTCAGCGGGGAAGCACTTCGGAGAACACCTACCACGGGGTGGGGATCTGAGCTCTCACAACCCCGCCCAGTGCCCGGTGCCCAGTCAGCCTGGAGAGGCCACGGTCAGCCCGGTGCCCGCGGGGAGCACACACACTGCCCGGGCGCCTGAACTCACATGCGGGGGCCCCGCTCGGAGGAGAACTCGCAGTGAAACACCACGATGACACGCTTGCCGTCCGCGGGGCAGATGGGCTTCTTGAGCAGGAAGTCCTCCACGTCGTCCTCCATGTGCAGGTTCACGGCGCCCTGCGGAGACACAGGCTCAGCACCGCCTCCCGCTGGCGGGACGATGCCCCACAGGCTCTTACCCGGGCGCCTTCCTGAGTGCTACGTGTGGATTCGGGGACTTTCAAAAGCCACAGGCAGTGACAAACACAACTTTTAAAGCACCCCCACCCATTTCAACATCACTTTATTGGTTACAAGACTGAAACGCACAAGCAGCTACCTCCTTCCGGGAAAGTGTGTCCCAACACCCCTTCCCGCCAGGCAGCCTAACGGAGCCATGGGCGAGGCCTGGGTCTGCGGCCTGGCTGTGCAGGAGGTGGCAGCCATGCAGACCAGGACCAGCCTGTGAGCTCCCAGGCAGCCAGGGGTCCCACCTCCGTCAGTCACAGGTGCCGCCCAGGGCCCCCTTCGTGCCTCCTGACAGCAGGCTCACCGGCCTCAGGAACCCTCACCTTGATGTGGCCACCCTCGTATTCGTACGGGTACCGGCAGTCAATGATCACGAACTCTTTAATGAGGTTGGCAAACTTGCCATTCAAAACAGACGCCATCTGAGGAGAGAAAGGCCAGGAGAATCAGCATTGGCTGCTGGAAATAATGAGCATCAAACAGCTCACGAGCATCAAACAGCTTCCGGTTCGGAAGCAGGGCTTACAATTTCTGGAGAGATGTACTTTAGGTCCTGGTGCTTCCCGGCGACTGTGTGGAAGAGATAGCCCTAAAGAGAGAGACACTCAGCACGTGGACGCCGCCCTCCTGCTGGGAGGGCAGCTGTAAAACACTGCCAGCCCAGCCAGCGTGGAGAGGGGCTGGGCATTGACTTAGGAACCAGGAGGCCACGGCTCCGTTCCTGGTCAGGGCGCATGTCCAGGTGAGAATTTCCGTTTTAACCCTGGACCTTCTGAAAAACCCTGACACAGATCGTGGCGAGGCTGCAGATCTCTGCATTCCTGCCTTTACAGTAAGTCTGCCTGGGGTGGGAGAAGGGCTTCCTACTTAGACTGAGCAGCACCAGTGAGGCCTGCCGTCCCACAGAGGCCTTAAAAACTTCAAGCCGTGTCCCGTAGGGACACCCAGGAGCCCCCTCAGAGAGGGGGCGGGGGAGGTAACCCATCCGCCTGCGTCACAGCCAGCGGCTGCGTTACCTTGGAGAAGTCTCCGATGAGGTCCCTCGGGTCATTATCCAAAATGTTCTCAATGGTCCCTTTGGGGGGCGACGCCAGGGCGGGAGGCAGACGGAGAAGCTGTAACACATCGGAGGGGGGGTGAGCCAGGGTCCGAGGCAGGGCTTCCAGAACACTCCCCTGGAACACGTCACAGACTAAACTGTTCACACTCAGCAAGTGCAGATTTTTCCTGTTGGACTGAATCTAACTGAATTTCCCTGAAACTAAGTTTTCCTGGCCCCTCCCCAGAGCAGGAATAAAAGGAAGGTTGGGTCTAGATAAGAGGCCTCTCAACCAACTTCCTTAGATCCAGATTTAAAAAACAAAGGCGGTTTGCTGACGTGTACACAACACGAAGTTTCACAAACCTTCTTGCCCTTTAACCTGGAATTCCGCTTTTAATTAGAAAAAACAAACTTTCCTAAAGTGTCAGCACCTAGAGTGATTGTCAACTACGAGGCATCAGGCCTAGATGCTTCCCTGCCTGCCGTCTGCCTTCCAGGGCGGCTGTTTGCTCAAGCCTTCCCACGCCACAGAACACAGGGCACTTTCCCGGGTTACTGCCTAATGCCAACACCAAAGCCTGACTGATGGCGCGGTGCAGGGAACTGTATACACAAAAGCAATCGGAAGTAAGCCAAACACGACGTCTCAGGAGGAAAAATAGCTTCAAAACCAGGAAGTCCATAGGCCATCGTATATACACAGCTGAGACGGAGTGCTCCCAGCGGGGTGCGAGCCCTCCCCAGGCTTTAGCTCGTGGAGGAAACAGTGAGGGAGGCAGAGGCCTCACTGCCCAGAGCCAGGGCCCTGAAGACAGTCACTGGTCCACAGGTGGGCAGGCGGTCAAAAGGACGAGCCCCAGTCAGTTTGATTCGGGACAGAATGTCAGCCCCCAGACCGAAGGGTCCTATTTGATTCCGGTCAAGGGTGCCTGTAGGAGGTAACCCATCCATGTGCCTCTCCCTCTCCCCTCCACTCTCTTTTTTTTTTTTTTTTTTTTTTTTTATAAATATATTTTATTTGATTTTGTACAGAGAGGAAGGGAGAGAGATAGAGAGTTAGAAACATCGATGAGAGAGAGTCATCGACCAGCTGCCTCTTGCACACCCCCTACTGGGGATATGCCCGCAACCAAGGTACATGCCCTTGACCGGAATCGAACCCGGGTCCTCCAGTCCCCAAGCCGACGCTCTATCCATTGAGCCAAACCGGTTTCGGCTCCCCTCCACTCTCTTAAAAACCAGTGGAGAAGGATCCTCGGTGAGGATCCACAATAGCTTGGAGCCGTACCTGCCTCGCTGTGAGGAAGTGGCCCCACCTTACTCCCCGGGGGCGGGGTCAGTAAGGCCAGCAGGGAGCAGAGTCCACTCCTCCGCCCCATACATGCCAGAGGCCGAGCGGGGCAGTGACTTCCACCTGAACTTCAGTCCCGCCTTCCCCGTAGTCAGGAGACACCTACCCACCCAAAACACGCAGATGCAACTGAAAAATCACTGTCAGAGCAAGAGCCAGGAAAACCTCCACCTGAATAGGAAAAGACACCAACAGAAGCCAACACCCAGGCAGATGCTGGGAGCGTGAGGAAGATTTGAAAGCCGTCATCCAAAAGGTTACCGAACTCTTCAGCGAATGAGGAGGCAGGCGGGAATTTTAGAACCGAAAACAGGGGCCGCTCTCCCTGCAACACCCACCTCCCGGGCCTTGTCGGGGCTGGCGGCCGCCCCGGGACTGGCTCTGAGCGCGCTCCTCCTCCGCTTCGAGTTTCCCGGCGGGGACAGCTCTTGCAAGGAGTCGGGTCTTTTCCGCGCGGAGCGCAGGGCGGGGCTGCCTGCGGGGGTGCAGTCCAGCGGCTTGCAGCGGTTGCCCTTTGGGAAAAGACATAAAACCCGTTATCCCCAGGCCCCAGGCTCACAGGCCCAGCTCTCAGCACCTCACGCTCCCCAGCTGTCCTAACCAACGCCGGGGGGTACCTACAAGCAAACAATCTTTTACAAAGCAGAGAGAAACCGTGTTCCAGATGCCAGGCAGATTTTTTGTGCAAATGTTGAAAAGCCTGGACACCAAGTCCAGGAGCTCCGGCTGCTGCTCAGTGGTTAGAGCACCAGCCTACACACCAGAGCGTCCCAGGCTCGATCCTTGCATGTGGGAGGCAACCAATCGCTGTGTCTCTCACATCAATATTTCTCCCTCCCCCCTCCTCCTCACTCTCTAAGTCAACGGAAACCTATCTTCCTGAACTTCCACCTGGATGAGAATTAAAAGGTCCAAGAGACCCGGGGACAGAAGGCAGCTGCGGCCCGCTCCTCAGCGCTCCGGGGAAAGCTGCTGTGAGGCTAACAGGGCCTCCACCGTGGTTGCCGCTCCGCAGGGCCACACCCACTCCACCTGCACCCACTGCCGGTGCCGAGGGCCACCGGTCAGTCGCTGGGAGGACCTCAGCCGATCCTTGGTCCCCCTCCAGCACGCCTTCCTGGTGACCACCAGCCTCCCTCCCAACTCGGGAGGCAACCCGACTGTCCAAGCCTCAGCTCCTCTTCCCATGAAGCCCTGTCTAAACTCTTCACCCGTCGGCCCGCCATCGCTCATGGCTGTGAGTCTCCGTGTTCTCCTGTGTGCCCCACACGTGCTCCCATCTTCCCACGTTCCGTGGACAGGAAAGCACGTGGCAGCCCGGCGGCCTCTCTGCCCTGATGAAGGAGGGCGAGGCTGCACCAGCTCTGCTGGGCCAGGCTCTCGAGGAGCAGCTGCAGCTGCAGCTCATGCGGGCGAGTGAGTGCAGGTGTCTGCTGGAGTCTTTCTATTCTTGCTGCTGACACGGGACTCACTCTGAAAGCTTTCCATTAAAATCCAAGCCAATTCCATTGTATGTCTCTAAGAACAACTGATTTCCAGATGTCAGCCAGCGATCTTAACCCGGAGCTCACAGAGGTCAGGGTTGTACAGAAAGGGTGTTGGTTGACCAAGAATGGTCGGGATGCACGAGAAATTATAAAAACAAGAACTGTAAGTACACACATTACTGACACTGTCTCAACGTTAATGAGGACAAAACACTTGAAGGGACATAAAAGGCAGAGCGCATTAACACGAGAAAACCAGTGACCAGTCAAGGCCCAGAGACCCCAAAACAGAGTCTCAAATGAAGCCATTTTTGATTCTTGTGGTGATGTGAGCAGAGGGTTCCTTCCTGTTTGCTCAGTGCAGCCGTCAGAGGCCCAATGCCCCCCAGACCCACTCACCATGTTTGTAGGTCTCCTCATGACCAGGGGGGCTGTCCAGAGGCTTGCCATGCAGGAGGAGGCCTCCTCGTCATTCTAGAGAATGTGACAAAGGCGCAGAGAGGAGCACTGGTTTAAATGCTGGCGTGACTGTGCCTAACTGCCATCTAGTGTTCTTCCCCCCCCTCCCATGTGAGCAAGGAGGCTCACATTTCAGTTCGGTCATCTGCACAAGCACCCCGTCCACTCAGGAGGAGGTGCGGTGTGAGATCATGGAGGCAGACAGAAAGGACACAAAGCACGTCCTCAGCAGATGAAAGACACCTGCTAGTTCCAGCCCTGGGCACCGCTGGACCTTTTCTTCCCCACCACTCTCACCGGGCTCCTGGGCAGGTAGGAACAGACAGGAAGCACCGCCAGTACCTTCAGACTCTCTCCGTCCAGAAGGTCCATGAAGCCATCGTCCTCATCAGACAGAGCGGCGGCCGCGGGCGACGGGAGCAGAAAGAGGGGAGCGAAGGCCCCTGGCTCGCTGTTCTCTCTTTCGTTGGAGGAAAGCTACAAGACAGAAGCCAGCCTGTTAATGAGCGGTCAACTCTGACTTCCTCGGACGGGTCACTAGTTATGAGAAAAACAGTATATTTAAGTAAAATGTTAGCACTACTCATCAGATGAATATGAACCCCAGGGTGACGTTATAAATCTGACATCACCCTGGCTGGTTTGGCTCAGTAGATAGAGCAACTTTGGACTGAAGGGTCCCAGTTCAATTTGTTAGGGCACAGGCCTGGGTGGCAGTTTCGATCTGTAGTAGGGGGTGTGCAGGAGGCAGCTGACCAATTATTCTCTCTCATCACTGATGTTCCTTTCTCTCCCTTCTTCTATGAAATCAATAAAAACATATTTGAAAGAATAATGGTTCCATGTCCACATCCAGCACTAAGGGGTGTGAGGCCAAGCAGCCTTCACAAAGACCCCTCCCCGAAGCAATCCCCCGACTGCAGGACCCGATGGCCTTTGGAAGACAAGGCCTATCAGCGCTGTGGCAGTGTCACAGCACCGGGAGGGCGGGGATGAGGAGGGCGCGAGGCAGTGGCCCAGCGAGTGCTCACAAGGCCGGTTCCACAGGGCCCCGCCTCCACCGGCACGTCCCCAGTGACGACCCCAGCGCTCTGGGCGAGCCTCCCTCTTACTTCACAGGCCAGGAGAGCAGGTTAAAGGTCACAGGCTCACCTGTTCCCACCTTGCCCTCCCAGGAGAGAACTCTCAGAGTGAACACGGCATCTCACAGGCAGCCCATGTGCCAGACCCAGGGAAGTTTAGCCATTCAGAAGCATCGCGGACACTTTACTTCTCTGTGCTCTCCGAAGCCAGGAAGGCGCTCAGCCATACTTCCCTCCACAGGAGCTGGTGGTCCCCACGTCAGCCCTGCAAACACCGCCAAGACCCACACCCCTTGGGGGCCTGAGTATGTGATCCTGTGGCCTGGGCAGACCGCTCCCAGCATCCTCTGCGGCAGCCTGCCGTCCTGGCCCTCACTTTGCTTCCCAACATGAACAAGATCTGAGCTCTGGCCGTTACAGGTGCAGCCAGGCACCCGGGCACACTGCAGGGGCCCGGGTCTCACCCCGCAGAACGCAGGGTGGCAGCGACCAGGGACAACACCCTCCGATGCTCACACCTGGCAGAACACCAGTTTGTGACCTAGGCTCCTGACTCCCCGGGTGCAGAAGCTACAGAAAATGACACACAAACCTCTGGACAGATCACCTTCCTCCACCACCTCACACCAGAGGAGACACCGTGCTGGCAGACGGAAAGGACCCAGAGCAAATGCCCTCTGATGGGCGAAAGCCACCCCATGGGATCAGCACGGCCTGTCCTGTTCACTCGCAGTGGCTGCAGTAAGGGCAGCCAGGTGATGACAGGAAATGCTGGTCTCGAGCAGGCGTGCACATACGCATGAAACATGTTCAGTTTGGATACCAGCTCTCAAAGGGTTACCGTGTCCCTTGGCAATCAATCACCTAAGGTCCTGAGCACTCTCCATGCGATTCAGCTCCTTCACAGACCTGAGGGGAAAGGTGAGAACAGGCCCTCCTCCCTCCGAGGCGCCATGCTTTCCTCCCCTCAGCCTCCCCCATCTTCCCTCTCCCTCTCGCCTTCTGCTCTGTAACTTGTCTTCCGGGCCTCCGCAGCCCAGCTGGCTCACTCCAACCACCTCTGTGATTCCCAACAAACCTTCTCGTATGACAAAACAAACAAAACCTAACATTGCTCTGTGCTGCCCTGGCACAGATTCCCAGTCAGGGCACAGGTCCGGGTTGTGGGCTCGATCCCCAGTAAGGGCCATGAAGGAGGCAGCCAATCAATGTTAATCTCTCAAATCAATAAAAACGTTTTAAAAATGTTTTGTGCTAATGCTAGACATAGCAACTGGCTGACACAGTCCTAGACCACAAGCCGGTGGGGAGAGCTGCATTTCAGAAGCACGCTCCCAGCAAAACCAGGAACCAAACGTGATCCTCCTGTCCCCGCTGGGCCCCTCTAGTCACCGCGCTCAGATCACCCGGAGAAAAGCTCGAGTGAGGGCAGTCTGTCCGGCGATGGCTGCCCTGGGCCAGTGGCCTCACCACCCAGCAGCCCAGAGGTGGTTCCCTGAGACCCACAGCTCCTCCTCCGTGCCTCTGAGATCCTCCGCAGTCAGCGCTCAGCACCAGGACGCTCTGGGGAAGAGCAGGTTTCACGTGAGACATGGAACCCGCCGGAGAGAATGACCAGGAGGCCTGCACATGATCTTCCCAGAACCGACGGGCCCAACGTCCTGTGCTCAAGTCCAATATTTCAAACAGACCGCCTCTCACTCAGCTTCCGCCCTCTCCTCTCCAGACACAGCAAAAACACCAACAAATGTGACCGACTCGCTCCAAAGACAAGGTCCGTAAAGACACCAGAGCCACTGCGGTCTCCGCTCCAGGGCATGGCGCTGGAGTTCTCTTCCCGGGGAAACGTACCATCCGCCTCGGGGGGAAGAGACCGCTACCCTCCTCACGGCGCAGGCAGCCTCGAGATGCGGGTCTGATTGGCTTCTTAAACGCAAAGGCTTCCTGCAAGACAGTACAGTGGAGACATCTCCCCGGCCTATGGCACCAGCTAGGTGAGACGGACGGGAGTGGGCCCTGGTCCCTTCCGTAAACGCCTCCAACTAAGGCCCGTCACGTTTCTGACCCGACGCCAACACCAGTTCGTGTAGCTAGTCATTCCAAAGGCTGCGACAGCCGACTTCTGACCCAGGCTGTCTCCTCACCAGGCTGAGTTCCCCTACAAGCACTCACTGCCGAGTCCACAAACACTGTCTTACAGGCGAGTCAACTGTTTTAAATCTAAAGCCACGTCACCACCCTGTAGACGGGAGGGAGCCAAGCTTTTCACACACATCTGTCTGAGAGCGTCACCTTGCCACCTTCTTCCTCCCAAGACACACTCCCCCGCGTAACATCACTGCACCCAGCCAGACGGAGGACTCAGGTAGCTGAGCATCGATTCCCAGCTGGGGCACATTCCCAGCTGGGGTTGGGGCCTGATCCCAGTAGGGGGCATGCAGAGGGCAGCTGAGCTGTGTTTCTCCCTCTAAAATCAATAAAAACGCATTTAAAAATAAAAAATGGAATTATTGAATTCCGTACTAAAAGCCACGGGGGACAACCAAACACCAAACCTCACAAACGGCTGAGGGAAAGGCCAGAAGTGAACACACCCTGTGTGGTTCCTTTTACTGCTCCTCTAACGCACTCAGAACCCGTTCCTAAGGTGCCCACCGAACAGCTGTCCCCGTGCTCAGGGCAGTGACAGCTAACACCAGAGGCTCCGGTGCCAGCACTGGACCAAGTGCTGTCTGGGCACCAGTTCATGGTCCGTCCCCGTCCACCGGAGACCTCACAGGCAGTGATGTGCCTGGAATCTGGCTTCACTGGCAGCCAGGACACCTCTACCCTATGCTGTTTCCTTCTAGAAGGAGGCTCCAGGCAGGCCACCCCGGGAGAAGCCAAGGCTGAAAGGGGGGGCCGGGACACCAGGCCTGGCCTAGGTCTGCACCTGGCCCAGGTAGAAGCCACTCCCGAGGCCGCAGCCTGGGGCACTGAAGGCAGGAACTCATCCTCTTCGGGTCTCTCCCAAGCTGCCCAGGCATCAGAGGTCTCCCAGAGTCTCTCAGGTTGTGAGCAGGATGGACTGGCAGTTTAGCAGGGAAAGGAGGGGAGAGGAGATGGGAGATACACAAGAAGCCTGGACTTCCGACGGCAAGCACAGCTCAGCCTCTCAGCTGCCGCTTCAGTGACTGACACTCCCTGGGACTTGCCCGCATGGATGTAAGGACCCCTGAGAGCTCCCGGTAGGGCAAGGCCTGCTTTCCTGAACCAGGTGAAAGGCCTGTGTCCTCTCCCCGAGTCCCACAACAGCCCTACAGGACCCGCTGCTCCTGCTCAGACAGAACCTCGAGGAAGGAACACTGGCCGAGGGCAGAGCTCCCAGCAGGACGCATGTTCCCCCCGCCAGCGCCTTCTCCCCGGAAGCAGCCGGCCCTGCCCACAGACCTGCCCTGGGGCTCTGCAGGTTAGTCCGAGGAGCAGCACTCACGTTTTCCTTATTCTCCTCCGGGTCCGTCAGCTGGAAGGCACCACGGTCCAGAGACTCCGAATGGCTCCTCTTCAGAGCTGGGCTACATCCCAGAAGCTTCGGCTGCCAAAGGGAAGGGAGGTCAGACCATCAACGAAAAGGCAATGGCAACTCAGTTCTCCAAAGACAGAGCTGCCGGCACCCGCCCTCACTGCAGTGAAGTGGCCAGAAGGTGAGTGCCCACCGCGTGGCCTCACTCGCACTCCCGGGTCTACAGCCCTCAGCCGGGACTTGGGTTTGAGGAATCGCCCCTTCCTGATAACATCGCTTACACAAAAGAACCCCTCCTGTTCCCAAAGCTGATAATCAGAGGTGGAGGAAAAAGGCAGATTTGAAGTAGCTTCTAGGAAAGTCTGAATGCTTTTGAAACTAAGGAAAAGACTCCATTGTCTAAATCCACGTCTGGGATTAAGAGCATTCCTGGCAGCTGGGGGGGGGGGGGGGGGGGGGAGACACAGGTATTAGTTGGAAACATACTAGAGGGCTGACTTACAGGCAGGGAGTTTATTCTCCTCATGGACTTTTCAAGGCTGCAATGAAACCAGAAGGTAAATCATGAGAATAAAGCAGAGGCAGGCATATCAGGATTGTGGACAGAAGGGTCCTGGGTCCGATTCTGGTCAAAGGCACATGCCCAGGTTTTGGGCTCGATCCCCAATGTGGGGTATGCATGAGGCAGCTGGTCAATGGTTCTCTCATCACTGATGTTTCTCTCTGAAATCAATAAAAAGTATTAACAAATAAAAAATCAGACTGTTGCACTGGCCGGGTGGCTCAGTTGGTTGGAGCATCACCCACACACCAAAAAGGTAAAGGGTCGAATTCCCGGTCAAGGCAATAGATTTCCTGGATTGGCCACATACAGGAAGCAACAGACGGATGTTTCGCTTTCACATCCGTGCTTCTTCTCTCTCTTCCCCTCCTTTCCTCTCTAAGGACATTTCCTTGGGTGATGACTTATTATTTATTTACTTATTTTAGAGAGAGACTGGTTTGTTGTTCCACTTACTTATGCATTCATTGGTTGCTTCACCATGACCCGGGATTGAACCCAGCAACCTTGGTGTATTGGGAAAATGCTCTAACCAACTGAGCTATCCCCACCAGGGCATTGGGTGAGCATTTAAAAAATAGTAGTAGTGATAATAATAATGGTAAGATATCAGACTGTTGATAGGATCTAGGAGGAGTCTTATTAGGGACAGCTAAATCCAGAGTATGACCAATTTCATAAAAAAATTAAGGGATTTTTTTCTCAGCACTAACATCTAAAAGCAGTGAATACATACTTTTCTTTACTGTCCAAGGGCCCAGGAGAATCCAGACAGAAGCCTGTAGGGAAAAGAATGCATCTTTTAGGCACAAGTACACAAAACACCATTTTGTCTTAAAATAAGACTCCTTGGCTAAGTGGATAGAGCGTCGGCCTGCGAACTGAAAGTTCCCGGGTTCGATTCCGATCAAGGGCATGTACCTTGGTTTCGGGCACATCCCCTGGAGGCAGCTGATCGATGCTTCTCTCTCATTGATGTTTCTATCTCTCTCCCTTCCTCTCTGTAAAAAAGAAGCCAATAAAATATATCTTTCTAAAAAATAAGACTCCCTAGTCCTGTTTCTTTAGACCACTCCACAAAGATGGCCTGGACTTTATGCCAACTAGTATGACTGTCAGAAACATCACATTTTCATGGTATTAATATATCTGCCAGTCTCCTTGGCCTATTTGCAAATCCCATCAAGGAAGATGGCATTTGAGGAGGGTGAGAATTAGCCCGAACCCTCTCATCTCTTTGTGGTTATTGAGAAAGTTACCCAGTAACTTTCTGTGAGTTCCAGCCCCCAGAGAGAACATTCCAGCACCAATGTCTGGCATAGTTTTTATTTCAAATACCTTACCTTGTCAGATCCCCATGCCTAACTCGGGGGTTCTGGAAATACGACCGTGTCATAGGACAGTCAGGCATTTATTGCCTTCAACAAGTCACCAACAAGAGAGGTGCCCGCCCCCCAGAAGGGGCAGGCGGAACCACTGCCCTGCACAGCCCAAATCAGCAGCCTGCCTCTCTGGGTGCGGATTTATTGATTATTTATCTATGTTAGAGAGCGAGAGATGGGTGCGTTGCTCCACTTCTCTAGGCATCCAGTGGCTGCTGGATCAGATCCCGGGGCAGGGGAAGCAACCACTGAACGTGGACAAGTGGACGGCACCCAGCTGCCTTGGCGGAGCGCAGTGACCAGCGCCTGCCTGGTGCTCCCTTGCCAGGCTGCCGCAGGCCGCTCCTGGTGAAAGCACAGGCTTCCGCAAGACTGTGCCCCACACACAGGGCACAGGACCGGCCCAGGACGAACCAGCGGTGAGGACAAGTACCTGAATCTGTTGACTCTGAGGAGCCCATCCTCTGAAGACTGCTGTTCTTGGCCTCCGGCGGCTGCTCACCCACACTGAAACCAAGGAGAGAATCCGTGTTTCTCGGCCGTGAGGGCATCGCTGCCCCACGCAGCACAACTCAGGGCCCAGCACCCCCCCAGGGAGGATGGGGAGGGGGCGGTGCCGGACAGGGGGACTCGGTGAGGGCTGGAGTGTGTCCTGCAGGCACTGAGCTCGGAGCAGCCACACACACAGGGAAACAAGCTACAGGACACGTGCTTCCTTAGGAAGCGCCAGGTCCAAGGTCGCAGGGAGAGCAGCTTCCAGCCAACACTGTGGGATGCTTTTTTAAATTTTTCTTTCTCCTCCGAGAAGCCCAGAGGATTCTGAGTACAGGAAGTTGGGTAAAAAGGCCCGGCTGTAGGCACACATGCGAGTGGACATCGGGAACGTGCAGGGGGCAGGGATCCCCAGGGTTTTGCACACACAAAAAAACAGGAGAGAGTGTGCCACGATCCTTTGTTGGAAAGGAAACGAGGGCCGGCACCGGTGTGGCTCAATGGATAGAGTGTCGGCTTGGGGACTGAAGGGTCCCGGGTTCGATTCCGGTCAAGGGCATGTACCTTGGTTGCGGGCATATCCCCAGTAGGGGGTGTGCAGGAGGCAGCTGGTCGATGATTCTCTCTCATCGACGTTTCTATCGATAACTCTCTATCTCTCTCCCTTCCTCTCTGTGAAAAATCAATAAAATATATTAAAAAAAAAAAAAAAAAAAAAAAAGGAAACGAGGATCCTGCAGGGCAGGGCGGCCTCGGGGGCCTGTCTGTGCCCAGGGGGTCCCGAACAGCCTCCTGGGGCCAGGGCAGAAGCGGGCAAGGGGGGCAATCCGAAAGGCAGGGGCAGCGAAGGCCTGGCCGCCCCGCACCCTGCCGGCCGCCCAGGCCCGACGGCGGCCTCCCGCCCCAGCATCCCGCCCGCGGGGCGCACAGGCCCGCCCTCCCCGGGCCCGGCCTCCTCACCTGCCCAGGCCCTGCAGCTGGCCCATGGTGGCCGCCAGCGTGGTGACAGGCGACAGGCCGCCGGCGGCCTCGCCGCCGAAGAGCGCCTTCACGACGGGCGGCGGCCCGGCAGGGGGGCTGCAGGCGAAGAGCAGGCGGCGGCGGTGCGGGGGCTCCGGGCCCAGTTCCATGGCGGCGCCCCGGCTCCTCTGGCTCCGCCGCCCGCCCGCCCGCCGCGCTGACTGGGCCGCGCGCCCGCCGGTGCCGGTGCCGCGGCTCAAACACAAACACGGCCCCGCGGTCCGGGAGCGGCGGCCGCGGAGGAGGCGCGGACGGCGGCGGGCGGGCGGGCGGGCGTCCGGCCCGGCAGGCGCCACCCACACGCACGGGTGCTTCCCGCTCGTCCCGCGAGGCCGGCGGGCGGCGGCGCCCGGAGGTTAAATCCAAACAAACGCGGCGGCGGCGAGGGAGGCGGCCGGAGCGGAGCGGAGAGGCCGCGGCCCGGGCCCAGCTGCCTGCGCGTCGTCCTGGCCCTCGCCCGCCGGAGCCGCAGTGGCCGCGCCGGCTGCCGCCTCGCTCGTGGACTGCGCGGCGCCGAGCCCTTTCGCGCTAATAGCTGCCTCCCGAGCCCGCCCCGCCCCCTTTCCTAGTTGGCGCCAAACGGAGCCCACCAATCAGTGAGCAGCCCCGCCCCCCGCTCCAGACAGGCAGCCGGCCTGGACCACCGAGAGGGGGCGAAGGACGCAGCTCGCGGGACCCGGCGGGGTCACGTGCCCGCCGGAGGGGGCGGGGCCTCGGCGAGACCCGAGCGGATCCGAACGCGAGCGAGCTCCGAGGTCAATGAAAAGTCCCAGCAGCTCCCTGGGAGGCGCGGCCGGGAGGGGGCGTGGCCGCGCTTGGCCCGTTGCATGCTGGGGAGTGTAGTTCGCAGCCCGCGCGGCCGTCCGGTTGGTACCCGCCCGGCCTGGGCTGCGGATGCTTGGCCCCGGGCCCCTGAGCGGCGGGGTGGGGGACTGGAGGCGGCTTTCCGGGCCCCGAAGGCCAGGCTGAGCCCCGCCTGGCTGGACGCGGGCGCCGCTCCGCCGCACGGGCCTCCCCGCCCCGGTTTTATGTTTGATAACCAGGGAGGGACCGAGTGACCCCTGGACTGGGCGCTGCCCTCCCACCGCGCTCAGCGCCCTGCGGCTGGGCTGGCCCTGCAGGAAGGCGCGGGCGTGGGCCTTGGCACCCTGCGCTCACTCCATTTTCGCACCATGTTTTCTGAGAACCACTTCCTTCTCCTCCACCCTTCCTTCCCCCGCCGGGAGCTGCTAGCCTCGCCATCACTGTAATCATGGCTGACACAGGCCCTCTTCCAAGTGTTATCTGTATTATTATTATATTATTGTTATTGTTATTATTATTACTTCTTCCTTCTTAAAGGTTGATGTGGTTCTTACCCTGTTGGGGCCATCTCCCAAAGCAAAAGGAAAAGCCTAATTTAGCCCCATCCTCCCTGTTCTGGCCGGTCTGCTCGCCCAGGCCTGGAGTAGCAGGAGGGCCGGGGCCTGGCCCTGGGGACAGGAGGTTGGAGTTACCGGATCCTGCTCTGGGGCAGGTCGGTTTGCTCTTTCATTCGGTCTCTCCCCAGAGCCCACCGCTTGGCTAGATCCACACCGACTGGGTCAACACATCCTTGGAAAATGCTGGAATGCCCCCTCACGCCCCTGCCCACACACCTCGGCTCCCAGGCCCTGAAGGACACATTCCCGTGTTATCATCTACCTTCCCCGGGCCGCAGGCTCCGCTTTCTCTGTGATTATCTCACGGGGTGTGTCCCCCCCGTGACCGAAAACTCAGACTCAGGACCACCCCAGGGCCCGCCTGGGTCAGGGACCCCTCAGGACATGGAGACCGCAGGCTTACTGCAGAGAAAAGGTGTGCGTGCTGAGAGTTTAACAGGGAATCCCATCTGGTATGTCAGGAATTCTGAGGAAGGAGCGGGCTCAGTCCTCGGGGTGGGGAGGGAAAGCTGTGCGGGCCCCAGAGGGTAGCAGAAAGCCAGTCGGAGGAGAGGTGCGAGGGGAGGGCCCAGGCATGCCCTCCCTCCCCATCAAACACTTCTTACATTTATCAGACCTCCCCCTACTCGCCTTAAAGGGATTTTGCATACATCACTGCCTCTGAGATGCCACCTCTGGCTGCTTTTTGTTTATCCAATCCATTTTTCTGCCTCTTCCATCCATGCCCCTCGATGGCTGTTCTGTGAGCATTTTCCTGTCCTTAGCGACATTAGCACTCTCTCTTTTTTTTTTTAAACATATTTTATTGATTTTTCAAAGAGAGGAAGAGAGAGAGATAGAGAACTAGAAACATTGATGAGAGAGAATCATCGATCAGCTACCTCCCTCACACCCCCCACCGGGGATGCGCCCGCAACCAAGGCACATGCCCTTGACCGGAATCGAACCCGGACCCCCCAGTCCGCAGGCCGACGCTCTATCCACTGAGCCAAACCGGTCCCGGCGACATTAGCACTCTTGATGGTCTTTGTGGTTTAAAGTTGCCAGTACTAAAGGCATTCTCTCCTTTCGTCTGTTACTGGAGAGAAGCGTTCGGTCCTGCTGCAGTATCAGCCCGAGAGGGTTGCCAGGTGGAAAACTGAAGTTTTGGTCGACAACCGAGACATTTTTCTGTGCAGACAGCTGAGGACCATGGGAAACGGACTTGAAGCAAGGTTTTCAAGCGTGGCGACCTCCATCGTGTATGAAAAACTGCTGTTTGAAACTCTCTGCTATTGTCAGAGAGTCCCTAGTCACTGTAAACTCTGTCATTATGAACTCTGTCACTTTAAAACAGTCTGTTGTACTGTAAAATGACTTTGTTTTTTTAGTTGAAATACTAGAAAAAGGTAAATTAACTGTCTGACCTTGCAAGCTGGCCACCCACTGTGATAGACTAATACTATTGGGTCTCAAAAGAACTGGTGGCCCAGAAAGAAACTCAACTACATAGGCCTTTCAGCATAACCATTATTGCCTGTCTCATTTTTTATTCTTATAAGAATATTTCCAGTAGGACATGATCCCACTCATCTAGGGGAAATGGTGAACAACATAGACTGAGGAACAAGAACAGACCCAGAGAGAAGGTGCCATGGGTCAGACTGTTGAACCTCAGAGGGAGGGAGGGGATAAAAGGGAGAGATCAACCAAAGGACTTGTGTGCATGCATAGGGGGTGGGGGCTTGAGTAGGGAGGGCAAGGGGGTTGGAATGGAGGGTTGAGGACAAATATGTGATACCTTAATAAAGAAATAAAATAGAGTTAGGGAGGGGGGATAAAAAAATAAAGAAATAAAATAGACTAATACTGATAATGATGTCAAGTGCAAACTCATTATGTGTTCAAGGTTACGACTGTCGGTAACAGCTCACACTGAGCCCTGCGAACAGAGGCTCGGAACGGATAAACAGCGAGACTTCCTGTGTGTGGTGCTGAGGTTTGGAAGAGACCCTCCCTCTGGCCTGGGGCCAGAACAACAGTCTGGTCACACGGCGAGACTGTAAATTTCCCCTTCCTTTATTTCACCTCTATTTTTGTTAATCCTCTCCCCAGGACCCGTGCATTGATTCTCAGAGCGAGTGGAAGGGAGGGGGAGAGACCGAGAGAGAAAAACATTGATGTGAGAAGGACCCGATATTTGGTTGTCTCCTGCAATCTCCTCAACTAGGGCGGGAGACCCAGGTGTGTGCCTCTGACTGGAATCAAACCCAGGACCTTTCGGTCCTCGGGGTGAGGCTCTATCCACTGAGCCAAAACAGCTAGGGTGTGGGCAGATCCTTTAATACTGGACTCAACAGCCCTGTTCTTGCAGCCATTTATTCAAGGAATGCTTCTTCATTGCTAATCGGAATCCCATAATTCCTACCCTCAGGCACTCCTGTGCCACATCCGAGCATTCCTTTACTGACTGACGGGAATTGCTGGCCACCTGCAGGGCCGCCAGGACCCGGAGGAGGGGTGGGGGATAGAGTCCGGGATGCTGGGGTGGGGGCAGACAGGGGGAGGGCAGTTTCTGAAGGGATTAAAGCTTCGGAGCGGCCGGGCTGCTGGGAAAGGGAGTTCGGGTCGGGTGGGGCACTTGTCTGTCTCTCTTTTCTCCTTTCTCCTTTGTTTGAAGGAGGTGGGGTGCTTTGGGAGAGAGGACAGAGCCCTGGGAGGCCCGGGAGGCAGGCCCGCTTCCGGGAGCTGCTGTGGAGCCGGCCCCGGGGGGGCTCAGTTCCTGAGGGACTTACCACCTCCCCTCCCCTCGGGCTGGGCCTCTAGGAGATGGTGCGGGCGTGGAGAGGGTGTGCTGCTGGGATAGCTCGGCCTCGGGAGGAGGGGGGCTGTGCCAACGGGGGGGGGGGGGGGGGCACCGGAGGAAGGGAGGGGTGGGGGCGGGCAGGGCAGTGTTGGGGCAGGTGTTTGCGGGTGACCTGCTGCTCCCCCAGGCTGGGGCTCAGCCCTGTCTCTGCCGTGTTGGCTGGAGCCGGACCGGCAGGAGGATCTCGGCAGGAGGCCGCGCCCGGGAGGCGCTGAAGGCTCAGCTCTGCCTGCCGCTGCGTGGGGCGGGCACTCGGAGAGGGACTCGGGGTCCCTGGAAGGGGGACTGCTCCGGGGGGACTGTCCCTGAGGGTGTGCAGTGTCCTAGGGTGGGGGGGGGGCGCCCGAGTGTAGCAGAGGCGGGGGGGGGGGTCTGGGGAAGGAACTGGAGGGGGAGTGTCCAGTCCGAGGTTCCCACCCCAGCAGGGAGTCCCGAAGGAGCCCCATGGAGGTCTTGTGGAAAGGGTGGCAGAGGTCAGAGGTCAGAGGGAGGATGTAGCCAGGGGCGGGCTCTGGAACGCAGAAGGTGCAGTTGGTTCCTAAGTGCCCTGAGTGCCTCTGAGCACTCATTTCAGCCCCAACCAGAGAACAATCTACAGCTACGGACGGACGGAAGGACGGACAGATGGACAGAGGGATGGATGGATGAACGGACGGACAGATGGACAGATGGGCGGAAGGACGGTCGGAGGGATGGATGGACAGAGGGATGGATGGATGGGTGGGTGAACAGACGGACAGATGGACAGACAGATGGACGGAAGGACGGTCAGAGGGATGGATGGACAGGAGGACGGATGGAAGGACAGACAGACGGATGGACAGACAGAAGGACGGGAGAATGGGTGCCTAGAGGTGCCCCCACGCAGCGATGGAAGCAGAGCACTGTGGTGGGTGTCGCAGTTGGTGTTGAACATAAGCCAGGCACAGAAAGGACATGCTACTCCATCCCCCGGACACCGAGCTTTAAAAAAGGAGAGGCCTGCCCTGGCCGGCGTGGCTCAGTGGCGAGAGCAGGACCAGCAGACTGAAAGGTCCTGGGTTCGATTCTGGTCAGGGGCACGTACCTTAGCTGCAGGCTCCGGGCCCTGGATGGGGGAAGGCGGGAAGCAGCCAGTTGATGCGTCTCTTTCGCATCAGCATCTCTCTGTTTTCCTCTCCCTTCCACTCTCTAAAAATCAATGGGGAAAAATCTTAAAAAATAAATAAATAAAGCAGATGCTGACATTTAAAAAAAGAAATGTCCTGCTCTTAGCTCTGGCTGGTCTGGCTCATTGGATGGAGCGTCAGACTGAAGGGTCCCGGGTTCGATTCCGGTCGATTGCAGCTGGATCCCTGTGCAGAAGGCAGCCAGGCCTCACGCCGATGTCTCTCTGGGCCGGTCCCTCCACTATTTCTAAAAGTGAAGGGAAGAATTCCCTCGGGTGAGGAGTAACAACAATAAATGAGTAATCCAAGTTTCTTAAAAAAATAAAGTTTAAAATTCTAAAAAAAGAGAAGTCCTGCTTTTCCACTGTTGGTGATGGAAGTCAGGGTGCTGTGGTCTTTGGGGGTGGCCGGGCGGGCCCCGGAGGGCTGTGGAAGCTGGTCACGTGGTTTCTTGGTCTGCGAGCTGGTTTCATGACGGTCACCTGGTGGAAACTTGCCAAGCCCTGCCGCATGGTCTGTTCGCTCTTCTGTCTGAATGTTCATTTCAGTGAAATGTTTACATTTTAAATTTTCATTGATTTCAGAGAGGAAGGGAGAGGGAGAGAAAGAGATAGAAACATCCGTGAGGAGAGAGAATCATGGATTGGCTGCCTCCTGCATGCTCCCCACTAGGGATCAAGCCTGCAACCCGGGCATGTGCCCTGGACCAGAATCGAACCTGGGACCCTTCAGTCCCCAGGCCTATGCTCTATCCACTGGGCCAAACCGGCCAGGGCTTAATTTTTTATTTTAAATATATTTTTATTGATTTCAGAGAGGAAGGGAGAAGGAACGAGAGAGAAAAATATCAATGATGAGCCCTAGCTGTTTTGGCTTAGTGCAGTGTTGCCCAAACTTCTCTCATGATGAGACAACTCCACCAGGTGATTCTCATCATGAGAGAAGTTGGGGAAACACTGGCTTAGTGGATAGAGCATCAGCCTGTGGACTGAAGGGTCTTGGGTTTAATTCCAGCCAAGGGCACATGCCACGTGCAGGAGGCAGCCTATTAATGATTCTCTCTCATCATTGATGTTTCCATCTCTCTCTCTCACTCTCCCTTCCTCCTGAAATCAATTAAAAATATATTAAAGCCGAAACCGGTTTGGCTCAATGGATAGAGCGTCGGCCTGAGGACTGAAAGGTCCCGGGTTTGATTCCGGTCAAGGGCATGTACCTTGGTTGCGGGTACATCCCCAGTAGGGGGTGTGCAAGAGACAGCTGATCGATGATTCTCTCTCATCGATGTTTCTAACTATCTTTCCCTCTCTCTTCCTCTCTGTAAAAAAATCAATAAAATATATTATAAAAAAAAGATTAAAAATATATTAAAAACAAAACATCAATGATGACAGAGAATCATGGGTCAGCTGCCTCCTGCACGCCCCCTTCTGGGGATGAAGCCTACAACTGGGGCCTGTGCCCTGATGGAGAATGGATGGTTCATAGATTGACGCCAACCCCTGAGCCATACCAGCTGGGCTCAATGAAACGTTTATTACTACTAATAAAAACCTTCCTTTCAAGGAATTCTCATCATTTGCAGCAACCTGAATGGAATTGGAGAACATCATGCTGAGTGAAATAAGCCAATCAATGAAAGAGAAACACCACATGACCTCACTCATGTATGGATAATAAAAAACATTATAAACTGATGAACCAAAAGACAGATATAGAGACAGTAAAGCAAAGCAGACTGTCAAATTACAGTGGGGAGGGGAGGGAGATCTGGGGGAGATAATAGATCAACCGAAGGACTTGTATACATGCATATAAGTACAACCAATGGACACAAAACTCTGGGGAGGGAGGGGATGTGTGGGAGAGAGGGAGGGGGGCAAAAAAAATCAATATATTAAAAAAAATTTGGCTCTCAAAAACAAAACAAAACAAAAACCTTCCTTTCACCCACTTTCTCCTCCAGCAGCATTCCTTCCCTTGAGGGTAAAGCTCTGAAAATGCTGACTCTGATTTCTCTCCCGAACCCAATCCAACACTCCCGCTCCCCGGAAACGGCTTCGGCTAGTTCTCCAGGGACAAACACAGCGGGGCCTTCCCTGCCCGGGGCCAGCCCATGCCTCTGGCCACCGCTCCTGCCCCCTCCCTTCTAGAAAGCAGCGGCTTGGCCTTCGGGGCACCCTTCTCTGGACGACCGTCCGGCTGCTCCTGAGGGGCCTGAGGGGAGACCCTGAGCCGCCCCCCACCAGGGTGAGGGCCAGGCCGGAGGAGGAGGGTGCTTGGGCCTCCTGGGAAGCCGGTCGGCAGTCATGGCCTCCTGCTCCCAGCAGCACAGAGCCCGGGGGGGTTGGGGGGAGGGCGAGGAGGGAGTGCGTGGAGCCTTTGAGGTTATCTGAGGTCAGAGGCCACCCCCCCCCCCTTTCCCCCATGGCAGAAGGACCGCACTTACTTGGGGCGGCGAGCAGTCCTAGATCCCTTTCTCTAAGAGAGGGAAACATTGATGGGAGAGAGACAGCAATGGGCTGCCGCCTGCATGGCCCTGACCAGGGCCCGGGCCAGGAGGAGCCCGCAACCAAGGTGCCTGCCCTTGACTGGACTCGAACCCGGGACTCTTCGGTCCACAGGCCAACGCTTTTCCACGAAGCCAGACTGACGAGGGCCCCTTTTCTCTTCTGAACAAGCTGAAGACTTGGCTTGTGGACTGAAGGATCCCGGGTTCAATTCTGGTTGGTGCACAGGCCTGGGCTGAGGGCTCGATACCCAGTGGCAATGATTCTCTCTCATCTCTCATGATTCTGTCTCTTTTTTTCTTTTTCTTTTTAAAAATATATTTTACTGATTTTTTACAGAGAGGAAGGGAGAGGGACAGAGAGTTAGAAACATCGATCAGCTGCTTCCTGCACACCCCCACGCTGGGGATGTGCCCACAACCAAGGTACCTGCCCTTGACCAGAATCAAACCTGGGACCCTTCAGTCCCCAGGCCGATGCTCTATCCACTGAGCCAAACCGGTTAGGGCTCATCATGGATGTTTCTCTCTCTCTCCTCTCCTTTCCTGTCTGAAACCAATAAAAATACATCACAGCCGGGACCGGTTTGGCTCAGTGGATAGAGCGTCGGCCTGTGGACTGAAGGGTCCCGGGTTCGATTCCGGGCAAGGGCATGTACCTCGGTTGTGGGCACATCCCCAGTGGGGGGTGTGCAGGAGGCAGCTGGTCGATGATTCTCTCTCATCGATGCTTCTAACTCTCTATCCCTCTCTCTTCCTCTCTGTGAAAAATCAATAAAATATATATTTTTTTAAAAATACATCACAAGACAATACCAGTAAGCCCAGGCCTTTCTGCCACTCCCCCGCCCCACCTCTGCAGGCACTGGCATAGCACCGCGGAGGCCACCAGAGGGCACTGGTCTCCCAGCAGAATGTGAGTCTGGAGAGACAGGTTTGGGGGAGCAGACAGGGGAGCAGACAGGGAGCAGACAGGGAGCAGACAGGGGAGCAGACAGGGGAGCAGACAGGGGAGCAGAGACAGGGGAGCAGAGACAGGGAGCAGAGACAGGGGAGCACAGGAGCTAAGGGCCGTGGGGACTGCACGCAGGCAGCGATGGCCCGGCAGAGGGAGACAGGCGGGACAGTCTTGAGACCTCAGACGGGGTGGGGTCCTGGAGTGACTGGGGTGATCACTACCTAAGGCTGAATGTCTAACCAACTGTGCGTACCCCTGAAACGAATATAACAGATTGTGTCAGCTGTGATTAAAAATTAGCCGGCCGGCGTGACCTGTGAAGCAGGAGGTCACGGTTCCATTCCCGGTCAGGGCACAGGCCCAGTTTGCAGGCTCCATCCCAGTGTGGGCGCGCTGGAGGCAGCAGATGGATGACTCTCATCACGGATGTTTCTATCTCTCGCTCCCTCTCCTTTCCTCTTTGAAGTCAATTAAAAAATATATTTTTAAAAGGAAAAACGGAGCGTGCCCCCATGTCCGGGGTCTGTTTGCAGAGCCTCGCAGGGTGGGGCGTGCTCAGGGCCGGGCCCAAACCCTGCGGTTAACCCTGTCGCTGGCGTTACCTCCCGTGTCAGCTTCTGGACTCACTGCTCCCTGTTTTCCCCTCGGAAACGGGAGGAAGAACCCTCACCTGTCTGCCACCCAGAGGCGGGCAGAGGACAGAGCAGTGTGTGGCACTTTCTGGAAATACGGCGGAGAAACCCTGGCCCTCCCCCTGGCCCTCTCCCTGGCCCTCCCCCTGGCCCTCAGCCCGGCCCTCCCCACGGCCCTCCCCCCGGCCCTCCCCCCGGCCCTCCCCCTGGCCCTCCCCCCAGCCCTCCCCCCGGCCCTCCCCCTGGCCCTCCCCCCGGCCCTCCCCCCGGCCCTCTCCCTGGCCCTCCCCCTGGCCCTCCCCCCGGCCCTCCCCCCGGCCCTCCCCCTGACCCTCCCCCAGCCCTCCCCCCGGCCCTTCCCCCAGCCCTCCCCCCGGCCCTCCCCACGGCCCTCCCCCCGGCCCTCCCCCCGGCCCTCCCCCTGACCCTCCCCCAGCCCTCCCCCCGGCCCTCCCCCCGGCCCTCCCCCCGGCCCTCCCCCTGGCCTGTGGTAGGTGGCTGTTGAGGGGTCACACTGCCCCCCGCCCGGACTCCACAGTGAGTGAGTGCCTGCGCCGGGCACTCTGGGGGAGGGGTCCCCAGCAGGTGGAGGCGATGAGGCTGGATGAGGGCGGAGGGCCGGGCCGGCAGCCACGGGAGCCGAACATCAGCAGGACGACGACGGACACTCCTTTGGAGAGCCGCATTGTTTAAGCGTAAACGTCCTCGAACGCCACTTCTTCCAAACAGACTCGCCCCGGCCGTGGTGTTTTGTGGAAGAGCCACATTCAAGGGGCCAAAGAGCCGCAGGTGGCTCCTGAGCCGCGGTGTGCCGACCTCGGCACTGGAGCAGCGGGAGCCACAGCAGCTCTGGAGCAGGGCAGGGCGGGGCACGCTGCATTCCAAAGGGTCACCGATTCCTGCGGGTTTCTCGGGGTCAGAGGTCCTGGGCAGCAGCTGCGCCCCCTGACTGCCTGCACTGGGTGCTGCCCCCGCCCCCCAGGTCCTGCCTGGGAGGAAAGGGACCTTGTGCGGGGCTGAGGGGGCCTGGGGGGCTGGAGCCAGCAGGCTGGGCCTTGGTGCCATGGCCCGTCCGGGCCCCCACCCCGGGCCTCGGAGGTGACCCTGTTCCTGGGGCTGAGTTACAGCCTCTCGCACAGCCGCCTGCCAGTGGGTTGACAAAGGTCCCGTTAGGCGAGATGTGGGGGGGGGGTGTTCCAGGCCTGAGGCGGTAACGGGGTGTTGGGGGGACCCATTCCAGCCCTCCACCTGACACCCAGACCCCAGGAAGCCAGCCACCGGTGCCTGTGTGAGCCGTGCAGAGGCCGTGGGGGCAGTGCCCCCGCTTACCCCTGAGGCCCCTCCTCACGGGCGGGGCCAGGACAGAGGGCCGGCCGGTCCCTGTGGGGCTCCTGAGCCAGGTGGCCGCCCTGCCCTGCCGCTCAGAGCCCCCCCACCTTTGTGCGGGAGGGGCAGCCTCAGGCTTATCCTGTCCCTCGCCTCCTCACGTCCCCCCATCTGCCTCCGTGACCCCCGGCCCCCCTCAGGCCGCAGAGTTGGGGGAGACCTGCCCACGTGTGACCACGCCGAGCTGCTCTCTCTGCAGCTGTAGCCACAGGCAGGGCATCCGCCATGAAGCCCGTCCTGTGTCATCGCCGCCGCCAGTGCCAGCTGTGTCCCCGCGGCCTCGGGCCCTGCAGCCACCCTGCCAGCCCGGCGCGGCCTCAGCCGGCGGCCCTGCCTTCCGCCATCTCACAGGAGCCGAGCCTGCGGTCCCGGCGTGGCCTCCTGGCCGTGAACGCCGGAGCGGGAATCTGGGTTGCCAGGAGCGAGAGGTCGCCCTCGTATTCTTTTAAATCTGACGGTTTTATTGATTCCAGAGAGGAAGGGAGCGGAGAGAGGAATGGTAATGAAAACAATCTCAGAGGAGGATGGGGGTGTTAAGAGATTAACCAAAGAACGTAAATGTGCATCTGGGTAACCCCCGGACACAGACAGCCGTGTGGGGAAGGCTGGGGGGGGGGGGGTGTCAGGCCAGAAAGGGTCCATGGGGAAAAGGGGGACATCTGTAATACTTTCAACAATAAAATTAAAAAAAATTTTTTTAAAAATAGCCAAAACCGGTTTGGCTCAATGGATAGAGCATTGGTCTTCGGACTGAAAGGTCCCAGGTTCGATTCCGGTTAAAGGCATGTACATTGGTTGCGGGCACATCCCTGGTAAGGGGTGTGCAGGAGGCAGCTGGTCGATGTTTCTCTCTCATCAATGTTTCTAGCTCTCTATCCCTCTCTCTTCTTCTCTGTAAAATATCAATAAAATATATTTTTAAAAAAATAGAAACAGCCCTAACTGGTTTGGCTCAGTGGATAGAGCGTCGGTCTGCGGACTGAAGGGTCCCAGGGTCGATTCTGGTCAAGGGCATGTACCTTGGTTGCGGGCACATCCCCAGTAGGGGGCGTGCAGGAGGCAGCTGGTCATCTTTGATGTTTCCAACACACCCTCTCCCTTCCTCTCTGTAAAAAATAAATAAAATATATATTTAAATATATATATATTTTTTTAAAAAAATAGAAACAATAATGATGAGAATCATGGATCTGCTGCCTCCTGCATGCCCCCTACTGGGGAATTGGGCTGGTAACCGGGCCTGTGCCTGCAGGAACGGAACTCCTGGTCCCGGGTCGAGGCTCAATCACTGAGGCTCGCTACCCGGCTGTGGTCTTTTAGGCGGCCCTGAGCTACCGGTCACCTCTCGGAGCCTCTCCTTCCGCTCCACGCTGCTGTCTCGCGGCTCCGAGGCGTCCGTGGCCGTGGCCGTGGCCCTCACACTTCACTGCGTCTGACCCGCCCGCAGGCAGGGCTCCTGGACCAGGACCTGGGCCCCGCCACCCGATGTTTCCAGTGCTTTCTAGAGAGAGTGGGCGGGAGGGAGGAGAGGGGGTGAGAGAGGGAGAGAGAGAGAAGCACTGACGTGAGAGAGGCACACCTATTGGTTGCCTCCCGCACCTGCCTACCCCCCACCCCTCAGGGCTGGGGGACCTGCAGGTGAGGTCTGTCCTTGGCCTGAAATCGAACCCACACACTTTGTCTGCAGGCAGACGCTCTGACCACGGAGCCCCAGCCAGGACGCCGTTTCTCTGAGCTGTTGTTGCGGCGTGTGCGTGCGTGTGCGTGCACGTGTGCGCGTGAGTGCATGTCCACGCGTGTGTGCGTGCGTGTGCATGTGCGTGTGTGCATGTGCTTGTGTGTGCATGGGCGTGTGTATGTGTGTGTGTGCACGCACGTGCGAGTTTTGAATTTCCATCTCTAACAAGTGCCCAGGAGTTGTGACGTGAATGGTCTGGGGCCCACACTTGGAGAACCACTGTGTGAACACTTCCTGGGGAGCTGTCAGATTCCCCCTTCTGATCTGGACTCCCCTAGAATCTTCTTTAAAAACATTTTTAATTGACTTCAGAGAGGGAGAGGGACAGAGAGACTGCCGCGCGGGGACAGCCAGGTCCGCGAGCTGAGGGCGGTGAAGGACGGGGAAAGAGACGAGAAGAAAGCTGGGTTCGGGTGGGACGCTCGCTCTGACGGGAGACAGCGCCACGGCCTGCAGGCCCAGTCCGGTCATGGCCGGTCCTGGGGCGCCGTGAGGGTGTGGTCACCGCCTTCTCTGTTTCCAGTCTCCTCAGTCACACCCCCTGATCCAGCTGTTTACCTCCTGCCCCTCCCGCAGCCCGTCACTCAGCCACGTGGCCGCAGGTGCAACCGTGAGGCCCAGGCACAGCCCGGCCTTTGGCTGGAACTGTGCTGGGACCTGCCCGTGGCTTTGCCACGAGAGGACGGAGCCCTCTCCTGAGTCATTTTCCACAGGGAATCACAGATCAGCTGCCCCCTGCACGCCCCTCACTGGGGATCGAGCCCACCGCCCGGGCATGTGCTCTGCCTGGGAATCGAACCCTGACCTCCTGGTTCATAGGTCGATGCTCCAGCCCTGAGCCATGCTGGCCGGGCCCCCCCTAGAGAATCCGGTCACCTTGGTCGTGAGATGAGCCATTATGAGAAAGGCAGGCTGGGAGAGCCCTCCCTCCCCAGGAGAGCGGCGGCCGTGGCTGCTGAGGGTCTGATCAGCCTCGCCACCTCTGCGGTGGACACACACACACACACACACACACACACACACCCGGCCCGGCGGGGGCTGTCCTGGAGGCTGGGAAGCCTGGGCCCCGTCCCACTTGCAGCCGTGGGAGGACCTGTGAGGCCCCGGCTCTCTGATGGGGAGCGGAGGGGTGTGCAGGCGGCCGAGGCCCAGGCCCTCCCAGCGGGAACGGCGCTGAGGGGGTCTGGCCTGGAGGAGCGGACGGGCAGGTCCCCCTCCCTCTCCTCTCCCAGCTCCTCGGGGACCCCGAAGCCAGGACAGAAGGTGAGGGGCCAGGAGAGGCCTCCGGGGCCCGGTGTCCCGCTGACCTTCCTCCCGCCACCATCCAGGCGCCCGCCGTGTGCAAGCCCGGCTTGGCCAAGAGCCGCTGGGGCAACGCGGCTGTGAAACCAGGTTGCACAGAAGCCCAGACGCCTTCCTGCTCCCAAGCCGAGTGTGCAACAGCCCCTCCGCCCCCCGCCCTTCCAGCTCCTGTCCAGGCCCCGAGGCCCCGGCCCAGAGGCCGCCAGCGACCGGCCTCCGTCCACGCTGGCCTCGCCTGTCCACGCCGCCGCCAGCCCCCGGCCTGTCTCCGCTGGAGCATAACCGGGAGCCGTCTGGGATCCAATCGGAGGAGACGGAGGCCAGGGAGGCTTGGTGGGATGGTGGCGGCGTGCGGGGGCAGAGGGGAGGGAGTGGGGGCACCGAGGCCTCGTGGTGGGGTGTGCGGCCTGGGGCCTGCAGGGCTGCGGGGAGGGCAGTGGGAGCAATGGGACTCCAGGCCCTGCGGGGCTGTGGAACCAGAGCCAGGGGGCGTGCAAGAGGCAGCTGATCCATGATTTTCTCTCATCATGGATATTTCTCTCTCTCTCCCTCTTCCTTCCTGTCCGAAATCAATAAAATACATTTAAAAAAAACCCTCTAGGCCCTGATGCCAGCGGAAGAGGGTAGGGGGGCTCCTGGAGGTGGGGGGGAGGGGTGAAATGGGTCATCAACACCCAAAGAAGCCCCATGAGGACGGGGGGGGATGGGGGGGTGGGGGGGACGGTGGGGATAGTGGGAATGGTGGGAACGGTGGGGATGGGGGAACAGTGAGGACGGTGGGGATGGGGGGGATGAGGAGACAGTGGGAACGGTGGGGATGGTGGGGATGGGGGGAAGGGGGGTGGAGGGGATGGGGGGATGAGGGGGATGGGGGGGACGGTGGGGATAGTGGGGATGGTGGGAACGGTGGGGATGGGGGGATGAGAGGGATGGGAGGATGGTGGGGATAGTGGGAACGGTGGGAATGGTGGGGATGGTGCGGATGGGGGGGGATGAGGGGACAGTGGGAACAGTGGGGATGGGGGGACGGTGAGGATGGTGGGGATGGGGATGGGTGTCTGGGGCAGCCTGGAGGAGGTGGGTCTGGAGGTTGTGGCTGCCCCTCAGAGGGAGGAAGTGAGGCCCTGCGGGGCAGGCAGGGGTAGGGGGCCGTGGGGAGTGTCCCAGGAGGAAGAGGAGCAGGTGGGAGATGGGGAAACCATTTCTTCATGTTGCACAGGGGCCGCCCTCGCCGCCCACCGCGCAGCAAGCCTGTGAGGCAACAGGGAGTGAGGCAAGCCCAGCGCCATAAAGGGGGAGGCCTGCAGCTGGGGGACATCGGCCATGGACACCCCGGGGAGCCGCCTGAGCGGGGGGCGCCGGGCCCTGCTGCTGCTGCTGCTGCTGGGCCTGGCCATGCCCGCGCCGGCCGCCGCCCAGGCCACCGGGGCCGCCCAGGCCGCCCGGGCCGTGAGCTACCAGGAGGCCGTGCGCCTGGCCGTGCTGGGCTTCAACCAGCGCTCCCGGGAGCCCCGCCTCTACCGCCTGGTGCGGCTGGACCCGCCGCCGCCGCCCGACGTGAGTGGGGGGCCTGGGGGCGGGGGCTCGGACCCAGGACGCACAGAGGCCCACCCTGGCCTCCCACTTCCTCCCCACAGGACCTGAGCCCCGAGGCCCGGAGGCCGGTGAGCTTGACCCTGCAGGAGACCGTGTGCCCCAGGGCAACGCGGCGGCCCCCTGAGGAGTGCGACTTCAGGGAGGAGGGGGTGAGCGGGCGGGCGCCCACCGACGCCGCCAGGGGCCGGGGCGGCGGGGGCCGGGGATGGGCGCCCACCGACGCCGCCAGGGGCCGGGGCGGCGGGGGCTGGGACTGGGCGCCCACCGACGCCACCAGGGGCCGGGGCGGCGGGGGCACGGCCGGGCGGGGTGGGGGCCGGGCGGGTGGGGGCCGGGGTGGCGGGGGCACGGCCGGGTGGAGGCCGGGGCAGGGTTGGGGGCCGGGCGGGTGGGGGCCGGGGCAGGGTTGGGGGCCGGGCGGGTGGGGGCCGGGGCGGCGGGTGGGGGCCGGGGCGGGGGTGACCTGCGCCCCTTGCAGCTGCTGAAGGAGTGCGCGGGCTCCGTCATCCTGGACCCGGACTACGGCTACTTTGACGTCACCTGCGAGGAGGTGAGGGGCGGAGGACCGTGAACCTGGCCGGAGCCCCTCTCCCGCCCCAGCCTGGTTCCCAGTGTGGTCCTCGCCTGAGCGTGATAGGAAGGCCCCCTCCCAGCCCCCCCACGGCCTCAGACTCCGGTGAGGCCGCCTTCCGGAAGATTCCTGCTGGGCTGGGGAGGCCGTGGGGCCTGGGGCCACTGGCCAGCTCGGGGCCTGTTTCCCGTCTGTTTAGGGGCGGGTTCAAGCACAGGTCCCAGGGTCCCAGCGAGGGTGAGCCGGGCCCCTGGGGGCCCAGGGAAGGGGGCCTGGGGGGCTCCTGCCCTGGCCCAGCCCCAAGGAGCCGTCTCCTCCCCGCGCACAGATCAAGAGCGTCCAGCTGGACGGCCTGGTCCAGAAAGGCCGGGAGAAGCTGGGCCGGCTGCGTGAGCTCTTCAGGAAAGGCGGGGAGAAGCTGGGCCGGCTGCTCCAGAAAGGCGGGCGGAAGCTGGGCGAGATCGGCCAGAGGGTCAGGGACTTCTTCAGCAACCTGCGGCCGCGGGAGGAGGGCCCGCAGCCCCGGGGGGACGCCCCGCCCCCCGAGGGGGGCCCGCAGCCCCCCGAGGAGGACTCTCAGCCCGAGGAAGAGTCCTGAGGGCCGTCGCGGCTCCGCCTCCCGCCTCGGCCCGACAATAAAACCCTGGAAAGCAGCCCTCAGCCTTTTCTCTCGTCTTTTTCGTCCCTGCAATGCAGGCTGTGGGCTCCCTGTTTCTCTCTCTTCCTGAAAACCCGCAAATGGGGGGGGGGGGGGCCTGGGCGGTGGCCCGTTTTGGGAGCAGCGTGCTGTGCCGGAAGGTTCCGGTAGGCCCCGGTCAGGCACACGCCGTGGTCTCAGGGCCCAGCCCGGGCCGGGGTGCATTTGGGAGCCACCCAGCCAAAGGTTCTCGTTCACATCGAAGTTCCCCCCGCCTCCCTCTCTCTCAAAATCAATAAAAACAAAAACAAAAGCAAACCCTCGGGTGAGGATTAAGGCCGGCGTGGCTCAGGGGCTGAGCGTCCGCCTAGGAACCAGGAGGTCACGGTTCGATTCCCGGTCGGGGCCGGGCCGGGATGTGGGCTCCATCCCCATGGGGGCGAGCAGGAGGCAGCCGGTCCGTGCTTCTCTCATCACTGATGTTTCTCTCTCGCCCTCTCCCTCCCCCTCCCTCTCTGAAATCAGTAAAACATATGAAAACAAATACATGGGAGCAGTAAGCACACATCCTCAGCAGAAGAAACAAGCCAGGACCCTGGCGGCTCCCCCTGGAGCCCGCCCCAGCCCCCACCTCTGGGAGCCGCGGAGAAGGCCCTTCGGCTGAGGACTCCTTGTTACTTCACGCGTGCGTGTGTGTGTGGGGGGGGGGAAGGAGGGGTGAAGGAGTGCAAGAGGGCACCCCATAAAGCACCCCGAAACTGCCGTGACTCCGGGGCATTTGGGGCTTCTCAGATGGGCACCCCGGGCAGGGAGCCCCAGACTCACCCTGCTCCCCGAGGAGAGGGGCAGCGCTGCCCCACCCAGGACGGCCCTCAGGGTCACCCCGGGCCACCCGCAGCCGGTGCCAAACCCCCCCCACCCCCGCTCACAGACCCCAGCATCTAGGGGCCACCGCCTGGGACCGCCGACTCGGAAAGGGCACCTCAGACCCGCGAGCGAGCGCCGGTCCCGGGGGAGGGAGTCACAGTCGGTAAAGGATGGAGGTAAGAATCCACCACAGAGATCAGCCACAGGACCTGTCTGATGCCGATAAGCAGAACCAATGGACACCGTCCGTAGGGGGCTGGGACAGGCCAATGGGTGGGGAGGGGGAAAGGAGACACATGTAATACTTTCAACAATAAAGAATTTATTTTTTAAAAAAATCAAGCCCTGACCGGTGCGGCTGTGGATAGAGCGTCGGCCTGCGAACTGAAGGGTCCCAGCTTCGACTCCAGTCAAGGGCAAATGCCCGGGTTTCGGACTCAATCCCCAGTAGGGGGCATGCAGGAGGCAGCCGATCAATGGTTCTCATCACTGATGTTTCTTCCCCTCTCCGAAATCAATAAAAATATTTAAAAAATAAAATAACTCTTCCTTAAAAAAAGAAAAAAAAAGAATTCATTATAGTCTCAGGTCTAACTGCGTCAGAATGAGTTTCCCCTCAATAATGCACTTACGTTGAGTCTTTTTATTTATTTATTTATTTATATTTTTTTTATTTTATTTTATTATTATTATTTTTTTTATTAAATCAATCTTTATTGTTCATATTATTACAAAGGTTCCTCATTTCTTCCCCCCTCCACCAGGTTCCCACCCCACCCTCCGTCCCGAGTCTTTTTAAATCCTCACCTGAGGATATTTTCCCATTGATTTTTCCCTTCTCCCTCTCTCTTCGTTATTTTTATTTTACTTTATTTATTTACACACACACACACCCGCCCATTGATTTTTAGAGAGAGTGGAAGAGAGAGGGAAAGACAGAAACATGGATGTGAAAGAAACACATGGATTGGCTGTCTCCTGCACGGGCCTGAGTCAGGGGAGGAGCCTGCAACCCAGACCTTGACCGGAATAGAACCTGAGACCCTTCGGTCTGCAGGCAAACACTCTATCCATTGAGCCACACCGGCTGGGGCTTATGCTGTGTCTTAGATAGAGGTGTGGCTGAGCCAGCTCCCAGGCTCTGTGGTAGACACCCTGGGTGCCACGGCACGTGTGGCTGGGCCTGCTCGGGGCTGTGGGCACTGAACCTGCACGTTGAGAACGGACACGGACTGTGGGCAGAACCTGCCGCTGGACTTGGGAAGTAGACGGTGGGCCTTCTTCCTGGGCCTTGAATTGGAATTCAAACCTTCCTCTCTGACCCTGGGCCTGGGACACTGGACTTGGCCGGAAACCAGACCTCAGACCTCAGGGATGTACCTGAATGGCCCTGGACCTGGGCCCTGACCTCAGACATGGTCTCTGCTCAGGAACCCGAACGTCTGAGAGGTTGGGACTTCAGACTGGACCCTGGATCTGGACCTGGAAGTGGACATGAACTGGTCCTTGAACTCTGACCTACTCCTAGACATTTGACCTTCAACTGTGTACCGGGCATGAGACGTGGACCTTGGACCTGGATCAGACCTGGAATTTGGACTTGGACCTTCTTGCCCTGGCTGTTTCTTTAAAAAATTATTTTTAATTGATTTTTTACAGAGTGGGAGAGGGATAGTTAGAAGCATCGATGAGAAACATCCATCGGTTGCCTCCTGCACGCCCCCTACTGGGGATTGGGCCTCCACCCAGGCCTGTGCCCTTGACTGGAGTTGAACCTGGGACCCTTCAGTCTGAGGGCCAATGAGCCACACCGGCCAGGGCTATTTCATCTCCCTTGTTGGCTTGTGCAAATATTTGTTCTCACAAATTCTATGTGAATTCAAGGCTCCTCACTCTTGTAGGTTGTCATGATATGGCCCCAACAGTTCACACCTCTCGGTATCCCTCCCTTACGCAGGCCCTTGCCAAATGGACGCTGTTTGATCATGTGACTTGCTTTGGCCAATGGGATGTTAGCGAACATGATGGAGCGCAAACCTGCAAGCTTGTGAAGGGGGGGGGCTGGCCCCTGGGGGCCCTGAGCCACACGCCGGGAGGGAGCTCAGGATGGAAGCCCCTGGGACCCTCTGCCCAGTGCAGCCACCAGTGAGCCCAGCACTCACCCTGCGGATCGACAGACACATCAGAACAAACGACTCCTCTCTCTTTTATTAAAAATATATATTTTTTGATTCCACAGGAGGGAGGGAGGGACAGAAACATCGATGATGAGAGAACCATGGATCGACTGCCTCCTGCGTGCTCCCCGTTAGGGCTCGAGCCCGCAACCCAGCCCCTGACCGGAACTGAACCGGGACCCTTCAGTGCCCAGGCCGGCGCTCTGTCCACTGAGCCACACCGGCCAGGGCGTGACTACTCTCTTAAGCAACTACATTTGAGTTGATTTGTCAGGCAGCGCGGCCTCTGTTCACATAAAGGCCGCCCCCCCGCCCCCTGGAAGCAGGTTCGGGCCGGCGTCCAGCGGGATCGGAGCCCACACTCGCTCCGTCCTGGGTGCTCCCGCACGTGGGCTGCACCGTGTGGGCCCGGGAGAGGTCTGCAGGGCCCCCCTGCACGGAGCACGAGGGGGGGGGGCCTCCGGAGGCTCAGTGACTCCACAGGGACCAGCAGCCGGGGCAGCCGCCTCGCAGGAGGCAGAGGGCTGAGCCTGCGTAGTCACCAGGCGGCGGGCGGGCCCCCCGAGAAGGGTGAGCAGTGTGAGGAGGAGGAGGAGGAGGAGGAGCCCGCTCCGTTCCCGAGCCCCCGACCAGCCCAGCGCGGAGCAGAGAGCCAGGCCGAGGCGGTGGTGCCCAGCGGCCTTGGCGCAGTGAGCCCGGCCCATCCAGCCCTCAGACCGCCGGGCCGGGGTCAGGCCGGTCCTGGCCGCCCGTGCCCGCCGCGCAGTGGACGCCGCCCTCCGGGCTGTAGCGCACGGGGCCCCAGCGCCACCGCGGCTCCTCCTCCTCGTACCAGCGCCGCTCGCTGAAGTCCGGGAAGAAGGCTGCGATCTCCCTGCTGGCCGAGGCCACGGAGTCTGCGGGGGGGGAGGGGGGGGAGAGAAGGGGTCGATCGGGAGGCCGGGGCCGTCGGGGTCAGAGCCCCTCTGACCTCAGTCCCGGGGCCACACCCCGTGGCTGAGGCCACAAAGGGCCAGAAACGCAGGAGGGAAGACGCTCCCTGTCCCCCCCACCTCTGCCCTCTGGGCCGAGGGCCGGAGCCGCCTACCGGAGCCGTGGGTGGTGTTGCGGGTGTCGGTGAGGCCCAAACTGCCCCGGATGGAGTTGGGGGCCACGTGGCGCGCCCGGAACACCCTGGTGGGCCCCATCAGTGTCCTCCAGCGCTGGATGGCGTCCGGGTGGGCGAGGATGTAGGCCCGGATGGGCCCGCTGGGAACCAAGGGCCACGTGTCAGGCGTCTGGCCACCGGGCGCGAGGGCATGCCGGAGCGGGTCACAGGTCAAGGTGCCCTGTAGCCCGGCGGGCGTGGCTCAGGAGGGGAACGCTGAAGTCAGGGTTCCATTCCCGGCAGGGCACAGGCCCGGGGTGAGGGCCTGATCCCCAGTGTGGGGCGCGCAGGAGGCGGCCGATCCATGGCTCTGTCTCATCACTGATGTTTCCCTCTCCCCCCCTCTCCCTTCCCCTCTGAAATCAATAGAAATACGTTTTTATAAACGGCGTGCTGTGCATCCTGAGCGTTTCCGGGCCTTTCTAGCCGGATGCCGACGCTGCTACCACAGGCGGCGAGGGCTACGGCTCATGTCCCAGAGCGCCGGGAGGCCAGCCGCGGCAGAACCAGCACCGGCACCGGACAGGCCGCCGGCAGCGTGGCCGAGTCCGAGCCCCGAGGTCATGCTTCTGGACACTCATCACAACCCAGAGTGGCCGGTGACACCAGGGCGTCTCTTTAGGGGCAGGGGCACAGAGCCTAACCCGCACTCGGGGACACAGCACCCCCCCTCCAGGGCTTCGGAGAGCGAAGTGACAGGCGCAGTGGGAAGGGCGACGCACCTGGCCATGAACTCCACCAGCCGCTGGTAGAAGAAGCGCCCTGCGGAGAGAGCGCCCCCGTGAGGACACACGGAGCCCCGCGCCCCGGGGCCGAGCCGGGCGCTGCCCCTCCCACCTGGGCCAGGGGGCGAGCGTCAGCGCCAGCGGCTCCCTGTGCCTGGGGACATGACAATACCCGCCCCGCCCCGGGGCGGCTGGAGAGCCGCCTGAAAGGAGGAGTCCGAGGGCGCAGTGGGGAGGAGAGCGGGGCCTCAGCCGGAGGGTCCGGTTCTGTTCCGGTCAAGGGGGTCGCAGGCTCCGACCCCCAGATCCCCAGCCCCGGTCGGGCGTGTGCAGGGGGCAACCAATCGATGTGTCTCTCTCTGTCCCTCCCCTCCCCGTCCCGTCCCGTCCCGTCCCGTCCCCTCTCCAAAACGGCGGGGAAAGATACCCTCCGTGAGGATTAACCCAGAAACGGCGTTGGGAGGAGGTCTGACAGAGGGAACGCCGTGGACCTAAATCTAAGCTTCCGGCTGGGGTGACGAGTTTGGGGGGGGGTGACCCGGTCCAGGTCTCCCTCGTGCCTCGGGCGGGGGGGGGGGAGGTGACCGGGTCCAGGTCACCCTCGTGCCTCCGGGCGGGCGGGGAGTGACCGGGTCCAGGTCTCCCTCGTGCCTCGGGCGGGCGGGGGGCGGGGGGTGACCGGGTCCAGGTCTCCCTCGTGCCTCGGGCGGGCGGGGGGCGGGGGGTGACCGGGTCCAGGTCTCCCTCGTGCCTCGGGCGGGCGGGGGGCGGGGGGTGACCGGGTCCAGGTCTCCCTCGTGCCTCGGGCGGGGGGGGGGCGGGGGGTGACCGGGTCCAGGTCACCCTCGTGCCTTGGGCGGGCGGGGAGTGACCGGGTCCAGGTCTCCCTCGTGCCTCGGGCGGGCGGGGGGCGGGGGAGTGACCGGGTCCAGGTCTCCCTCGTGCCTCGGGCGGGCGGGGGGGGGGGGGTGACCGGGTCCAGGTCTCCCTCGTGCCTCGGGCGGGGGGGGGCGGGGGGTGACCGGGTCCAGGTCACCCTCGTGCCTCCGGGCGGGCGGGGGGTGACCAGGTCCAGGTCACCCTCGTGCCTCCGGGCGGGCGGGGAGTGACCGGGTCCAGGTCTCCCTCGTGCCTCGGGCGGGCGGGGGGCGGGGGGTGACCGGGTCCAGGTCACCCTCGTGCCTCCGGGCGGGCGGGGGGCGGGGGAGTGACCGGGTCCAGGTCTCCCTCGTGCCTCGGGCGGGCGGGGGGCGGGGGGTGACCGGGTCCAGGTCTCCCTCGTGCCTCGGGCGGGCGGGGGGCGGGGGGTGACCGGGTCCAGGTCTCCCTCGTGCCTCGGGCGGGCAGGCGGGGGGCGGCGGGCGGGGGCCCACCTTCGTGCTCCCGGTAGAAGCGGCGGCAGTCATCCCTCCTCCACACCAGCTCCCTCCGCCGCACGATGAGCAGCTGGCTGCTCAGGATCTGCTGGTGGACGGCCTGGCGGGCACCGCACACGGTCAGTCGGCGGGGAGGGACGGGCCAGGAGAGAAGGTGGGTGAGGGGGAGGCCTTCGGTCACATGACCAGCATGTGAGCCTGGTGGAGGGGCAGAAAGTGCTGGCTGCCCCTCCGCTCTGGCCATCCCAATGGCCTCTCCCTGGTGGCCCTGCTGCCGCCTCCCACTCTCCCCCATCACACCGGTGAACACACATCAACCACACCTGATAACTCTCCCATCAGTCACACCGGTGAACACACATCAACCTCACCTGATAACTCTCCCCCATCAGTCACACCGGTGAACACACATCAACCCCACCTGATAACTCTCCCATCAGTCACACCGGTGAACACACATCAACCACACCTGATAGCTCTCCCCCATCACACCGGTGAACACACATCAACCACACCTGATAACTCTCCCCCATCACACCGGTGAACACACATCAACCACACCTGATAACTCTCCCATCAGTCACACCGGTGAACACACATCAACCACACCTGATAACTCTCCCATCAGTCACACCGGTGAACACACATCAACCACACCTGATAGCTCTCCCCCATCAGTCACACCGGTGAACACACATCAACCACACCTGATAACTCTCCCATCAGTCACACCGGTGAACACACATCAACCACACCTGATAGCTCTCCCCCATCAGTCACACCCGGTGAACACACAACAACCCCACCTGATAACTCTCCCATCAGTCACACCGGTGAACACACATCAACCACACCTGATAACTCTCCCATCAGTCACACCGGTGAACACACATCAACCACACCTGATAGCTCTCCCCCATCAGTCACACCCGGTGAACACACAACAACCCCACCTGATAACTCTCCCATCAGTCACACCGGTGAACACACATCAACCACACCTGATAACTCTCCCCCATCACACTGGTGAACACACATCAACCACACCTGATAGCTCTCCCCCATCAGTCACACCCGGTGAACACACAACAACCCCACCTGATAACACCCCCCCATCACACCGGTGAACACACAACAACCCCACCTGATAACTCTCCCATCAGTCACACCGGTGAACACACATCAACCCCACCTGATAACACCCCCCATCACACCGGTGAACACACATCAACCACACCTGATAACACTCTCTCCACCATCACACCGGTGAACACACATCAACCCCACCTGATAACTCTCCACCATCACACCGGTGAACACACATCAACCACACCTGATAACACTCTCTCCACCATCACACCGGTGAACACACATCAACCACACCTGATAACACTCTCCACCATCACACCGGTGAACACACATCAACCGCACCTGATAACACTCTCTCCCATCACACCGGTGAACACACATCAACCACACCTGATAACACCCCCCCATCACACCGGTGAACATACATCAACCACACCTGATAACTCTCCCATCAGTCACACCCGGTGAACACACAACAACCCCACCTGATAACTCTCCACCATCACACCGGTGAACACACATCAACCACACCTGATAACACTCTCCACCATCACACCGGTGAACACACATCAACCGCACCTGATAACACTCTCTCCCATCACACCGGTGAACACACATCAACCACACCTGATAACACCCCCCCATCACACCGGTGAACACACATCAACCACACCTGATAACTCTCCCATCAGTCACACCCGGTGAACACACAACAACCCCACCTGATAACTCTCCACCATCACACCGGTGAACACACATCAACCACACCTGATAACTCTCCACCATCACACCGGTGAACACACATCAACCACACCTGATAACACTCTCCACCATCACACCGGTGAACACACATCAACCGCACCTGATAACACTCTCTCCCATCACACCGGTGAACACACATCAACCACACCTGATAACACCCCCCCATCACACCGGTGAACACACATCAACCCCACCTGATAACACTCTCTCCACCATCAACCGGTGAACACACATCAACCACACCTGATAACACTCTCTCCACCATCAACCGGTGAACACACATCAACCACACCTGATAACACCCCCCCATCACACCGGTGCACACACATCACCTGATAACACCCCCCATCACACCGGTGCACACACATCACCTGATAACTCCCCCCATCACACCGGTGCACACACATCACCTGATAACTCCCCCCATCACACCGGTGCACACACATCACCTGATAACACCCCCCATCACACCCGGTGAATCAGGCCATGATCTCGGCCCCCCGGCCATTAGCTTAGGGGTGGCTCCCACCTCCTTCCTGCCTCGGCTCCCCCTTCTGCAGACCGCTGGCCCTCACCTGGGCACCAGGGGGAGCCCGTCCTTCCCTGAGGCGGGGCCTGCCACCTGCAGACGCCCTGCTGGCCGCACGAGGGCCGGACAGGGCTCTGGGCGTGATGCTGGCCGCCATCAGCTGACTCTGCTTTCATCAAGAGGGAGAGGATCTGGCCGGGCCAGCGCATCACATGATGCACCAGATCTTTAAAAGCAGAGCTGTGGCCCTGACCCGTGTGGCTCAGTGGACAGAGCGGCGGCCTGCGGACTCCAGGGCCCAGGTTCAATTCCGGTCAAGGGCATGTACCTTGGTTGTGGGCACATCCCCAGTAGGGGGTGTGCAAGAGGCAGCTGGTAGATGGCTCTCTCTCCCTCCCTCTCTGTAAAAAATCAATAAAATATTAAAAACACACACAAACACACACACACACAAAAAAAAAACAACAACCCACTAACAGGTACTGGTCTCAGCTGCTGTGTTTACGGTGACTGCTATGCAGCCAGAGAGCTAGTCCACAGACACTGCCTTGAGGGGGGAGTTCCTCGTGTTATCGTGGCTACGTCTTCTATGTTACACCTGCCCCGACTCGCCCGCCAACAGAGCGTTAGTCTTTAGGGTCTGGTTCCTGGCTCCTGGCTGGCCTCCATGGCAGTGGTCGGCAAGCTCAGGAGTCCACGGAGCCAAACAGCATACAACCATTGGCGTTTCCTTAGAGAGCCAAGTTTTTTAAACTTCTTCTAACGTCTTCCACAAAGACGCGCCCAGGCCGTGGCGCTTTGTGGAAGAGCCACCCCCGCGAGCCGCCGATTGCTGACCACGGCTCTGTGGTCCCTCACAAGTGAGGGCTGCACCGGGAGCTGAGCGGGGCCAGGTGCGCCCAGAGGCGCGGGCCCTTCTTACCTCCAGAATCAGTGGGTGGGCCACGGCGTCGGGCTTGATGAGGGCCAGCGTGAGCTGCAGAGCCTGAGGGCTTCGCAAGACGGAGGCCATCTCGCTCCCGCGCCTGCCTGCAGGGCGGGGTTAGGGCCCCGTCAGGGCTGCTCGCCGCCCGCCCCCCCCTCACTCCTCCAGCTACGCAGCCCTGCAAGCTGACCCAGCGCCCCGCCCCTTCACACGCATAAAGCACACGACAGCCACATAGGAAGGCTGCATACACGGCTACTGCACACGTGTCTACACTGCTGTATTTAATGTAAGGTGACCAGACCGCCCCGCTTTTGGCAGGATAGTCCCAATTTTCAACAATTTTTCCTGAGTCCCACGGCGTTTAAAAAAAAAAAAAAGTCCCGATGGCCGAAACCGGTTTTGCTCAATGGATAGAGCGTCGGCTTGGCGACTAAAGGGTCCCGGGTTCGATTCCGGTCAAGAATATGTACCTTGGTTGCGGGCATATCCCCAGTAGGGGGTGTGCAAGAGGCAGCTGATCAATGACTCTCTCTCATTGATGTTTCTAACTCTCTATCCCTCTCCCTCCCTCTCTGTACAAAAATCAATAAAATATATTAAAAAAAAAAAAAGTCCCGATGGGTGGGAGGATCTGGTCACCTTAATTTAATGCCTCTTTGTGCTCATGAGGTTGGGGGGGGCAGGGGCCCTCAGTTGCCCTGTGGAGTGCACGGTCTGGTCTGGGCCCCGGTAAATCTGAGGAGCTACCCATTCAAAGAAATCCCGGTTTAAACAGCGCCCGTCTCTCCCTCCCTCCCTGTCCGTCTCCCAGAGCTCAGTGTTCACCAGGAACTCAACAGCCCGCCCCGAGCGGACGGCCAGGATTTCCCCCCGACGCCCGCTCTGGGTTTGCCCCGTCCATCCCAGGACAGGCAGATGGACGGACAGGAACGGGGTGTGGGCAGGACAGGCAGATGGACGGACAGGAATGGGTGTGGACAGGACAGGCAGATGGACGGACAGGAATGGGTGTGGACAGGACAGGCAGATGGACGGACAGGACCGTCCTGCCCGCCCCAAACCCTCGGTCCGTGCCCAGCGGCCAGGCTGAGGACACCCGGCCTCCCCAGCCCGGGCCTGTGGCACCCAGTCCGGTCCGGGCAGCTGGGTGCCTGCGGCCGGGTCACTTCCGCTGGGTTTGCTTCTTGTTTTTACTTTCCTGCTTGACCAACTCCGCTGACTGAATGCACCCGCATGGCCTTAGCTCGTTCATCTTTGAGTCCCCGCGTCTGGGCTGGCGGAGCCCCGGCTAAATGTGGGAGGACCCGAAGGACGAAGGCATTTCAGGTTCGGTCTCCGGCCGGAGAGCGAGGGCTCCTCCGGGGTTTCCCGGGAGACCCACCAGGTCTCCCCAGGCCACGGCGGAGCCCCGGGTCTGCCCGAACGGGTGGCGCTGGTCCGGCCCCGGCCCCGCTCCGTCCACCGCCCGGCCCGGCCCGGCGCCCTCCGCCCCCGCCCCGGCCCCGGCCCCCGTCTGGGCGCGGGCCCCGGGCCCTCGCTCCCTCCGTTCCCCAGGCTGCGGCCGCGGGCCCTGCCCCGTACCCGGGCCTCGGGCCACCAGACTCCGGGCTCGGAGCCCCGGACCCGTTGGAGTTCGGTTCGATCCACTCCCCCTCCGGGCACGTCACGTGGCCAGCAGGCGCCGGGCTGGCCAGCCCCGCGGCCCGCGCGGGGCCCTTCAGGCGCGCGGCGGGCAGCCCAGGGGTCCTCGCCGCGAGCGGAACCGGAAGCAGAGAGGCGGTGCCAAGAAGCCCTGGGCGGCGCCGCGCGGTGAGGTCCCCCAGGGCTCCCGGGGGCCGCCCCTTGTGGGCGGGCGGGGGGGCTGCGGGCCCCGGTCGCTCTCCCGCGTTCGCCCTCGGAGGAAGCCGCCCCTCCAGCCCGGCGTGGCGCCCCCTTGCGGCGGGGAGGGGGAGGGACGGGGACGGGGAGAGGGAGGAGGGGGAGGAGCAGGGCGGGGAGGGGAGGGTTCCGGTTTGTGGAGCCGGGGCTCGGGGTGCGGACGGCCGTGCCGCCCGCCTCGTGCTCAGCTCCGCGGGGCCAAGCCCGCAGCCTGTAGGCCGCCGCTCCGGAGGCTCCGGGCCTTTTGAAAGGTTCCGGTTCCGCCAAGGAAGCGCCGCAGCCACGTTTCTGCCGAGAACGTTTACTGAGAGGCCGGCCCCGGGGGCCCGGATGGGCAGGGTGCGGGCCGGGCCCCCGGGGTGGGGGGGCCCGGATGGGCAGGGTGCGGGCCGGCCCCGGGGACCCGGATGGGCAGGGTGCGGGCCGGCCGCGGGGACCCGGATGGGCAGGGTGCGCGCCGGCCCCGGGGACCCGGATGGGCAGGGTGCGCGCCGGCCCCGGGGACCCGGATGGGCAGGGTGCGCGCCGGCCGCGGGGGCCCGGATGGGCAGGGTGCGCGCCGGCCCCGGGGACCCGGATGGGCAGGGTGCGGGCCGGCCCCGGGGACCCGGATGGGCAGGGTGCGGGCCGGCCCCGGGGACCCGGATGGGCAGGGTGCGGGCCGGCCCCGGGGCGGCCGCGGTGGTGACGTGCCGCGGGGCCCGCGGGGCCGGCTCGGCGGGTCCATCAGGGGTTTTCCTGCCGGAGAAGCGGCTGCTCAGCGGAGCCCGGAGGGACCTGCGGGCCGGAAGAGGACGGACCCGGGCAGTGGCGACCGGAGCCCGGGGGCGGGGAGAGCGCGGGGCGGGCAGACCCTGAATTTTAACCCCGGCCTGTGGCCTCGCCCTTGGCGTTTTGGGGTTTTGGTGAGTCTTGAGGAGAAAGGTTAGTTTCCAGGCATTAATAGTTTTCGTTTGTCTTGAGGGATGTAATATTCCTCATTTTGTTTTCCAGTTGGCTGTCACTGCTGTAAAGAAAAGGTGTTGAGCCCGGCCGGCGCGGCTCAGGGGTAGAGCGTCAGCCTGGATGAAGAGTCCCGGGTTCGATTCCGGTCAAGGGCATGGACCTTGGTTGCGGGCACATCCCCAGTAGGGGGTGTGCAGGAGGCAGCTGATCCATGTTTCTCTCTGGTTGATGTTTCTGACTCTATCCCTCTTCCTTCCTCTCTATTAAAAAATCAATAGACCATATGTTTTAAAATCAATTATATATATATATATATATATATATATATATATTTTTTTTTTTTTAAATAAAGTTATTGAGCCCGTCCGGCATGGCACAGGGTTTGAGCATCAACCTAGGAACCAGGAGGTGGCAGTACAATTCCTGGTCATGGTACATGCCCCGGGTTGCAGGCTCCACCCCCAGTAGGGGGCGTGCAGGAGGCAGCCGATCAGTGATTCTCTCTTATCATTGATGTTTCTGTCTCTTTCACCCTCTCCCTTCCTCTCTGAAATCAATAAAAAAATTTTTAAAAAATCAAATAAGACAGCCTTGTTGGTGTGCAAGAAAGTGTCCACACTTCCTAGAGAAGTGCTCTGAAGTGTAGGAGTGGAATACGATGATGTCAGGTCTGTGTTAGTAAACTTCAGCGAAGAAAAGGAACCGAGGAGGGGAAGTGGCAGACACTCTGCACTTTGTAGAATCTACGGGGTAGGCATATAAGGTTTATAATGTTACTGTCTCTATGCTTGAGGTTTTTCATAACAAAATATTTAAAATTCTCTACTAAGGTGAGCTCTTAACTATATTTGGTTTACTCCTAAAAATAAAAAATAAAAAGTGACTTTACTTACGCATGGTCCATCATGCAGTTTAGTTATGTTAAGCTTTTTATATCTGAAAGAAATTTTATTTTGAAATGATTATTTTTGCTCTATAAGTTATGACTTTTACTTAATAATCTAAGTTTGAGAAGAAAACATTCTGCTAATAGTGAATTCTTAATAAGTATTTTAAAATATCTACTACATAGATCTTTATTTGTCAAAGAGATTGAACATATAAAATATACTCAGCCCTAATTCAAATATAGAAAATTCAGCCGGGACCGATTTGGCTCAGTGGATAGAGCGTCGGCCTGCGGGCTGAAAGGTCCCAGGTTCTATTCCGGTCAAGGGCATGTACCTTGGTTGCGGGCACATCCCCAGTAGGGGGTGTGTGCAGGAGGCAGCTGGTCGGTGTTTCTCTCTCATCGACGTTTCTAACTCTAATTCCAAGTCATCTTGAATAATAATAATACAACGTATTAGAAAGAGAATGTACATTATTCACTTGATGAAAGTTAAAGCATTACTAGTGACCTTAAAGAAATAATAGCTATAAGGGAATACTGTGAACAATTGCACATCAATAAATTAGATATCCTAGATGCAATAGACAAATTCCTAGGAACACTCAAATTACCTAATCTGACTAAAGAGGAAACAAAACCCACAGACCTGTATCAGGTAAAGAGATCGAATCAATAGTAAATTCTAACACATTTTAGGAGGATTTAATACCAATCCTTCTCAAACTCTTCCAAATGATAGAGGGATAAAACTCCCTAATCATTTTATGAAGCCAGAATTTAGTCAAAGACATCATAGAAAAGGGAAGCTACAGCCCTAGCTAGCTTGGCTCAGTGGACAGAGCATCAGCCTGCAGACTGAAGGGTCCCAGGTCCCTTCAATTCCAGTCAAGGGCCTCTTCCTGGGATCCCCAGTAGGGGGCGTTCAGGAGGCAGCCAGCCAATGATTCTCATCATTAATGTTTCTATCCTTTCTGAAATCAATAAAGAAGTTATATTAAAAAAAAAAGAGAAGAAACTACAGACAAATGTCTCTCATGAATATGATGCAAAAATTCTCAACTAAATACTAGGAAATTGAAGCCAATGAATATTAAAAGATTATACATTCTGATTAAGTGGCGTTTTTTTTTACCCATGAGTGCACTTGATAACCTAAAGTTATCAAGCAGTGTAATAACATATTGGTCAAACAAAGGGAGAAAATACATTTTTCTCTCTTAAAAATTTTTAAAAATTGATTTCAGAGAGGAAGAGAGAGAAAAACATCAGTGATGAGAGAGAATCATTGATTGGCTGCCTCTTGCACGCCCCCCACTGGGGATGGAGCCACAAGCGGGGCATGTCCCCTGACCAGGTACCTGAACCGTAACCTGGTTCATGGGTCAGTGCTCAACCACTGAGCCACACCGGCCGGGGAGCACAGGGAGACGGGGAGAAATGGGGGAGCAGTCGTGGAGGAGACTGGAGGGAAGATGGCTGAGGAGGAAGCCCTCTGAGGGCCCGCCTATCGGAGCCGCTGGCCCCCTGCCTCAGCCGAGAGACGGGGACACACACACACACACACACACTCACAGGACGGCGAAGCAGAGGTGGCATTCCCCGTTGTAGGTGAAGTGGTCACTGCCACAGACGGGCTCGCTGGGCTTGGTGAAGGAGACAAACCAGCACTGGTGGATATTGTTGTTGCAAATGACCTGTGGGTGAGACATAGCGGGTGCTGCATCCGGGGCCTCCGGCTGTTCCCACTGCTGCTGGGGGGGGGGCCGTAAGTGATGGGGTGTGTAATCTGATAGACAGGGCACCCGAATTCATCTGGAAAACAGCCATACTGTTTAAAAGTCTTAGAGCACGTTTATGAGTTGGGAATTACGTTTCTTCTACGTGAATAGGGGGTTAAGTTTTTGTTAAGTTTCCTTTCCAAGGTCTGTGCCAGGCCATGGAGGTGCCTCAGCTGTGACTCCAGCACGTAGAACTGATAAGCTGGGTCAGACCGACCCACCAGGAGTCAAAACCACCTCATCGCCTCAGCCCTCATCGCCGCCGGCCCTCATCGCCGCCGGCCCTCATCGCCGCCGGCCCTCATCGCCTCAGCCCTCATCGCCGCCGGCCCTCATCGCCATCGGCCCTCATCGCCGCCGGCCCTCATCGCCGCCGGCCCTCATCGCCGCCGGCCCTCATCGCCTCAGCCCTCATCGCCGCCGGCCCTCATCGCCGCCGGCCCTCATCGCCGCCGGCCCTCATCGCCTCAGCCCTCATCACCGCCGGCCCTCATCGCCGCCGGCCCTCATCGCCGCCGGCCCTCATCGCCTCAGCCCTCATCGCCGTCGGCCCTCATCGCCGCCGGCCCTCATCGCCGCCGGCCCTCATCGCCGCCGGCCCTCATCGCCGCCGGCCCTCATCGCCGCCGGCCCTCATCGCCTCAGCCCTCATCGCCGCCGGCCCTCATCGCCGCCGGCCCTCATCGCCGCCGGCCCTCATCGCCTCAGCCCTCATCACCGCCGGCCCTCATCGCCGCCGGCCCTCATCGCCGCCGGCCCTCATCGCCTCAGCCCTCATCGCCGTCGGCCCTCATCGCCGCCGGCCCTCATCGCCGCCGGCCCTCATCGCCGCCGGCCCTCATCGCCGCCGGCCCTCATCGCCTCAGCCCTCATCGCCGTCGGCCCTCATCGCCACGGCCTCCTCACCTGGTGCCTAAGGACCATGGCTGCTGTCTGCACCCAGGCCTGCCCGCCCCTCCCCTACAGCCCTCCCCGCACCTGCTGAAGCGGGGAGCGTGGCTGTGAGCGCCGGCCTCCTTCACTGTGGGACAGCGGGCAGCCCGCCCCGGCCCCCGCCCCGGCCCCCGGTGTCCGCAACCTCGTCCCAGAGGGAATGTCTCTCAGGAGCATCACCCAGTGGCGTGTGTGTGTGAGTGTGTGTCTGGTGTGTGGTGTGTGTGTGTGTGTGTGTGTGAGTGTGAGTGTGTGTGTGTGAGTGTGTGAGAGTGTGAGTGTGTGTGTGAGTGTGTGTGTATGTGTGTGTGAGTGTGTGAGAGTGTGAGTGTGTGTGTGTGAGTGTGTATATGTGTGTGTGTGAGTGTGTGTGTATGTGTGTGAGTGTGTGTGTGGTATATGTGTGTGTGGTGTGTGTGTGAGAGTGTGTGTATGTGTGTGTGAGTGTGTGTGTGCATGTGTGTATGTGTGTACGTGTGTGTGTGGTGTGTGTGTGAGTGTGTGTGTGAGTGTGAGTGTGTGTGTGTGTGTGTGTGGTGTGTGTGTGAGTGTGTGTGAGTGTGTGTGTGAGTGAGTGTGTGTGTGAGTGTGTGTGTGTGTGAGTGTGTGTGTGAGTGTGTGAGAGTGTGAGTGTGTGTGTGAGTGTGTGTGTATGTGTGTGTGAGTGTGTGAGAGTGTGAGTGTGTGTGAGTGTGTGAGTGTGTATATGTGTGTGTGAGTGTGTGTGTATGTGTGTGTGAGTGTGTGTGTGTGGTATATGTGTGTGTGGTGTGTGTGTGAGAGTGTGTGTGTATGTGTGTGTGTGTGAGAGTGTGAGTGTGAGAGTGTGAGTGTGTGTGAGTGTGTGTGTGTGAGAGTGTGAGTGTGTGTGAGTGTGTGCGCGTGTATGTGTGGTGTGTGTGCATGTGTGTGTGCATGTGTGTGTACGTGTGTGTGCTTTGTGTGTATGTGTGTGTGTGAGTGAGTGTGTGTGTGAGTGTGTGTGTGTATGTGAGTGTTTGAGAGTGTGTGAGTGTGTGTGTGGTGTGTGCATGTGTGTGTGCATGTGTGTGGTGTGTGTGTGTGTGTGTGAGAGAGTGTGAGTGTGTGTGGTGTGTGTGTGAGTGCGTGCATGTGTGTGTACGTGTGTGTGGTGTGTGTGCATGTGTGTGCGTACATGTGTGTATGTGGTGTGTGTGAGAGAGTGTGTGTGAGTGTGTGAGTGTGTGTGCATGTGTGTGTGCATGTGTGTGTACGTGTGTGGTGTGTGTGAGTGTGTGTGCATGTGTGTACGTGTGTGTACGTGTGTGGTGTGTGGTGTATGTGTGTGGTGTGTGCGTGTGTGTGTGTGTATGTGGGGGGGTCAGGCAGCGGGGCTCAGGGCTCAGGGCGTGAGGATGGAGATGGAGAGGGACAGAGCGGAACATCGGGCCTTGTGTGTGGGAGGCAGGGCGTGTGCCAGCTGAGCGTCCCCCTCGCAAAGAGTGTCCGCCAGGACGCCATCGCCATCGCCAGTGCCACAGGCTGCCGTCCGCCCACAGAGCCGAGCGAGGCCACGGGCTGAGGCCTGGGAAGCTGGCACTCGGCCTGTGGGGGGCATGATTCCCCGCTGCCCCCTGCCCCGCCCCACGCCCAGCAGAAAGCCGTCCGGCTCGGCCGCCCCGGCTGTTCCTGGGGGCCGGGGGCAGCTCACCTCGGTCTTCGGGAGGCTGGCCCGGTCGCCGGTGGGAAGGCGGAAGTCTGGAAGAGAATCCCAGTTAGTCCTGCTCTGCCTCGCCTCAGGGAGCAGCGGGGAGGAGCTGGCTGGGGCCCTGCAGAGCTGACCTTGGCCCCGGCCTGGTGCCCGGGGAGGACCCAGAGGGGCCAGAACCGGGGGAGAGACCCCGGATACTTGGATCTTGTTTTTAATATTTTAGTCAAATAATTTCTACCTTTGGGACTGGGCTGTGGGATTCATTCACATTTAAAGTCTTATGATCTAGTTAGATTTGCATTTTACTTTGTTCTCCGTATGTCTCATCTCTTTTTGCTAACCTCTTCCTCTTTTGCTGCATTCAGTGAATATAATCCAGTGTCACATTGTAATTCCCATAATTTTTTCACCATTTTTCAGAATGCATGTGTGTGTGTGTGTGTGTGTGTGTGTAAGATATATATTTGTATTGATTTCAGAGAGGAAGGAAGAGGGAGAGAGGTAGAAATATCAGTGATGAGAGAATCATGGATCAGCTCGTCCTGCATGGCCCCCTCCTGGGAATCAAGCCCTCAACCCAGGCCTGCGTCCTTGACTGGAATAAACCCAGAACCCTTCGGTCCCAGGCTGACGCTGTGTCCATTGAGTCAAAATGGCCAGGGCTAATGTTATGTTTTTTTAAAATGCAGGGGGAGGGAAAGAGAAACATCAGCTGCCTCCTGCACCCCCTCTCCTGGGGATCAAGCCCGCAACCCAGCCATGCACCCTGACTGGGAATCGAACCAGTGGGACAGCGCTCGAGGCACTGAGCCACACTGGCAGGGCCTGGGTAGTTGTAGTCGCTGCATCATTCCTTACCACGGGTAGCTGACTTATCAGAATGTGCCTCCCACTTACACTCTTAATTCCGGGGCCCTTAGAAAGGTCGCTCCAGATAGCTCTATTCTTTCTTTTTTCTTTCTTTCTTTTGGTGGGGGCATTCAGGCTGCCTCTAACGTGGAATTGGGGGTAAATAAGGCCAAATAGCATTCCCACAGCCGCCCCCCAGGCCCCAAGCTCCGGACAGACGGCAGGCCATGGGGCAGAGCGAGGACAGGGACTCACCCACGGCCAGGGCGGCCGGCGCGGAGCTGGCCAGCAGGAGGACGGCGCTCAGGAGGGCCCCCGGCACGAGCATGGTGGCGAGGAGCTGGGCACGGAGCCGTGAGGGACACGCTGTGCCCCGTGCGGACGCGGAAATGTCGCTGGTCAGACACGCAGCCACGCCCCAGGGCGGCTCTGTCCTGGCGTTGCTGGGAACGCATGGCGTCTGAGCCAATGAACTTGCCTCATTTTTTTTTTTAATATATCGTTATTGATTCTTTTACAGAGAGGAAGGGCGAGGGATAGAAAGTTAGAAACATCGATGAGAGAGAAACATCGATCAGCTGCTTCCTGCACATCCCCTATCAGGGATGTGCCCCTCAACTAAGGTACATGCCCTTGATCGGGACCCTTCAGTCCGCAAGCTGATGCTCTATCCACTGAGCCAAACCGGCTTTGGCTGGCTTCCCTTTTATTAAGGTTATAAGATCCACTCAGGTCCTGTCGGCAGGAAATCCCAATGAGAGCCAATCAGCAAGATTTTACATATGACCAACAGGCGAAGGCTCTCTAACTGCCAGTCTCAACTAAACATGAGTGAGTAGCTCCGACCATCCAGAGCCATTAGGGTGGACCAGCCTCCCGATTCCCTGTTCACATTTCTCTGTTAGTGACAATGATCTGTTTCCTGCACATCCTCAGTAGGGGGCGTGCAGGAGGCAGCCGATCCATGATTCTCATCATTGATGTTTCTCTTTCTCCTTCCTTCCTCTCTGAAATCAACAAAAACATATTTAAAAAAAGAATAAGCACCAAAAATGTTTCGTTGAAACGTTGAGACGCTGGCACTTGCCTCTGAGGTAGAAAGGGCAGGCTCTAGAAGGTTCCGTGCACAGGGAAGGCAGGCGGCGAGGAACAGGAAGGGACGGACCCCCCCCCCCATCTTCCATCCTCCTCCTCACGATCCCTCTGGTGTCAACGTTTAGTAACCAATGACTCGGTTGCAAGGAGAACCGTAGCCTGTTTGCCAACCGCTGACTTCATTACGGAAATGTGGGACCCGCCGGTGGGCATTGCCTGAGGCTTCTGCACATTTTCCATACATTCCCGATGAAATGATCTGTGAGGTCATTCCTACCCAAGACTTCCCTGAGTGAAAATAAGTGATTGCTTCCTCCTCGAACATCGGCAATGAGCAGGCACCTCACCTGCTGCGGCTCCGGTGGGACCGGCTGGGCCAGCTTCCTCCCGGGGTGTCCGCCTGGCAGTGCCAGCGTGACGGGCATGGCGTGACGGGCAGGGCGCAGTGTTCCTGGCCTGGTGCGGGGCATGACCTTGACAGTTAGAAGCTGGCCCGCTGCCCCAGCCCGGCTGCTGACCTCGCCTGCTGACCCCGGCTGCTGACCTCGCGTTCCTGCTGCAGCTGTCTGAGGGGTCCCCACGTCCCCTGCTCCCCAGAACCCACTCGTCCTCGCCAAACCCCAGCCGCCCACTTCAGCAACATCATAGCTGGTGTTCGGAATCCACCTTTTTTTGTTAATCCTCACCTGAGGGTATTTTCCCATTTATTTTTTTAAAAATTATTTTATTGCTGAAACCGGTTTGGCTCAGTGGATAGAGCATCAGCCTTCTAAAACCTTTGCCTACCTGTCAGAGCCACAGAGGGGATGGGATTTCCAGTCAGCACTCTCAGAGAAGGGAAGGGACTGAAATCATGTCTGTTTCCAACAGGGAGAACGAAGGCTGAGCTTCCCTCCCACCGGCCCTGCCCGGGGGGGGGGGGGGGGGATCAGGGCATGCACCGGGGACGCCGCAGGGCCGGCCCCCAAGGCCTCGCGCCGGCCACGTCCGCCCACCCCCCTCCGACGTAGTGAAACCCAATCTCCTTTTCCCAAACCAGCCTGGCCTGTGGCTCCCAGTGAGTCAGAGACAGACCCTCTGTCAGAGGAATGGCAGCCATCGCCCGGAGAGACGGAGAACAGACCCGGACACGCGGGCCTAATTCACTTACAGCCCTGGCGCTGGGCTCTGCGGGCGGAGAGCAACCCAGGAGCCAGCAGCCGAGCCCGCCGGAAGCGGCCGGCAAACTCATTAGTGCACAGAGCCAAATGCCGACAGGACAACGATGGAAATTTATTTATTTAAAATTTTTATTTTTTATTTTTTACAGAGACAAAGGGAGAGTTGGAGAGATAGTTAGAAACATCAATGAGCCGAAACCGGTTTGGCTCAGTGGATAGAGCATCGGCCTGCAGACTGAGGGGTCCCAGGTTCGATTCCGGTCAGGGGCATATATCTGGGTTACGGGCACATCCCCGGTAAGGGGTGTGCAAGAGGCAGCTGATCGATGATTCTCTCTCATCGATGTTTCTAACTCTGTCCCTCTCTCTTCCTCTCGGTAAAAAAAAATAATCAATAAAATATATTTTTAAAAAAAGAAGAAAAAGAAACATCGATGAGAGAGAAACATTGATGAGCTGCCCCCTGCACAGCCCCTACCGGGGATGTGCCCGCAACCAAGGTCCATGCCCTTGACCGGGAATCGAACCTGGGACCTTTCAGTCTGCAGGCCGATGCCCTATCCACTGAGCCAAACCGGTTTCTGCTGAAATTTCTTTGGAGAATCAAATCTGTGAAACTTAGACTTCTTCTAACGCCACGTCTTCAAAATAGACTCGCCCAGGCCGTGGAATTTTGTGGAAGAGCCACACTCAAGGGGCCAAAGAGCCGCATGTGGCTCCAGAGCCGCCGTTTGCCCACCGCGGGGTTAGGGAGACGGGATGTGGAGACAGTGGTGAGCGGGAGGGGAGTACGTGGGGGAAGGACGGGGCTCCAGGGCAAGAGGAGGGTCAGCAGCGACGAGAAATCTAGGCCACGCAGAGCACGAGGGTGAACGCAGGTGGCTTCAGCGCCTCCTGGGACACGGCCAATGCCCGCGGGCGGGACCGGAAAGAATCCTGTGTGGACACGTCCAAGCGCAGACGTTCAGAAGAGAACAGGCTTGCCCGGTGGCGTGGTTCAGTGGCTCAGAGTTGACCCAGGGACCGGGAGGTCACGGTTGGATTCCCGGTCAGGGCACAGGCCTGGGTTGTGGGCTCCATCCCCAGCGGGGGGCGTGCAGGAGGCAGCCGAACCATTGTTACAGAAAACCGAAGAACAAGGCGATACCAGAGAGACGGAGTTACAGAGGAAAACGGCTCTCAAATTCTGGGCCCCCACATGCAGGAGCTCTCCCTGTTCATATGGTTT